>CM057822.1:40571374-41161374 GCA_030067965.1 Latrodectus elegans | reverse complement strand
TAGTAATTGGATTTCAAAATGTACTAATTATTTATGCATTGTTAATCTAGATCTTAAAAGGGAAAATTTTCATCAAATATTTTTAGCATTAAATATGTTTTTTTTTTTAAGTTGAGTTTAATATCTCTCTTTTTATTTAAATAAATTATTTTTGCTTTAAAAATATTTATTAAAATTATATTTAATTTTTTCATTAAACAATAAATGATTTCTAAACTTATTTTTATTCACAAGCCTCACTATAATCAAATAATCATTTTGAAATCAAAGATTTGAAAGTGGAGAAACCAATGACTTAAAAGCATAAAAAAAGAAAATAAAAAATATCCTTTATTTGCACATTTGACTTGTGGTATTTAAAACTTCTTCTCTTGGATTTTTTTAGCATATTCGAAAGTTTAGTGCCATTTTGGATCGATCTTTCTTGCAAAATTGAAGATCGCAGCTCATTAAATTCATGGAAAGATTTAAAAAACCATTTTAACCAGAATGTCATTTGCTTGTGTGATGAAGATCCAATAAATACTTTACAAGGTATATTTATAATGCGTTCTTAAGTTAAATTTTATTCATTTTAAATATATATTTAAAAAATCTCTTATTAAACATTACATTTATGGAAAGAAGCATTCCACAATTAAAAATGTTATCGTAGGTTGATAGACAAACAACTAAAAAATTATCCTTTTAGTCAAAAAAGGATTTTAATGGAATAAAATATCAAAACACTTAAAATAAATATCCTTCAAACAAAAAATATAAGCATTTTCAGATATTTAATGATTGTCTTTTAAATAAAAGAAATGAAAATTAAGAAAGGAAAGTTCACATATTTGTGCAAATTGATACAATAAATCCAATTCTTTTTCCAAGGAACAACATACTGTTATTTAAGTGAAAGTGTTTTCACTTGATATGGTTGTACAGTAATGTCGTGTCTGCACCTTTCGATTAATAAGCTACCCATCTCAAATAAATTTATTTCTAAATTGTGAGGAAGGCGCAAGTTCTTTTACAATAAACTAAAATAAAATTTAAATGATAAAAGGAAGTTTTCTTAAAAATAAATAAACAAAAAATAATTACAACTTAAGTAGGGAGAAATAGAATAAAATAGTTTAGTGGAGTCATGGAATAAAGATAAAATGTAAAAAGTCATGTCTAAAAAAGTTTTTTATTTTTTTTTATCGAGTTAGAATTTTAAAATATAGGACTATACAACATTTTTCATTTTAACATTCAATCTAACTTTCTTGTCTTCTTTGTTTAGACACCACTAGAATGACATGAACTTCCTTTATTACAAACAAAATCTTATCAGAAAAATCTTATGAGAACTTTATTTATGGAATTTTATTTATTTCACGGCATATTGTTTTTTGGTTTCCAACTATTAACAGTAATATCATTGTTAAAACTGACAAAATATAGCAATTTTTTTAAAAAGCTATGTGAAGTAATTTCTACGAAAGACTTCTGGTAAATATTTTGCGTTGTAATCAATATTTTTTTTTCTTTTTTCTAATATAAAAACAGAAAGTAAAAATTGGATTTATTTATTTTAAGAACTACTATATATGCATTAAGTTATTTATTTGTTATGTGTGAATTGATTAAAATGTGTAGTTATTTTTACTTATAAGAACGTGTGCGCGAAACATGCTTATATTTTTATTCGAATAAAGAGCTACAGGAGAATTAATTAGCGCGCTTACATTATTATAATCAATTAGCCTGGGTATTAAATTGGGGAGTTCATTTGCTCGGAATATATATACTTCATCCATAATTGCATGTTCATCAATACGTAATCTTGGAATCTTTTGCAAACGATATTGTCCCTGATTTCGTAAAGGAAGTCGTTCCGAAATTGATTCCATTTGTTAAAGTCATTGATCAATCAACTGGTACAGTTAATCGCCGAAATTAACCAAATCTTAGAGTCATTGCTTTGAAATTATAAGTTTTAAAGCTTCTTGATGTTGAGTATGTGGGTCAATAATAAAAAATTGTTCCTCTAACTATATAACATTCGACGTATTGTTACAATCAACAGTTTTGTTAATGCTATTAATTTTGTAGCTATTTTTTAATTGTGCATGCTATATCTTTAATTTCAATGAAATCTCACAGGCATACAATGATTATATTTCTTAAAAAACTACATTTATTTTAACTAAAATTGTGTATGTTCTATTTTTAGAGGATTTTGATCTAAATGATGAAGTAGTTTCGTTCTTGTGTTTGAGAAAAGTTTTGGAAAATATGCTGAGTCATCTACTCTTTGTTCCTTCTTGTCTCAAATCTTTTTTAATATCTTTGGATTCACACGTGAAGAACTACGTCCCTGAAATCAAACCTTTTGAGAATTCTGTTCCTCTACAAGTAAGATAATCGAAATTTAAAAATTTTCCTTTTTGGTGGATTCTTACACGTGAAAAACATTTGAGTGTCATACCGGTATAAGACTGAATAAAATATGGGTGAATGTTTACAAAATTTATATCTCTTCATTTACTTTGCATTTATTGTGATATTTAACAGTTATAAAGAGTTATTTTTGAAATTTTGAGATCTTAATCGTAAATATTATGTGAAACATTCCTCAGTTATTATTGGGAATGGTTTTTAATTTTATAAATTAAAAATGTGTATGTGGTGAAAGAATTTTAATTTTATTTTTATTATAGAAGTTTTAAACAGTTCTAATTTTACAATCAAAACATTTTATGAAATATTTTACCATGTTTTCAATTTATAAAATTAAAAATTCACTATTTACTCTGGAATTTAAATTACCCAATTACAATTTTTTTAGATTAGCCTTTGAATGCTTATTTGAAATTAATTTGATGTAAATTAAAATAATATAATTTTGCTTCTTTTGGAAACATTGATGGATGATAAAATTTATAACGCTCAAAACAAAGAAATCATTGAATAGTACTTAAAATTAAGTCTTTCTTAATGAATCTATCAAAATGAGTAAATTCTTAGTTTTGTCCAAGAATTTCAAATTAACTTTTACAATTTTTTAAATCCATCGGATACCTAATTGTAAATTTCCAAATAAAATTTATTTATAAAAAAAATAATATCAAAAAACATGAGATATTGACAAAAGTAGTGTTTGACCTACATATATTTTAAATATAAATAAATGATCTAAAAACACCGTAAATATTTATATATGTACTTAATTGCATTATTTTTATTAATATTTGGTTATTAAATATAAGATACGCCTTAAAAATAAAATGCAATAAAAATGAAAGAAAACATGTAAATTAATCAAAAGTTTATTTGAAACATGACACAGCATAGGTATTTTACTTAATCATCTTGTTTTCCGAGCCGAACTTTTGACAATTGAAGAGGCTCTAAGTTTCTGTGTTAAAGAGAGGATAGTTTCTGATATCTGTATCCCCAATGATAGCCAAAGCTCTATACAACATCAGGCTCAGTGAGAGTGGCATGGTGACAGCATAACAATTAAAATAGTCTAACATCTCACTGATTTGCAGGCCAATACCATAGTCTCTTCCAGTGGGTACCATCCCATGTCAATGTGTATGGTAATGAGCCTTATGTGTATGGTATGGTAATGTGTATGGTAATGAGCCGGATGGTAACGCCCGTTAAAGCTGACTAATTGGCCAAAGAGGGCAGGCCTGCAGAATACCGTTATTGGAGACTGCTTGTCAGCATCAGAGCAGACCTCTCGTGTAAGGATGGACATCAATGCTGTTTTTAGAGATGCCAAACCTGCCCGTGAATGGTACCAAGGGAAATATCCTGGTTCCGCTTTAACGGACGAGCACAAAAGATGCGATCGAACGGCCCTGACTAGACTGAGAAGCGGCCACCTGCTTGCTCAGAGACATGTTTCTGGTGTCAAGATTTACCCTCTCTGCCCCAAATGTCAAGAGCCACGGACCTCTATCTCATATTCTTCAGTGTGTCGGTTGTGAAAGGGATGATGCGGAATTAAGTCCAGGGGTGGTTCTGAAGAGGCTGAAAACTCATGGATTCATGGAGCTGGTGTGATGCTACTGTTACGCCGGTTAGGATAAGCCACAACAACAACAACTTAATCATCTTTTCTTTAAAAAAATGCATTCCACAGATTATTTGCTTACGAAATTCTGCAAAATATAGATATGAGTATACACATAGGTGAAAGGTTCCGTCAGTTAAAATGTATTCTTTAATAGAATTTAAGTGTTTATCCTGAGAAATGTTTACAAGCAAGATTATTACAAAAATTACCAAAATTATGAACAACTTTTGAGAAATAAATCAATTTGGACGTCCAAATAACTTAGATAAAATCAATATTTAAACTTGCGATTATTTTTCAATCTGGGAAGCTTAGACACTTTTTTTTTTTCATTTATGTATACTTTTGCAGTCTAATTCTTCATTTATTTGATTTTGTTCATCTCTCCCTAGGTACTTCTGTTCGGTCTCATTAATTTCCTAAATGACACAGAGTTGACTGGCATCAATGCAAAAATTAAAAGTATGGTAAAGATGACCACTGAATGTATGACTCTTCTTTTGAGTGAAATCGACTTCCTCGGTGAAGATCACGCGGAAGAAATAAAATTATTACTTGCTACCATTCATGAAAACTTTCTTGATACAAAGTAAATAAGCTTTTATTCCATTTATTTCGAATCTAAGAAAAGAAACCTCATTCAAGTTTTTGCTCACCTCTTATTTTTCAGTGAGAGTCTTGAAAACAACGAAACTAAAAAAAACCTTGAATCACAGGATGAAACATTGGATTTAAATGTAAGCAAATTGCTACAATCAACACATGGTATGTTTTAAATTTCATTTAGCCATCAATATAATCTTATTTTTTAAAATAATTTTGTATTGAAATTCTTAAAAGTATTTTTATTTTTATAAGAAAAACTGAGCAATATCTATTACAAAGATATGGTACAGGTAAATTAAATTAAGAACACATAATTTTATTTTATTATTAGTTATTTCTTCGAATGCAGAAATTATGTGTACTGCTTTATTATTTCTTATGTGTACTTTTATAAGAAATAATAAAGCAGTACACATTATTTCTGTACTGCTTATGTTAAAAGAATATTAGTTTTTATTTATAGTGATGATTTTAAAGTTAACACACATTTTAACAATATACCATAACATTAAAGCTAAAATTAACACACTATTTACCATTTTGCAATCGGCTGAATGAATTTAGATTTTACATGATAGTATAAAAAATATATTATAATGTAAAACAGAGAAATACTGCATACATTTTTTGTTTAGCTCAAATGTTTTCATAGTGAATAGAAATTTTTGAATTTAGAAATTTAAAGTATGTAATATTTTAAATTTGTGTAATTTATCTATTTATTTATCATTTCATATATTATATCATTTTATAATATTATTATAAGTTATAAAATATATTACTCATATATATCTTGATTAATTTAATATATTATATTATATATTAATATTTTAATAATATATTATTTTATAATAATATATTAATAATTTAATATATTATATTTTAGTATATTATCTTGATTAATTTAATATACTAAATTAATTTAATAATTTCACTCTAATCTGTATCCTTATAGTAATATAAATACTATGCGTATAAATTTGGAAGTGTATAAGCAAATTATATCACACACACACTTGATGAGCTTGATTTTACACACACACACATATATATATATATATATATATATATATATATATATATATGAAATTATTATAAATCTTTTACATTAAAGCATACGTAGTTATTATTCATATAAGTTGAATTTATACGTTAGAATGTGTGTATATATATATATATATATAGTTAAAGTGTATTTACTTACGTGTAAAATCAAGCTCATCAACAAGGCATGAGATCTCCACACGATATATAACAAAGATGTTTTGCATCATATAAGGAAAATTGAAACATAGCTGCTTATTGCACAAAAATCAGAAAGCTTTGTTGATTCCTGATATAAAGCAATAGTTCTTAAATAATTACAATAATTCTTAAACAATTAAATAAAAGTTCTGAAAAAATTATCATGCAATCATATTTGTCAAAGAGAAATTCATTACAATGACAGACATTTTAGGTCGAACTTAACGCTCGTCTTTGGATAGAATTATTGATAGGGATAAGAATCTATAGTAAAAGTAGGACAGTCCAATGAACAGGGATGGTCACCCTGATTTTCCTCTACAATATTTTCCTTTACCATGAAGGAAACTTTGAGAATAATAAATGAGGCAGTATCTTGGCTCAGAGTAGTTTTGAAAAACCATCATATCATTTGATAAATTTATACAATATTTTACTTTATTGCTCTAAATGTACTATACTTACATATATCAGATAGGAACATAGGAGTAAATTTTTACTCGTGATATATCAATTCACCAGTGCTCATTGGTTTGTTCACTGGTGCTTACAAAGAATAATCGTATCCTAAAATTACTAAAATCTACATACAATAGGTTGCCAATTAATTCCAAATGTAACTTAGTTTTTGATTCCCTCCTTTAGTTTATCACTCGATATTATTTTTCCCTATTATAATATTTAATTGGATGTCAGTTAATTACTTCATGATTTCAGAAAAATACTGTCAATGAATGAAATATTGCATCGTTGTAAATACTGCTGCTGGTAACCTAATTCAAATAAATTTTTTTAATGAATCTGGTATAGAAAAAAATTGTAAAGTGTTTCATATAATTCATTTTAAAATTAGTTAATTTCATTAAGCTTAAGTATGAATTATGTTGTTAAAAATACATTAAATAAATTGTTAATAACATAATACATTAAATTATTTATGCATTTTTAATAACATAGTATAATGATCACGTAATTCATTTAATTAATCATTGATTTATTTTTGTTATAGGAGATGATATTATTGCCTACCTCCATAAAATTCTGCTTCGAAATATTTCATGGATAAAAAAAAGCCTTGGAATTTCTAATATGTTATCTTCAAATAATGCTGCAAATGAAAATAAGTTCTCCCCTCTTCCCAACAGCCACAGTGAGGCTGAATATAATCAATCACAGCAACTGACACATAATATAGCTAATAAAAAAGAAGGTATAAAAAGTATGAAAGTGTATATATATATATATATATATATATATATATATATATATATATATATATATATATATATATATATATATATATATATATATATATATATATATATATATATATATATACATCTGTGTGTGTGTTGTCCATTGAAATTGCAACATCATTTGAGGAAGTAAATAAATAAAGGTATTTATTGTACGTAAAGAGTATGGCAGGAAGATAAAATTATTAAATTTTCAAATAGTTCGGTTGTTCGCAATGGAATGAAATTAATAAAAACATCTGTCGCCAATAGTAATTAAAATAGCCCTTACCTAGTTAAGTATGTAATCGAACTGAACTTAGATGACACAAACAGGAAACTCATTTCCTGCTGTTTCAAGTCTTTGTCACTTTTAAATGTGAGTGGTCTAGAGGCCAAGACAACATTCGAACAGCCTCTGTACCAAGGAAGGTCTGAACACAATGTATAGAGCATATTTTTGAATCTTCTGTTTCGAAGACTGTGTTTGCAGACCTCGAAGGTACAGCGCAACTTTTGGTTTTAAGATATCAAAAAGTTATTGATCGCCATTAAAATTGCAGCTGTTGCTAACTAGAGATGTGCGAATCACATACCCAATGACTATGCCTACAATCACACCAGATGCATATCGAATGGAATCAGATGTAAGGCATTCTTCTCAAAGCCTCCAGATACGTTCATCAGAATGCTGCACCCAGAATTGCAATTCGTCTTCACAAGACGGCATTGCACCATTTCTGTACTCAGCTTTTTGCTGTGCCCAGTAGAACGACCGTCTGCCTCTATATTGCATCATTGAAGAAAGCTGAAGACTCAGCACATCCGAACTATTCCTGGTGCAAAAGATCATGAATTTAATTCTAGTGCTTTTGCCTTCTACATACACATCTCTCAGAGTAGGTGCTTGGGAGTTTTCGGATTCCCCCCTGCAACATTTTAATACTACCCACTATCTATGAATAGTCTTTCCGGAGGACAATATAAAGCTGTGGCAAAACGTTGCCGTCTTGTATGAACAGATACTAAACGCACTACAAATAAACTCATTTCTTGTGTAATAGCCCGTGATACTGTTGTACGGTTTTGGAAAGGTTTCATAATATGTGTATTCTCTCGAGGATTGTTTACAGGAGAATATTGAGATTCTGTAAGTTGTCCAATATTGTCCACAACAAGATACCAATTTCATATTAGCTTGACACTGAAGGGATTCCCATCACTACTACAGGCAATATCATGGAATGATAATCCCCATTGTAGATAGACAGTTGTTCTTGTATCACATTTTGACTCTTGCCTTACAGTATTTCTTTTAAAAGTATGGCATGATATTCTAAGAAATACACTTACTGTTTTTCTTATTTTTATTTTTTTATGAAAAAGTTACAGATGTCGTTTGATGCACTTGCGCCATACGAAGGCACGGAAATACTAATATTTATTTCCACATTCCAATCTAGTTTTCTTTTCATCTGATTTTGGTGCCCTTACATCAGTCCTTCCTTGTATTCAGTTTCAATGGTCAGCAATATTATATATATATATGTATATATATATATATATATATATATATACACACACACACATATATATATATATATATATATATATATGTAATGAAAAATTTTTAAACTTAAGTGTGTTTCACTGTATATTTAATACTTTAAATATTTAATTTTTTAAGCACTTAATTTCATTATTTTCTTTTCCTTTGTGATATCGAAATAAAGATTTTCATTCTTACAAACTGAATACAAGATCTAAATCTGAAAAAAGGCACTAGAAAAAATTGCATAAAAACCATTTTTGTCTAAAGATATTTTTAAATTTTTATTTTCAAAGATGATTGATTGATTCAATTAAAGGTTTAATTATGATTCAAATTAAAGGTACCTACGAAAAGTTAATAGTTTTTGTAACTTGTACTAACCTTATCTTAATTTTTGATTTCTCTCCTTTCAAAACATATTTAATATAAAAGATTGAACGAAAATCTTTATAATAAAAATGGTGGTGATTATTCAGTTAAATCATTTAACTGAATAATCACCACAATGTTGTTTTTAATTTTTTTATTTGATTGAATTCCAAGTCAAGTTTATATTACAAATAGTCTATATACCTCAATTATATAGAAAATTTTATTTAAATATATATTTAACTGATAACAAAATATTTTTATATTCAGTGAATTTTTATCATTGCGAAGATAAAAGTTGGCAATACATTGTTTGCAAAAATGTTTTCGTTATTGTCAATATTAAAAATCATCAAGTTAGAAAACATTGAAAATTTTTTATAAGACTTCATTAACAATTTATTCCTTTCTCCAACGCTGATGCATTATAATCCATGTTTACTAAGCAAACTTAAACAAAATTATTAATTAATTTTAAAAATTATTGGATTGAAAAAAAATATCTATGGTAATTAGAATGCAGGGAAGAAAGAACTAATTTTCAAGTTTTTAATTATTTATGCTTAAGTTATAGCTACGATCTATCATATTTTTAACAGCAATATATCAAGCAAAAAAGTACATCAAATAAATATATCTTTAATACAGCCAAAAATTATAATTTTAATTTTAAAGAGACCCACTCTAGTATTGATGAAATAAATTTTGCAGACGAAACATCATATGAAATGCACAGCATTATTGATACAGCAGTCAATAAAGGGGAATCTTTTGATTCAGGATATAACTCAAGATTGGCAACTGAGGGTGATTTTAAAGTTCCTTCGAGTAGTCGTTGTGATGTTTCTCATGAGAAGTCATTATTAGACTTGACAGTAGAAGAACCAATCACACACAATTTGGAATTCAACCCCTTGGATTTATTTGATACGTTGGGAGAAACCTCTTTCACTCAGGTATTTTTTATAATGATAAATACAATATTTTTGTATATACTTATCATTTATATTATCTCTATAATGATATATTATTTAAAATGATATTCTTAACATGTGTTTTTCAATATATTCTTGTATTGTGTATTATTTGCCTAAAAATGTAATGCATAAGAGAAATACTAAAATAAACTATAAGTACAAATTAGAATTTCCTGTTTAAGCTATGTAAATTTCTGGGTATTTTAGAAGAACAGAGTACTTTCCTTTGAACCATCAGTTTAATTCTATAAAGACAGCAAGACACAGAATATCGTTTGTGAAAGTACTAGCGAAATCTCACGGGGTAGAGACTATACTAACTGAGAACAAGTTATAAATTTAGATAGAAAGACATTATCAGATATTATGTAATGCTTTTTTGTTTAATTGTGAGATATCTACGTTCCTTTCCTCATACGTTTCCACAAATTACTTTCCTTTTAACCGTGGGTTCAATCCTATAAAGATCTATAGTAGGACATATAATTAAGTTTATATAGTTAAATCGTGTTTTTGAAGATAATAGTAGAATTTCACAGAGGTGATCACCAGCTTAGCAGGGTATGAATTTTAGAAGGATCAGTATGAAATTTTTATTTTATTGTGTAGTATTATACGCATTACCAAATGATATGCAAAGTTGTATCCGACCAGAAATACGAGCGTAGAAAACAGAATTGGTTTAAAAATGTGCAAATTATAAAATGTAAGTATCACGAAAATAATGGACATCGTATAATTGTAGTGATGACGTGAATTCAATCCTTCTTCAGCAAATGGCACTAATTGATTTGGTAGTATCATTGTTGGATTCAATAATTTTTCGGAATTTGATTTCGTAATAACAATTCCTTTGTGTACGATTTCTTTGGCCCCAAAATCTTACACACGAATTTCGTGTTATTAAAAAAAAAGTTTGTTTTCTTTATGATAATGCTTATTCACTAATTACTAGAAATAAGTTGTTTTTTTTCTGTACAATTGATACATTTTTCCCTTTGATTTGCTTTTCCCTTTTATCACTGGTTGATGTACTTCAAATTTTGTATGTGATGTCTAGCTCATGTCGTTCGCGTTCAACATTTAATATTTATACTAATTTTTGAATTTAATATCCATTTATTGTATGTATCTATCTGAACTCTTAAAAAATTAAGAGTTTCTCAGCACGCAATCAGATTTGTCTACATCCTTTACAATCTTAAGTAAATCTCTTTAGTATTTATTTAATTGAAGAAAAAATTTCAATTCCGATTAAATTGGATTTACTTCAAAATCTTTTAAAAATTAATTTTAATTTTTGAAATTCTTTTAAAAAATAACTTTATTTGAATTTCATTCAGTTTCTTAAGTGTAGAGCTTTAATTTCGATGAATTCAACTTTTATTGTTATTTTTTAGCCACTGATTCAAAATCTGATTCATTTAGAAGTATACATATTTATTTTGTCATACTTATTTCATTAATTACTAAAACTTATTTTTATTACATAAAACAAATACTTATATATTTTTATTACATTATACTTTTTAAATTCAGTAGATTTTTTGTGTCAATGGAGGACATTTGTGGAAAAAACAATCATTCAATTTTAATGAATAATTCACGCTGTTCTTATTTTTTTTAAATTAAAATGCGTATGTATGCTAAAATTAGGACTCAATATTTTATAGTTTTCTTTAATAATAATTAATAATAATAAGACAGGCAAGTCTGGCTCATACCTTCTTGGTTCACCAGAAAGACCCGAAGGGACGCGTTAGAATTCGAGAGTGACAGACATGATCAAACAGCCGTTTCGAGACTAATTAGTGGGCATCTAAAAAGCATGGCATTCAAATCCGTGCACAAGGTCTTTTCACTGAGCACAAAATGCAACCTGAAGCCGGCTTTCCCTCATCACATCATGGATTGTTTGGGTTTCGCTCTGGCGGATGTTTGCGCAAGTCTACTGCTGGTTTTCGACTTCACAAGATAAGGGTTCACAGGTCATGGATCTGATCTAGCTGCCGCTAGATCTGTGAAGGATTGGAAACAAAACTAACATAGTTTTCTTTGAAGTTTGTAAACTACATTTGAATTGAAATCCATATTTTATGCTCCATTAAATCATTATTAATGCAGGAATATTTACATCACAATTCATTAATTTGTAAATCAAGCAGTAAATAAAATTTATTAACTGAAAACAGCTTTTTATATGCCGTATACATGATTTGTTCTACAGAATTCAGAAAGACAATAAGCTATTACATAAATATACAACTGTCAAATACGACTTTTTCTACAAATCTTTCACATGTTAAATTAATCATTCTTAAGTAGCTACTAGCATTTATAAAAAAAAAAAAGTGTGGCTCTTTACCTACATATTATTCATCATTGATTACTTTTCTTTGACAAAATATAAGGTGCTGTTAATAATCTGAATTGGTCTTGGAAACTTATATTTGCCACGACAATTAGAAAGTCATGAATATAAATTATATATTTATGAACCCATAGAAAAAAGCGTTTGTGGATGTGTGGAAAAACATTTGAAAGCTAGAACTCTCAAAACAATCTTAATTGTCTAAAGTGTAAAAAAAATATGCTTAGCGTCTCACATTTTAAAATTAAAATGAAACAATTCGAGCAAAATATTTTTTAACAAATATATATCTTTTTTATATAATTATTTCTATCCACTTTATTAATCAATAGGAAAACAGAAGGAAAAATTTATGTAAAGTACTCATAATTTAATTCTAAAATTAGTTGATACTTCAGAGAAACTAATTTGTAAAAATTCTGGCTAACTTTTCTATTCCAATGTGATACTTATCAAGTGGAGGTTCAAATTTTTAATGTAGCAAGGCCGAGATTCATCCTAATAATTGGATGAGGTCAACATGTGAACACAGGTTGTTCCATCAATGAAGAAATCTCCAAGTCCTTGAATTTTAAAATAATTTCTTGTATGATTTTCTTCGCATTTTATTCTGAGGAAAAATGATAAAGGAAAACGTTCCATGAAGTTTTTCCTTTACAGCAGACATAAAATTTTTGCATTAACAAGTCGTCTATATAATTCTAGAGAAGTAAGATTTATTATTTAAGGATTGTTAGAGCTCGGTCTTTAATTGAATAGTTCGCGAATCTGATTCCCATATCGACCATAGATGTTTGAAAGATTTGAATCGATATGAAAACTGCAGTTTTTAGTCCAACTAAACTTAGCGTGTTAAAATTACTGTGAAACAATCGATTATTATTAAAGTTATAATAATTTTCTTTTGTAGTAATTATCAATATCTTTTTAATCCAGAAGTTTACAAGAAAATTTGTTAAATTTAGTGAAATAACCTATCATTATGTCTTAAAATTTCATAAAAGATTTTTTTTCTGAAGTATTAAAATTTTTTTCCTTATATATAGCATTTCCTGTACATTACTACTAGTGATTAAATGTTTAAGAATATACATCCAACTATAAACTTAAATTAAATAATATATTTATAAATGTATAATCTAAGAAAGTTTGAATACAGTTAACTTAATTGAAATCTGAATCACAAATTTATTTTAACTAACCAAGCAACATTAAATTATGAGTCGATATGTTCAATTTACTGTACCACTTAATTTAACGTTCTGTACTCTTATGTTATCGATTAAGATAATTATATAAATTCTATATTTTCTTAATCTATTTCCGTAGTACTTAAAAATTAATTTGAATGCTATCAAACAATTTGTTACATTTATAATTTTGTAGGCATTTTTATAAGATAACCGCTCTATTACAATCATTATTATTTAATGAATGAAGAAAATATTCTTTAATTCACACAACCACTATAAAGAAAAATTCGAAGTAACTCCATCCGTCTACTTTTCACAAACTTCTGCTTAAAATTTTTACTGTAAGATTAAAAAAGTAGAAAAATTTCTCATTCCAGAAAGATTCTCGATATTTTATAAGAATTTTATTTTATTTGATTATAAAGGAACAATGTTTAATTTTGAAAACTAAAAATACTCCAGATATATGCAATAAAAAAACATAACTTTCCCTTGACAGATCTCGAAGCAGCAGCCCCAGATATCTTGGGATGATTTATTACGTCACATAGCAGTTTTGGGACTGACGGAGGTGAATTTCTGCACTTTACTCTCTCACAGGTGGGACATCCGTAAAGAAGGACCTTTAAGCGACGAGGAATTGAATTACGTTGAAGAGCTAAAATCTGTCTACAAGATGCAGGATATTCAGTGAAAGAATCGAAAGGAGATTATTTTGAATATGCTTCTGCCCTGCCGATTATATATATATATATATCTGTTTAGAAAAGAGAAAATCAATTATGTGGTAAATTTTATTTATTTTTTGAATGGGCCATTTCAATTTTTAGTATCCACAGTTCTTTCAGCGTCACTTATTTTGATTAAATGAATTAGTTTAATCGCAGTGCGACATTATATTTTTAATATCTTATTCAGCAATGTAAGATAAAATACACCCTTTAACAAATTATTATTATTATTATTATAACTATTTATAAAATGTGTGAGAAGAATAATATAAATTTTAAATATGAAATTATCGTATAACAAGTGGAATGTTGATATTATATGAGCTTTGTATATCTCTTGTTTAAAAATATAATTAAAATTTTCAATAAAACTTTAATAATTTTTAAGCTTTCAATTTAATTTTACATAGATATATTTTAAGAGCATAACTATTTCAAACCATTAAAATTTTATAATTTAATTCTTCATATCAACAATTTCTTTAAAAAAACAAAGATTTTTCTAGTTTGTTTTAGAGGTGACATCTTTTTAATGAGAATGAAGAATTAATTGTGTTATTAAAGGAGCAATATATTAGATTAGGGAATAAGTTTGTAGCGTTTTTACCAAAGACTTTTTTTTAAACAAAAAACAATTATTACATTAATAAGTTAATCAATTATATATTCGCTCTTGCTGTTTACAACCTCTTTCCACCTCTTGACCAATTTGTTTTAATACCGTTCTGCCAAAAATTGCTTGGTCTAGTGTCGACAGATAAAAAAAAAGGGGGGGGGAACAGTATAAATTTAAAATGTATGTAAGCAAGATACGTGTAAATGAAGTTTTACTGAATGTATTGCATTAAACAGAAATGAAAAATGACTTTACTTATTAAACAAACTTTATAATTACATAAATATATGCATAAAAAACAGATAATACATGACATTTTATAACATATATAACTAAATGAAATACATTATCACTAAAAAAGAAAAATTAAATAAACATAACAATCATTTAAAATTACATTAAATTATGGATACTAAATTGCACTATCAGCTAAGAATAATCTTTCATGAATAATCAGATTGAAGAAATGTGTTCTAATTTTTTTAAGAAAATCAAGTCACAAGACTAGCATAAAAAAACAGCAAACCTTCACATCATAACAGTGAAAATCACTAATTAGTAAATATACAGCAGTCTAGAATACATTCTCTCAGTACAGAAGTTTTTGAATAAATTAAGATTGAATAATTTACAGGTCTATTGGGATGGAAATATTTTAATGCGACTGATATTTTTCTTTTTTTTTTAATCCTTTTTGAATTACACTTTTTTTACGCATAATTTTATTTATTTTGCATTCAATGAAAATTTTATAATTTTAGTTTATAATTTCAAGAAAGAATTTCTTTTGACAATATTTTATTTCTGTGATATGTTAGAAATCATAATACTTACTATTATAGCTAAAATTATGCAACATGCATAAGAAGTTGCAATATGTAAAGCAATAAGTAAGGTAAGAGTAACATAAAAGTAATACTTTAATTTTCAGATTAAACAACATTATATAATTTTGAATTATTTTGTTATATAAATAAAACAAGAATATTTAAAATATATTCTGCACAATTGACTTCAATTATCTACACAAAATTATTCATTTGATTATTAAGAAAAAAATGTGTTCAAATTTATATCGAGTAAAATTTTTAATGTTTCAAATACTTGACCGTTATTGTTTTTCAGCAAAACAAAAAAACTGCAAATGGAACTAATTTTATTCATATAAAACTAATGAGAAATGAGCTTAGAAATTTTAGTATTAATTAGTAGTCAGTCTTATATAAGTATACCATAACAGATATTAAGATTTGTAACAAACAATGACACATGAAACTGGTTTGAATCTTTATAAAATTATTATCAGTAAAAAATTATGAATAAATTTCATTTCTATTCAAGGAATAAATTAAAAAAAGTTCCAGACTTTTTATAATGAAAATAAAGTTATAGCTTTATTCTAATTGAATGTAAAAGTACAAAATTCTCAAATAATGTTCTTACGAATCAGACATAAATATTTGATTTTCAAAATATTTTAATTTAAATAAATTTTTTCACTGTTATAATCTATTTACAGAGTCCTAAAATGATTTTCAATTCAAAGAATCGTAAAATTATAATAAAAGTTTCAATACTAGTCAGTATTATATTATATATATATCCAATATAATATTGTTTGGAACTTGGAAAAATCCTGGAAGAAAGCATAATTTTCTTATGGGTCATTAACTTTAAACATTGCTTCGAAAATTTTTGTACAATGTTTTTTTCTATAAGGTATATTTCTTTTAAGATTTTTACAAGATATTTATAGTTTTCAAAGCAACTTTTACATTTTTCAAAAGTTCAACACACAAGAATTAGTTTTTTTTTCTTTCTCCGAATTAAAATGACTTCAAGAAAAATTACACATAAAAATACTTTGAGACTTTATTATAATTAGAAACTGCTATCTACAAAAATGATGGTTAACATTTACTGTTTGTGTAATATCATTATAAATTAGAGACCTTATTATATGAAATAATAATTTTATATTATTTTACATAATTTATTATTTTTTATGTAAAATATTTATTCTTCTACAGCAACAATAAACATTTAAATTATATTCACAAATAATAAATTTCCTTCAATTTTAAGGATATTAAAAGAAAATTATTTACAACGGTCAAAAAAAGAAATTCTTACTAATGAAAAAAAAAATTAAAAGCATATACAAAGCAGTAAACAATCTAAATTTTATTTTGTACTTAATAAATAAAAAATGTATTTTGATTTAAAAAATTATCTTTTATTTAAAAACAATTCCAAAAAACAAAAAATCGTCCAAAAAATTAAAAAAAATAAAAGTTTTTAAAAATTGTTGTTGAGAATGTAGGAAAATAGGTTATAAAATATATTTATCCTTCAAAAAGTAATAACCATTTTCTTATAAAATTGCATTATTTATTGAAAAAATTCTATTATTTGTGAAGATTCATTCATTTTTCTTCACACACCCTTTATTCACACATGATCATGAGTTTAAAAACTCCCATGTTATATTTTTTACAATATTAGCTCATTAAGACATATTATTACTTCATTCTCCAATTCTTTCTGACTTCTGTTTATAATCTAGAAAACACTTTATATTATGCAACATGTGGAAATTCCAGCAGAGTCCAGAATACCAAACTTTTTACTCTGAATTGACACAGAAATCTTAAGTTTCAGCAGTAATTTGAGTTGTAAAAATTTGAAAAAACACAATTCTTTTAGATAGCATTTCTCGCTTCCTGATCTGAATTAAGGGTAATTTTCAAAGAGTTTCGATGAAAATGCTTCCGAGAGTCTTGTAAAAACGTGTCTTTTGGCATAAAATACAATTATCTAGATTAATAAACTGATGCCAGAAGAGCATAATTTAAGACTTTTGAAACTTATACTAGATATATACTACAAATATTTAAATGAAGAAGATGCTTACGTAGAGTAATAAAGGAAACTGTGTAAGAGATTTTTTTTTTACCTAAATATTGTTTTCCATTTTTTTAATACTTAAACTGTTATACTTAACTGGATAATCTTAATATATATCAAAATGGATTAAATGAGCAAGATATTTTAATACCATCAATAATATTACAGAGTGTCTTACATTAAAATTGTAACTGAACATTATTGAATTACATCGTAATTAAATATCTAATAAAAATGTAATCATGAACTAATTATTGCATAAGATGTACAAATTTGTTTTAATAAATGAACCAGAATTTGTTAATAAAAATATATTTATATGTTACAAATAGTAATATACATGATTTTTAATGTAAGATTATTCAAGCAAAATATGAAACAAATAAAAAAACTTTAAAATTGTGTAATGTTGAAGAGACAATCTCAATATATTACATTCTATGAATAGACAAATGATCCTCTGATAAATTAAATCAATAATTTCAAAAAATTATAGCAAAAATCTTCATTTAAAAATCTATTATGATGAATCATCCTGATTATAATAACATACAATATAATAAATAAAAGATGATTATATTAACTAAAATTAGTTAATTCTCAAAATAATCCAAATATATAAAATGAAAAATGTTTTATCACAGCAATATTAATAAACAATAGTCTGCATGAAAATCTGCTTCTGTTTCATCAATGCATTTAAAGAGCTACAAATGAAAATTCACCAGCAGAGCAGAATGACAACATAGTATGTGCTTTGCAAATTTTCAGATACAATTAATTAAATAATGAGTTCATCTGAAGATTTGAAAGACATTTTAACAATACATAAAACTGAAAGAAATTTTGCATCTTTTTTCAGTTCATGAGTAACCAATGATTATATACAAAGTTTTTCTTAATATAAGCATTTCACTGGCATCATATATCACAGAAATTCAATATAATAGGTTGTATCGATTTTACATAACTTTTTATGAAAACTGAGATGATTAAAAAATATTATCATGAAGTATGTTAAATTTTCAGAAAACTTCTACTTATTGTTTAGAAGCTTCTTTAGAAGTTTGTTCTACCATATTAGAAAACCGATCTTCAACCTACAAAAAAAATAAACAAACCCTTTGGTTTAATGATTAAAATATTATTATTTTTAAACTATATAAAACATTTGTTGAATTGTATATAGAAGTTTATCTTTTAAATCTAAAGTTAAAAAAATTTTATATTTAAAAGATACTAACACTTACAACATTCAAGACATAAATTATATTTCTTTGATTGACATTTTCAGAGTCAAAGATGTTTATCAAAATTATAATTAGAACAGTTAGTTTTTTTAAAAAAAAATTTTGTTGATCTTATTAAAACATTTTCTTTACCATATTTTTAATTAATTTAAATATAATGCATTTTTATATTGATTATCTGCAAAATTTTGGAAATCTTTCAATAGTTTTATAAAAATATTTAAATAATAACAAAAATATAAATTAAATCCTCATATATAAATAATATATGTAATAATACAATATAATAATGTATAAAATAATATAAAAACATAAAGTTAATACTAAATAATTCCTTTACCGAAAAAATTTATTTGGAAATTTAGTTAATGTATAATAAAAATGTACTTAGCATTCTCTGAAAATAAGTCTAGTACAAAAATGAAAAGTTAGTTTATAACATATTAAATTAGCTTTTTATAACTGTACTGATTTATTTTCAGTTTATTATAGCTATGATAAAGATCCAGTCTTACAATGAAATGTTTTCTCTATTCCTAAAAAAGAATATATTTATGATTTTTTTTTTATTTAATCATAATGTTGAAAGCTATTACAGGTAAACACGAGAAAAAGTTAAGAACTCAAAAATCTGTTGATCTACAGATCAAAAGATTTTCAAGAGCTTTACTGGTATTTTAACAAAGATTTTACATAATTATTATTTTTATAAACAAAATCAGTAGAGTTACAAATACATAACTTTTAACTGATTAAAGACAGGGAAACTCTCTAAACTAGCAAAAAATAAACAATAAAGTACTAAAATTATACACCATCAAACTAAAATTATGACAAATAATAATAGCCATTTATTCTTTATAAGAAATAAACAATAAGGAGCTGGAAAAGTGTTTTGTTAGTACTTCTAAAATTTCTTCGAAAATTTCAAATCAGTGTTAGAAATAAAATTTCTTATGATTAAAAATTACTTTTCAATGAGTTAATGAAGAAAAATATTCTTTGAGAAATGGCTGATTTATAAATTCTGCATGTTTTTCTATCTTTAATATTTAAATTTCAAAAATACTTTCAAAAGACTTTAATTATATGAAATTTCACAGAATAAAAATTTCCTTATTCCATCTTAATTTTGTCAGTCTACAGTCAATGAAGTCAGAATTCAATGTCATTAATGCATTATTTTTTATAATAAAAGAATTTGTATATAAAACAATTTAAAACTTGATGGATTCACAGCAAAATCAAATATATTGGATTGTATGCAATAAAGTTACTTCAATGCAATATTAACATAGCTTTATAAACACTTACCTTTATATGCCTAAACAATTTTGTCCATTAAAATGTTTTCATTGTTTTCAACTGCTATATGCTTATTTTCTTCAATTTTCTTATTTTTTTCATTCATAAATATAATGATTTATAATTTTTGAACATTTTTTTCTTTTAAAAAGAACCAAGCAGCATTATAAAAACACAGCATATCTTTCCAAGCTTAAAATCCAGAATTTTGAGATTAAAAATTTTATAAGATTCTTTTTGATTCTGCTTCAATCACCAATTTAGAAAAATTATTAGAATTTTTTCAATTCACAAGACATTGAATTCAGTTTCTTTTTATAGAAGTCAATTGATATTTTTTCTCTAACAGTCAGACAGGTGAGCTCAAATTACTATATCCAGATAGTTTAAGATTTACGGTTAATTTCACATAGAAATTTGTCTACATTCAACTATTTTCTAACAAGCTAAAGGTTAAAAAAATCACACAAATTGTAACTTCCACATGTACAACATAAATATGGCATTACTATGAAAAATATCAAGATTAAATATGGATTTTAATAAGCGAATATCATATATTTTAATATAACTCAATCTCACTCTACACTTACTTCAGCAGCAGTTCTTGTTCTCAATATTTTGGCTGTGGAAAGAAAAGCTTCTTTACATATTCCTAATCGTTGACAGTTATAAATTAAAAGTTTATCTTCCTCTCTAAAGAGAAACCAAATATTAAAACTTTTAAAAATGCAATAGAATAAATTTATATGAAAGTAATTCTGCATAAACTGTATTAAATACACAAAATAGTACAGTACTAAAAAAGAGTTATAAAAAACTAATATTTATATTTACAAAAAATAGAAGTTTGTAAAATACATAAAAATTAAAATAACATGAATTAAAATAAGTAATAATAAAGGCTTACTCAGTCCACCTCTTTTTCTTTTCTGATGATAAGTCAATCTCATTTCCAGATTGATCTGATGAAGTCTGACTTTCTTTTGAGTGATTAATCATGTCTCGAAGGTGGCTAAAATCTGATGGTATACTTTTATTATGTGAATTAACGATAGTAGGGAAAACAGTGTCTTCTATGACATCACAAGGAAGATTAGAACTTGTCAGTACAGGTTCACTGGAACTGAACATTACTGGATTGGAATTGATAGTAACAGATTTTGTGATTTCTTTTTTTCCTGCACATCCCTAATTAGAAAATATATTTGAAAACTTATTTATATGAAAACAAATATGTCAAAATATATGAAATATTACATGACAAAAAATATATTTTACTTAAAAATAAAATTTTAATAGAACTAATTATTAAAGCAACAAAAATTGCATAGCTAAATTAGTTCTATTAAAATTTTATCATACTTAGTTTAATTGATTTTATGTATGATAATATGTATCCAACTAGAGTAGACAATGGTAGTTGATTTATTCATGAAGTTTTTCTTTGTGAAAAATATCTATTATAATAATATAAGTGCTAAGAAGGTTAAAATATTTTTTCCTAATATCAATAGGAAATAAAATTTAAAAATATAGATTTGAATAGTATTTTTATTATTATTCATAGGACTGCCTAGAAGAAGGTCAAGAAAAAAAGAATAATTACATATGAAAATATTTAAAAGATTTATCTTTCAAAAGCAAAGAAACTTCTAAAGACATTTAATTAAATTAATTTGGGAGATGAAATCTTTTATTCAGTAGCAATTCATTGCATTGTTGATATTTATAAATAATTTCTGTGAAAACTACAATTTTCCACAGAAATTTGCAATTTATATCTCATCATAAGCAAATATAATATACATACTTTGAAATAAAATTTCACAATTTATACTATGCAGTATTCCAGTAAACCATAAACGCTAATTTCTTTATCGTTAATTTAATTGTATTAAATATAGTGTTTTCCAAATTTTATAAATAAAATCTTTTTATATCCAAATTTTGTATAGTATCACTTTCAATATTATAAAATTAAGTATAATTATGTTAATCATTATTATGTGTTTACAAGCAAACCAAATTTATACATTACTAAATTTTATAGTATTATGTTTTATTTGACTGAGTTTCAAATAATTGCTTAAAAATTAAAATTTATAAAACAAATTAAAATATTTCCAATAAATAATGATTTATTGGGAATAAAGATTTAACAGTAAAATTTTCATTTTCATGACCAGAAATTTTTAAATAATAAAGAGGATAAAAAACCATAAATATCGATAAAAATAGAAAATTTACAACTTACTTCTTGTTTAACATTAGGTTCAGATACTGTAACTGGTTTTTGAGCAGTTTGCTGTAATATTTGCATTCTGGGCTTCAATTTTTGCAACTGAGTTTTTTTATTAATAAGCTCAAATGGCAATTCATGGTAAGTCACTTGAGCCGGCTTCAGCACTTTACCAGTTTGAAGATAAATACGACCATCAATAAACTGAAAAATAAACAGTTCACATAAATATTTTACTCAGAAATTACCTTTTGATTTTTGATAAAGGGTAAAATTTTCCTTTTAAATTACATAATATTCAATTTTATAATTATTCTGTAACTAATTAATCTAAAAATCAAATGATGAAATATTTATTTAATAACTAAAACAAAATATCAAATCTAGATCAATGAACTCTTAAAATTTAAGGATTTCTTAGAAGTTCAATAATCTACATTTGATAATTTAAATCATTGATCTAGATTTTTTTCATGATTTACATGAATTATTGAATTTTTTCACTGATTGAGATTTGATATTTTGAAAGTTATTTAATTTAGTACCTCTTTTACTCCTCTCTTATTCCTTATTTAATCCTAAATTAAATAACATTTAAGAAAGGTAAATATATTTAACTAATAGTTTTTTTAAAATACATACATTTACTAAAATAAAATTTTTAACAATTATTTTTTTAATTTTTAAATAAAAATTTTTTTCTACAATAAAATATAGATCAATGTTTTTTAAACAATGGAAAACAATAAATCAAAACTGCAAGAAGTTCATTAAAATATTTAAATAAAATATCATTAATTCCATGAGTATAAATATTCAAAGAAATTGTTTACTTTTACACCACATTTCACACAATGTCTGCTTCTATTCAACATTCTGCTATCAGAAGACTGTATGTGACAATTACAAGGGCATTCTTTTCCACCATAAGGATCAGGAGTATCAGGAATAGTTATATTTTCACAGCTGCTATTACTAGAAATATCTTCATCACTATTTGGAAGAGTAATTTCTTCAAAGTCTGTCTGTAAGCTGTATAAATCATATTCCACAATCAAAAAATTGAAACTATAATAATTTAAATACAGGTACATAAATTCAAATTAATGTGATTAGCATTAATTTGATTTTAATTAATATGTAATAAAAGAAATTGAAGTGCTTAAAGAGGTATAATTAATTGAGCAAAAAACATAAATATGTGTATATCAACCTTTCAGTTTTACAAGTCACTAGACTTCTTTCTAATAACTTTATATAAATAAAGTGAGAAATGGGATTTTTCATTATATCTCAATGATTAAAATCTGTGCTAGAGTAAAATCTTATCAAAATTAAAATGAGAGTTCTTATAGGCCATATAATTTGATTATAAGATTATAATATTAGAATGAATGCATCTCAAATTCTTGTTTTTAGACATCAGCACAAAATCAGAGAATAATAAAACGTTTATATATATATATATATATATATATATATATATATATATATATATATATATATATATATATATATATATATATATATATATATAAAAAACATAATACTGCAGTAAGATTATGCACAGATTTTAAAAAATACATCAGAACTAATATGTTTAAGTGCATTGTATATAGATATTTTTTCATTTTAAACATCAGTCCCTATAAAACTTGCTCTTCCTCATCAGAGAATAAGGGGATGATGTTTCAACTCATTTTAGTTAAGATTTAAAAAAATAACATTTCACAAATAAACTGTTTCTGAATAAACATATAAATCCTATTTCCAAGTACTATGTAATAAGGCAACAATAGTAAACGGGAAGTAAAAAATAAAGTTAAAAACATAAAATAAAAAACAAGAGTGTGCAACAAACATATGTTACCAACTGCACTTTAATATGATAAATTATTCAGCAGCTTTTTCCTATAGGGGATGGTTTTGCTCTGGTGCAGTGTTACAATCTTTTTTAAAAAAGAATAAAATATTGAGGTCTAAGCTTCAAACTGAACAATCAAATTTCCCCAATACTCCTTTATTATAACTTTGTGATGATAGCACCCATTATATGATGTAGAGTTGTATTTTAATTAGACAGGAATGAATCAATATTTACTATGTGATATTTAAATTATGTTACAAACTAACTGCCCAAATTTAGACTTCCAAAAATCAATGCTTTTCTCGAAATAATACCTGTGTGTTGTTACTCACAGAAAAGTTGGTATGAGTGAACTAAAAATGTTTTTTTTATCAGTAATATATCACACATAATATTGCTATCATATTACTCATTAAATTCAAAGAATGGTAAGAATGAATCTCAAATAATCCTTCTGAATCTAGAGACAAATTATCACATTATTTTCACTGAGGTGCTTTTTGCTACTGAATTAATAAGTGCAATTTGCTAATCATATACTTCTATAACAAATAAATAGAGTGAAGACGTAGTAGCATATAGTTATGAAGAGAATCTCTAAGTTATATAAATTATTTTCTAAGCTCACCTCCCAAGCATCAATAGCGTTAATCTTGTTATCCTAAGAGTTAAGTCTCCCCAAATCAAACACATGCATAAAACACATACATTATACATAATACTGTGAATAAATTAAATTCCTGAAAGTATTCAATTCCTACAGTAGTAAAGTAAAGCAAATAAATAACAAAAATATGCGAAAACACACGAAAAGAAATAAAAAACAGCACAATGTACAAAAGGAAAAATAAAATCCTACTGAATAAATAAAACACAATTTAAAAAAGTTATACATAAAATTCATAAATAAAAAAATAAAAATGGTAAGATCTGTTAAAAGAAATATCATTAATGAAGCTTTTCTTCAGAGAAATTTACAGGTGATGAATAGTTTAAATTTCGAGACTAAGATTTTTGTCTTGTATTATGGCTAAGCCAATCTTCAGATTTATTTAAGCTTTGAAGTCTAAAATTCAGATTTAAGGTTTTATTTGTGAGTTTCAATATTTTGTGTAAAGTAAGAAAAAGCACAATATCAATCAGTTTTGGAATAAATTTTAATTATTAATGACTGCCAATCATAATTTATATACTATTAGTGATAGAATTGACAAAAATCTGATTTGGATGTATCAGTATCTTTTCCAGATTTGAGTACACTGTTTCCTTGTTTATAATGTTCATCTTAATTCAGGAAATTTTTAGCCTGTAAAGAGAGTTCCACACAAGAACAAGATGAATTATTTATCAGATTAAATTTATTATTTAATGTGCCTTATTATTCACATATACAGATATATAAAAAAAACTGTACTTTATTTAAAATAATACGTGAAAGAATTTTTTTATAATTTAGAAGGCAATTGATATTAGTTGAAGAATTGTGACTTCCAAAACATTCATTCTGTAAAATTCCTTTATAGGAAATATATTTTGCCAAATTAGGAGTGCTTGCTATCTCAAAACAAAATTATTCAGGTTTAACAATGGTGTATGTATGTTGATGAGCTATTAAAAGCAATATTCTTTTTAATATTTTTATTTAAGATTCCTCATCCTTCTAGTGGCAAAAATAGAATATGAATTAAAAGCACATGCTTTTCCATAAAAGCTATGAGTAATTTCGTTTCTGTGGACATGTATGGGAAAATGTTGTTCCATTTTCTACAGAAAATCAGAGCAAACATTAAATTATAAAAGTAAATTCCATAGACATATCATATAGGATGCTATGCTTTAGCGTATTATCACTTGATATAGTAAAAACTACAGATGATACTATTGTGTGAACATGTTTGTAGAATTATATACTTAAAATATTAATAGACTATTTATTATTAATATGTGCTATTTTTTCATAAGATAATGACTTTATTTGTTAGAGAAAATGACCAGAATTCTGAAATGCTTTCAGATTCAGCTTTATATATAAATGCATTTGCTAAAAAATGAATACATTAATTGATGTTTTAACTTATTAAAAGCGAAAAAATAGTGTGAGTCTTAAATTATATAATTCTTTATTCAATTTTTTTACAGTTTTTATAGCTTCCGTAAAAAAATGACATGTGTAACATTAAAATTTATTTTGTTTTAAAAAAATTCTAAAAAAGAAAATTGTCTTTGGTTAGAAATACTTATAACAGTAAATATTTTCCTGATTCTCAAACGATTGATAAGCAGAAAATTCTTACAGAAGATAACCACATATTTAATGTACAATCAGAAGATTTCTGTTTTTGTTATACTAATAATAACAAATAAATGAAGAACTGTAATAATTTTTTCTAGATCATTAATTTTAATCTTAATAAAGCCTACACAATTATGACACTTTTATTGAACATTTATTTACTGAAACGGAATTTAGCTTATGAAAATGAGAATATACGATTATAAAGAAGCAAAAGCTCTACAGTTTAATAACTAATTCAAGAGCTTTTCCAGTTTGTTTTGTCTAAGAATTTGAAAAATTGAAATGGATAAATATTTTTTACATGATTAAAGTACCTGAAAAGATAAATCTATCACGCAAAATAGTGTCACCAGATATTAATCTAACTATTAACTATGGTGAATTTTAGGATATAATTTCAATTTTAAACAAATATTCATTCATAATTCCTCCAAATTAAGAATTATGAATGAAAAAAATTTAAAATTTCATTTAAAATTGAAATTAAATACAATATTTAATTAAAGAGAAATACATCAAAAACTTTTTTTTATTTAGATTTTTAAAAACATCTGTCATAGTTAATTTCTAATACTTTGTATATATATTCTGAAGTACAAACAAAAATAGATAAATGGTTTTCTTTATGGAAGACAGTACAAGAATTGATAATACTTGTTTAGTATTTTTTTTTTCACAATTGTTGTAAAATTTCCCCCCACAGAATATTTCAAGCAAAATTTTTTAAAACGACTTACTGAAAAAATTTATTTCTTCATAGAAAAATTTTAAATCATTTAAACATTCTTTATAATGCATATTAATAATAAATAATGTAGCACTATTTTGAATATTCACATTAAATAGTATTTATATATTCAAAAAAATGTGAATTTCATTGCTCTGAATGTTCTCTTACACTTGATAAAGGCTTCTAATAATATTTTTTTTAAAAATTGTTTGAGAAAAAGAAATAAAAGTTTTTTTATCTATATTTAGAAAAATTATATATGGTTTCTGTGAATTAATCATATTTTGTATATTTCAACCTAAATTTTAAATACCACTTTGCATATATATACTCAAAATATATTTGTACCTTAAAAAGTATTCTTTTTTTAAGGTACAAATATATCTCAAGTATATATATAAGCAAAGTAGTATATAAAATTATCCCATGTAAAACTTAAAAAAGTTTAGATTATTTACATTTAAAAGTATGCAATCGAGTGTGATATACTGTAGTCATTTTTCAATTATTTGTTCTAAATACATAATAAAAATTAATTTATATCGATTGAGTAAATATGGTTAATAAAATTGACTTATCTTTTCAATTTCATTGTGTGATATGATTTGAAACATGAGTGATAAGTACCCTATAATTATTTAAAGCTTTATAACTATTAAATAAAAGATTTTTCAAACATTATTTGCAATACAAATTCCTTTTCTCTTCATATTTTTAAAAACATTATTTTGGTAAAATTGATCGAAATAATTGTCTTTTATTCTATTTTATATAATAATAAAAGAAAAGTTATAAAATATCAAGTTTCGAGTTCATATTAAATCGTAAGAAATGATTTCTTTTTCTATTTTTACACTTAATAATATTTATGTTAAAAATTTAAGAGCAAAATTTATTTGATATGTTAGGAAAAATAATTTACCTAATTGAAACCTCTGATTTTTAATTCATTTTATAAGTTCATGTATAAAAAGGCAGTAAATATAGTCTTCTAAATTAAATTATTATTGTAAATTACTTAAATATTTTTACAGAATATAGCGCAAGTAAATTATGGTGTAAGTTGCCTGTTTATTTTGAAAATCTTTTAGTAAAATCTAGAACTTTTACAGTTAATTTCGAATGAATGCCAATATACCATATACCACAGAAACTTAAGCATTAAATTTTAAACTTAATACTGAAGTTTTCTGCACATGCATTATACGTCGAATGGCTTAAATACTGAAAAAAATATGAAATATAATAAACCCACTTAAAACAAAACAAAACCTGAAATAAAAATAATGAAAAATAAATAGAAAAATGAACTTTTGGCCAGTTGTAGTCTATAAGAATATTTATTTCTCAATCTCTCACAGTGTATATTCTGTATTTAAAAATTACAAGGAATGATTCATGTATTCTTTTTTTTTAACACTTCTCAATGATTGTTTTGAACAATCATTTTAAACTGAAGCTACAGTTTAAAATAATTTTCAAACCACTACTAACATACAGATGAGAAATAAACTCCTCTAACTCTAAGCTAAAAGCCAGAATACTAACTAAAGAAACTTGAAATGAATTGAATAAAAATATTTGTATTTAATTTTTAATATTGTGTACATCAGAACAATGAGCAATATTAACACATGTAAACCTAAATGATATATCAAAATAATTTAAATGGACTTACTTTTAATATTTTCTAATGATATAAGTATTCTATGCATTATAATTATGATTTTAATTTTTCCCACTCCAATCGTTTTTAAATGTTTGTACATTTTCAGGCAAAAAATAATAATGAATTGAATTTTACACAGACAACTAAACATATATTAAAACCCTACAGAACAGAAATTTTAATACATTAAAATTAGGAAATGTTTATATTTTGTATTTTTGATTTGCTTTTTAAAATATAAAATTTTTGAGTATTAAAATTTTTAAATTAAAAACATTACCATTTACATAATTTTTTATTTAAACAATAAAATGTAAATACTAAAAGTGGTTGAAATGATACAATAAATTATGCTGATAAGTCAAAGTTAATGCTTTTTTGAATTTATATATTTTCAAGGCAAATATATATATTTAAAAAATGCATATAAATTATAAAGAATTATTCAATTTGTACATAATTTTTTTTTTGGATATATGAATTTTGCAATGTATAAGTACAATTAAATTAAATATTGAAGAACATTTCAGCAAAATAAAGTTATTTAACACTTTCATTACAATTTTTTTTAAATTCAAATCCTCATCAATAAAGTGCAATAATTAATATAATCAAATTCCATCACCATATATACATATATATCTGCCCGCTAAAGAAATTAATCCTTCATCATTCTTTGGGAAGAGGGTTTAAATCTTAAAAATCAACATTTATTTTAAATAATAACGCATTAAGATATTTAGATGAGAGCTCAGCAATTTTTCATTTACAAAGCATCAAATCTTATTTGACTAGTTTCTGGAATCTGCAATACTTACTATTTAATGCATAATGTCAAATGTTTGATAATGAAAAATAACCAAAAACTTAACATATTAAACTGAATATAGATGATAAATGTGCAACAAATTATAGTATGTATTATATATTTTTTTTAATGTTAGAGTGTTAACCTCTGCATTAGATAAATATTGTCGATTATGTGTGCCCTAAATATTATTTACTTTTTCTGTATTAAACATTCTATATAAGTTTTTTTAACCAAGATATTTTGCCCAATTTAATATGTGTAGGAAAGAGTTTTGTAAATAACACATTTCTAAATTAATCATAAATTTGAATAGTTTTCAAGAAATAGTTAAATGACTTTTTCACAAAATTTTGCTTGAAATGGAATTTATAACATGATGTCAATGAATGTTAGAATTGTTTGCATTTTTTACAAATTCAGAAAAAGTGAATTTACAATTATTTTGAGATTTAACCACAGTTCTACAGTTAACTATAATTTTATAAAAATTGAGCACAAATCCATAATATATTAAATTTAATGACAAAAGCATTAAATAAAAGCATTAAGCATAAAAAAGTTCAATTAATATATATATATATATATATATATATATATATATATATATATATATATATATATATATATTAAGTGTTTGCCTCTTTTAAACATGCTGATATTTATATTAATTGTGCATTGTGTATCCAAAAATACTAATTGCTTGAAGTTTTTCTGTATTCTGAAATAGTAATAGCTCATGTATAAATTTTATTCATTAAAAAATGAACATTTTGTTATTTTTTTTTTAGATTGACAAATAAAATATTTGTTAATGCATACCTTTATAAAAAAATTTTTTAATTAAAATATTAACAATGACACAAAAAATAAAGTAGTTGAAAGTAGAAAAAGTTTAGCAAATTTTATGACTTTTAAGTACACACTTAAAATATAAATCAGTATTGTTTTTTTGAAACTACTACATTGAAAAATGTTACAGTAAATGACAGAACCTGTAAACTTATTCCTTTTATAAAAAAATTGTACGCTTTTACTTAAAATTAAATAATTAATATATAACTTATACATAAAACTTAAAATTATAATTCATCAATATTCTCTTAAATTTGACAACAGTTTTATATTTTTGTTTTATTTTCACAAAATTATATTGACTAGCTATTCTTTTATCCTAATTGTTACTGTTCTCTTTTAATTACAGAACATTTTATGCAATACATTTACCATTTGATTACACTTCTATTGTAATTTATTTTAACATAACATTTTTTTTTAAATTCATTATTTAAGAAATTTTAATTTACAAACTATGATTCATAACTCTGAGTAATATTTTGATTCTTTAAATTTTCAGCAAAAAATAAATGTCATAAATAATGTTTCTTAATAAATGTTTACCTTTGATTGTAGGTATAAAAATGTCACTTTAAGAAATAACTTGACTGTTAATTTTTATTGTTCATTTATTGGATATTTCTTGAAATATTTATTATTATTGAAAGGTTTATTAGTTCAGCCATAAAAGATTTTTATCTATCGTTTAGAAAGTTAAATTCTTAAATAAAACAAGCTTCTTAAAAAAATATTGTAATAATTCTATATTTAAATACACATAAAACTAGACAAATGATTGATTTGATTTTTGTGAGGGTTACTGGTCCAAAGTCAAATTAAACTAGAAAAAATACATATTGCTATTTTAATTGGTCAAGAATGTAACAATAATTTCTATTACGTATTATTAACATAATAAACCCATACAAATTAATATCAAAACTCTAAAATGCTAATTTTTTTTCTTAGTTTATAAGGGCAAAGAAAAATAATTGTACTTAATACTTGTCTAATGTTTTTTTGGAAATGCTATGCATTCAAAGAAATAACTTAAATTAGAATTGAATTTAATGGAACATAACTTAAATTTAATTCTATACAATAGTTTAATGCACATTTTCTTTGTAAAAAATTTGAAAAAAGTTTTCTTGACTCAACATTTATTAGTGAAGTTTATTTGTAATCTAAGATAACAAAAAAAAAAAAAAAAACATTTGTTAATACTAAAATATAAAGAAAAAGAGAAATATGCAAGTGACTATTAGACATTCAGAAGCATTTAAGCTATTCACATGAAAAAAAAATTTAAATTATTTTTTTATATTTTTTGTATTTAGATCTTCTATATTGTTGTTAAAATATTTTATTTATGATACTAGCATATTATCTCAGTCAGAAGATGCATAGATTACTCATATTATCTTTTGCAATTTGACAAAAGTAATTTTAACACAAATTTATTTTATGAATTTTTAAGCATAAAGCAATGTAGAGCATGCTTAAAATTTAGTTCTTCATAAATAACAACTGACATTACACAGACAATATTATATATCTTCCATCAGAGTCATTAAGAATAATTTAGTTAGGTACAAATAATATGAAATAATGACATTATGAAAAAAGTATTTTCTCACATTATTCTTTTATAAAATAACTAATAAAAAAAAGATAAGCCTGATTTGTAAAACAGTAAAATCCTCTTTATTTCTTTGAAAAAGATAAAATCTTTATTATTACATGTTATTTAATTCATGTACAATTCATTTCCCAAAATCACTGAGAAGAGTTTACAGAGTACTAAATACATACTATACAGGGGGTGGAGCATCTGGAATAAGCTGTGACAATTCTTCCATTAAGTGTGTTTGATTTCTCAACAAAGGTTGCAAACCAGATAAAGCTTCTGCTGAAGTTACATAAGACTGCTGTCGGAACTGTGATAAGGCCCTAACTATTTTGGGAATATGATGAGGTTGATTACTGAAATGAACCTGGAAGGCAATTATTTATAAAATGAATTAGTTTCAGTGAAATACTTGAAGGCTTCCAAGATTAATTATAAAATAAAATCTTGTAGATGATAAGTATTCAAATTTAAAATTGTGAAATATTCCTTTATTAGAGCTTTCATAACAAATTTATTACTATCACAAATCTTTAAAAAAATTATAACATATAGGTCAATTGTATTTTCAATGTAAAATTATAGAAGGAAATCTATAATTAAGCAAGCATTTTAGAAAAACTATATTTTTGTATCACCTTATAATTTAAATTCAACAGAAATGAAATAAAATTTTAATAAGGGAGAAAATATTAAAATTAAATTTTGTTGCCACAAAAACACATTTAAGAAAAACCACATAATTTATTTTACCTTTCATATAAATGAACAAAAAACATCCATTTATGATAAAATTTATAAATTCAGATTGGACAACAGTTACATTTTGACATTAATAAGTTCATATTGCTGTAAATAAAAACATTTGAATAGTAATGTTTAACGTTTTAAAATTCTTTTAAGTAATATTTTCAACAAAACTTCAGAAATTAAATGGCACAGGTGCTGACTAGCTACATACACAGCAGTGCAAATGAGTCTTGGATTGTACCTTAAGGTTAACAGGTTTGGAATACTGACCAATCACTAAATGCCTTGTAATTTTGAATCGCATTCTGGCAACAAGGGCACATTTAAGCTGCCACGTTCTTCTCCACATTCATGTTACACCAACAGAAGGACTTTGGAAGTCACACATTAATGTGGACATGTGCCTAAACCATGGAGCTCTAGCAACCTAATGAGGGGGAATGTGGTCAGCCTCTCAATCATTACCCATGGCAAATAATGTTTTACTTTCCTATTCTTAATGGGAAGTGACATGAAGCTACTAAGCAACTGGAGCTCTACTGACTCACTGCAGCAACATTCCCAGATACACCCATGTTTTCAACAGGATAAACTTACATTAAATATTTCTTAATAAATTGAAATCATTTGTTCCAAGTCTTCATTGACAGAATAAAATTAATTTAAAAATAGATAAAAATGGATTTTAAAACTTAGATTGTCTCCCATCAAATCCCTATCAATATCTTATTCAATCTTATGGTTAATTAATCACATACAATAAACTGGAGACGAAATTGTTTTTTATATTAACATAATTTCATGCAGTTTTACTTCATGACTATAAGAATTTACAATTCATCAAAAACCTCATGATTGGAAACTATGATTATGCTATCCACACAGTTCTATTTGTAGACAGTTCTTTAATCTTTGTACATAATAAAACTGAAAATATACACTCATTCTGAAATTCATAAATTACTAAGTCTGATAAACAGTTTGATTTGAAAATCAAGAATTCAAACAGCTAATTTGTGTTGAAGCACAATTTTGATAGAAGTATTCTAGATTAATAATAATATTCTAGATTATTAAACACTAGATTCATAATAATTTGATACGTAAAATATTTAAACCTACTAATATTCTTTTAAAAAGAAATTTCCTGTGAAAAATGAGAGCAAAATTCTATGGTAATACATTAAAATTTTCTATAGTGCAAACATATATGCATCTAAATTTTATCTAATCCTTTGAAATTGATGGGTGTTTTTAAGCCAATTTTTAAGATTTATCATGGTTTTAGAGGCAAAAAATATTCATTAACTTATAGCAAAAGTAAGCACGTTCTTACCTTAATTTTTATAAGCATATCAATTATTTAATTGTAAAAACAAGAAATTAAAAATCAATTATCAGCACCAAACTCATATTTTCATATTTTAAAATAATTTTCTTTTTTTTAAATTATTTTTTCCGAATTGAAACAAAAAATTTACAAACATTTCTTTAAAATGCAATTTTAATTTTTTTTTCTCAGCTCAGAATTCTTCAAATAATTCTACAGAAACATCTTTCTTGTATTATATGCCATTCTATGAAACAGAATCAAACAGAGGATTAATGCTGCCAATTTTTAATTCATAAATAACACTTTCATTCACATAAGTATTTAGTTGCATTTTAAATACATAATATTTTAATCTGGATGCCAATTTATTTACACTCATCAAAAGTGAAACTGGCAGCATAAAGAAATGTAAGAAGTGATGCAGAAACACACAAGATAAGAAGATATCAGATACAAGATAATTAAATTTAAACATTGAAATAAAAAAAATGACATGTTTTGTGTGATATCAATGATAGATTGTAGTAACTAAGCAATTGATGAAGTTGAAAAATGTTTCAGAGATATCAAAGTGCTGAACCAGTAACTTTCCTCAGAAGAATGAGAACACTTTGTAGCACTGTTTGTTGATGCATACAGTTACAATTCATATTGAATCTGATAAGAATACAATTCAGTAATGTATTTCACATTATGTATATACAACTATTACAAAAAAGCAGTGTTTATCCACTGGTTTGTCAATGTTTTATACAGTTGTAAGCCTGATTGCACTGGTAAAGAATAGTTCTTAGAAATGCATTTATCACAGCAAGTGATATTCAAACTCATCAAACATTATTTGTTTACTGTAAATCACTTATCATAAATTTTATGAGGCAATGCTGCTTGCACGTTGACAGCGACAGAGATTTTCTTAACACTTAGCACAGGGCTTCTTGCATTTTAAGAGTCAATATAATTGACAAAAAGTATCAAATGTCATAAGGTATATTATTAAAGGAATCGCAATTTTGTTATAAAGAAATGAAACTCTGCAGGCTCAAGACACATACTATAAAAAAAACAGAGAACTGCAGTGGATTTAGCCTGGATATCTTAGGAGACCATTAACAGCCTCATAGACAATATGCCTCATTGTTTAAAAGCCTATATAGATATCTGGTTACATAAGATACAGAATAAAAAGTTAATTTTTCACACATTATTTGTTCCTTTAAATAATGTTTAATTTTCTTTAATGTTACTTTTACTCATTCTGTTATTTTTTACATTATTAGGTGCATTTTTACAAAATGTTGTAATCTTGATTTCAGCAATTATATATCACAAACCTTGAAAAATTCTTATAAAGAAATTATACTTTATTTATTCTGTTTTAAGTTTTGATAATAAAACTATTTGCTGTTTGGAATATAATCATTAGGATTTGGAAGCTTTTCAGAAAATCCAGAAAATTCTTGGACTAAATTGAGATAAAAAAAAAATATGTAATTATTCTTCAAGTATGAAAATATATAAAAAAATAAATAGTAGGAATTTACTAACTTTTTTTAATTTGATTTAATTTTTTATTATAATACTATAGCTCATTAATTTATTAAATAAATATAATATCACTAATTTAAATAATAAAAATGTTACCAACTAAAAAGTTATAGTATAAATTTAAAAAATAATTAGAACTATCCAAAAGACTGTAGAATGAGTTTTAAATAAATCAAGCAATATTTCAAAGTTTATACCTCACTGAATTGCAGTTATTTAAGTAAATTTTTTGTTTTTTAAATGGTTGAAATATTTGCTTCTATAGTACAATTAAAAACAATGACAAAACATCATTTTTAAATATGCTTAAACAAAATGAAATCAAAAGAAGCACATATGAATTCTTACAATCGGTGCAAAAATTGAATAGTATACTTAACAGTGATCTACACACGATTGTCAGGCAGTAGTGTGTTCAGTGAAACTATTTTGCTTCAAAAGAAAATTGTTTAAGATGGATAAATATAAAGATGTAACAGAATGCGAAATGTAAGTAATCATATTTGGCTGTCTAAATAATCATATGATTATATAAGGAAAGGTGCAGGAATCAGAAGTGATTTTGTAATCAGTTAGCCAGCATTTTTGACAGTGATAAAATAAAGGCAACCATGAAAAATATAATTTGAAATATAGTTTTTAATAAAATTTTAATTAAGAGAATGCAAAGATGAGTTTCAATATTAATGGATACAAAGTTTTCAAAACACAATGAAAATAGATGCAATCAATGTACGGTACTTGCAAACATAATGGAAATGAGTTATGAATATTTGCAGTCAGGTACATCACAAGAGGTAATAGCTTATAAGGATGAAAAACTGCATGCCGTCAATGGATTAGAGATCACTAGACAATAACTGACTGCTGGAATGTAGTGTGGCCGATAGGGAATCCCATTTTTATCTTTATTCAAATGACACAAATCAATAAGTGAATTAAAAAACAAATGAAGCAATACATACCGAATATGTACTAACTCAAATTAGAGCTATGTAATTTAGTATTGTATCCGTGGATTTTTGTATTATGTATTAAGCTTACTCATTGAATTGATCACTGACATGAACTAGCATGCTTTTTTTAACATTCAAAATGACAAGGTATCATTCAGTCAACATTTGCATGAGTAAACTGTTATCAATTTTTTATAGCTGACAACAGTGAAGTTTATTAGGCTAGAAGAATGTGGTTTTATGGCTATCCACATAGTATGATACGGCATCTTGATTGGTATAACAAACTAGATTACTTGACCCCACAAAATATCTATAAAACATGTTAAAACAGCTATAAAATGCCAAAATTTGCATTACATAAATTTGTATGAATTTGATAAGTTAGTATGATAAAATCTTCAAAGAGAAGCTTGAAACAGATATGATACCTCCAAAACTCTGTGGACTAATTTCTTAAATGAATTCAAGGGACTATTATGTAAGGAAGCAAAGCTAAGTTTTCCCAAAAATTTTCACATTTATTTTTTATCTGATAAGCAAATTATTTTAAAATATGTACAAAAAAAAAGCAAACTATAAAAATTCCCAAATACATTTACCCAGGAAAATTATAAAAAATTAAAAATTGTATAAGTGCAGAAGAAAAGAAAGAAGAGATTTTTTAGACCTTTAAATTGCTCTTAATTTTTGAGAGCTATCTAAAGGTTTGCAATCATTTTGATATTTCACATGACTTTTAATTTACAGTAATACTAAAACAAAAGTTTTTAGATTTCTGTTCAAGTTCATTCTTTGCATTTTTATTACATATCAATGCACACACAGTTCCATTATTTCTTTATTACATAATTTCAAATTTTTGCAGTAAAAATATGTTGTCATATATCAGATAATACATTAAATATACATGAAATATCCTTAATTTGCTTTTGCTTTTGTTTTTAATTTGGTCTGATTCTTTGGAAGTAACTGTTTTAGAAAAATATATTAAGAGTAATAACACATTTTATAGTATCATAATGCCTGTTATCATATAAATCATTCACAAAAAGAGTCACTAATTATCATCATTAATGTAATGATTAATGCACTCTAATCGAAATTTCACTTCAAAATAAACTAAGATGTTTGTCAACTTTATCAAAAAGCAAGAATCTATATTTATAAGAATTTTATGCAACAATCATATTCTACTTTACTTTCAGTATTGAATTTAGACAATTTTTTCTCTCCATCAACTTCAGACAGCAGACCCGAAAACCAAAATTATAAAACAAACATGTTGCTGAATCTTTTTTTTTTTTTTTTTTACAAAACTAATGTTTATATAAAAATTAATATTAGCAGATTATATAATGTATGAGAGTATTTTAAATGATAATATAATATTTAAAAAATTTTACTCAACATCCTTACCTCAACTTTCCTTAGAAACTCTCTAATTTTAGTAAGCATTAAATATTCTTTATATTTTCCTACAAATTCGGCTTCTGCAGGTTTAAGAAAAGCAACAAAATCATCAAGCAAAGTTGGGTGATTTTTTAAAATAACTTTCAATTCTAAAAATAGCTAAAAGAAAAAAATATCTGCATAAATTTAATACAGCATAAACTAAAATAATTCATTATTTTTGTTAAAAAATATTCTTAGCAATTACTACTAAAATTAGATTTAAAAATGTTTACTAAAATAGAGAATTAATGCATAAAACATAATAGGGTGTAGAAGTATAATCTATGTTAACACAAAATATTACTTACAAAAATAAAGTAGATGTGATGAGAACTTACTACATATGAATTTAATTTAAAATAAATTAATATTCAACATTGTAAGCATTATAATTTATGGTTATAAAAATAATAATGGCAAGTTCTATTAAATTGAAAAAAATTATCGTAGTAAAATTTATTTCATTTACACTTCTTGTTTTATTATTTATTTTAAAGATTTCAGATGAAAATAGAAAACAAATCATAACCAAATACAAAAAAGAAGAAAAATTTTATTGATTAATTAAATTACTTATATAAATCTAATCAGAAAGCTAAATAAAAAAATAAATCTGAAATAAATGCCACTCCTAATTTGAATTATTTTTAGATTTCAGGGAATGAAGGCATTGTTCACAGTATATATTAGTTTCATCCACAAATAACTACAATATAAAATTATGGATAAAAATATTCAAAAGGCTGAATGAGGTGCAGTTGCAACTTTTTCCCTTTTTTCTTTCAGCAGTTACTCATAATCTTACTGAGCTCATATAATATTATGGTTCTCTAGACTCTAAATAAATATCTCTCGATAAATCATAGCTATAATCTTTCATCAGAGAGATTTTATAGTCACTGTCTTTGTGCAATGAGCTCTTATAAATACATCATCAAAGTTGTTTTGAGAAGAAAAACTAACACTTATGAAAGATAAATGGTAAAAAGTACAAAATGAAAGGGATTTCAAGTTAAGATGGGGAAAATTTTCATTGCAAAAATGGGGAAGAATAAAAACTATTTGCATCATGACACTGCAAAATTCTGAAATGCCGAAAAATAATCACAAAATTTAAAAAAAAATGTCAGTAGTGATGAATTAAATTTGAAAAATAAATTTTTATGATCATCACATTGCTTTTTATACAACGCTGATTGTACCATAGGAAAATAAAATACCTGTGAGATGCGAAAAGAGAGGATCAAGAAGTACAGTTTGTTGCTCATTAGTCATTTTTTGCACATGATGACATTTGTGCTGATGTGATTGATAATTTGACAGGAACATACAGTTTAAAGTAGATTCTAAGCCACTACAAACATCTAAACCTGAGATGGGATTCAAACCCATGTACTGAATGATGAAGATATTAAGCATAAATTATTCAAAACAATTTTCTTTTCAAACAATGTCTAAGATATTGAACAGATTATTAATGGAAAATTACTGACATATCTCAACAGATAATCAAAAATGTATTATACTAAAAAGGTAATTTATAATCTCAACAAATGTAATAAAGATAAAAAATAAATTTTAAAAATAGCTCACCTTGACAGGTAGTTTATTACTAAATTGATATTTGCATATTGCTAATAAAAACAAATTCCATGTATCTGGTTCTGACTTCAAAGACTCTTGAGCTCTCAAAAGAAAAGAATTTACATAAAGAGTTTCCCTTTCTTCTTTCTGCAGTTAAATATTAAATAAATAAGATTAAAAAATATAAAAATTACATCCATAAATAAAGCTTCTGTTTAATCAGTCCTAGAGTTACATAATTGTTATACTTAAAAGTAAACATGGAGAATAAAAATAAATAAATAAATAAAAAACTAAAGGCTTTTAAAATATTAAATCATTAAAAGAATTAGTCACAGATCATTTCATACTTATCTGAACAGTAAATAATTCAATTTAATCAAAAATGAGAAAATTTTACTAAATTATTATTATTAATTATTTTCAAAAATTTATTAGCAATTTCACAGAATTAATAATAAAAATAACATAAAAGAAGCATAAAAAACCAACCTTAAAAATTATAATGCAACAAAAGTATCTGTAAATATATAAAAATCAAAGGAGCATGACAAAATAATATAAAATAATTAACAACATAAAATTGCCAATTATCTTTAAAAAGTGAAGCTGAAATTAACAAAAACATACAAACTATTCATTAATTAAAAAAAACATGAGCTAGAAAAATAAAATATAAATAGCAATTAAAATTTCAAAATAATTTTAAAATGCCAAATAAATTTTATTTAAAATTTCAAAATAATTTTAAAATTTTAAAATTAATACTATTGTCTCCTAATATTTATTAGGAGACAATAGTAGCAACACAATAAATTGCAAGTGTATTAAATTCAATAGACAGTAGAAAAACATCTAAATTATAAATATTGACCATTTTTTAGCTTATAAATTTAACATAATTAATTATATTCAGCTTATATATATTTTATTATATTCAGTTTATATATGCAGACCACAAAATTCCTCTCCAGTCAATTGCAATTGCTCAGTTCAGTAGCAGTGGCCAGGAATTTGTCAAATGTATGTGTAAAACAAAGTGCCGAAATATGAAATATTTTTATGAGAAAAATATAAGGAAATGCAATTTAAAATGTCATTCATGTCTGGTATGTTACCAGTAAAGTATGAAACACTAGCATTTTGTAGAATGCCTAGGCATTGTATATAATGCGAGATGTTTCTAAGCAAAGTATGAAGTGTGAGAATTATTGCATACTTTTCCTACCCATTGTATATAATAACTAGGTATTCTATAAAATGACAAATATTATTTAGGCAAAGTATGAAAAAATGCCCTAATGAGGTTATTATGTAAATGATGTGCATTTCTCAAAAATGAAGAAACAACATGACAATGCCATCAAAAAAAAATTATTCAAAATGCGAAAAGAAAAATGAAAGTTGCATGAAACATAATTTATGCCTTTCTTATTAAGGAAAATAAAATTTTCATACAAAACAATAAGAAATTAACCTACTTGTTGTCACATACCAGGCATGAATGGCATTTTAAATTGCATTTCCTTATATTTTTCTCACAAAAATATTTCATATTTTGGCACTTTGTTTTACACATACATTTGACAAATTCCAGGCCACTGCCAATGAATTGAGCAATTGCAACTGAGAGGAATTTTGTGGTTTGGATATATCTTCAAGTCTAAGCAAGTTCTTAGAGCATGAAGTGAATTGTGATCCCTCATATACTTTTTTTAAATTCCTTCAGAAGTTCCAAATTGATAGAAACCATCTTTTGTCACACTCATCACACATGGCACTGCACTGTATGAATCACCACCTAAACCCTTATGGACATCATGAATAGGATCTCTCACATCAGCACGATAGCTCCCAAAGAAGAAGTGGGAATTTTTTTAAATTCATCTCCATTTTTTTTTTCTTGGCTTGTAATTTAAGGCTGATTTTAGAGTTTATTTTACTTTTGATAGCATTTTCAGTTTTGAAATAAATATTGCATATAATATCCATTTCATCACCTTTACTAGCATGACCTAAGAAGGAATTAATTTTTTGATGACACATTTTGCAAGCAAGTGAATCAGTTGTTTCCTTTAAAGAAATACTAGTATCAAAAATGAAAATCTCTTCAGTAAGCATGCCTTCATCATGTTGGTTTACTCCATTATCAACAATAATCTTATGCAATGTTTTTTAAAACAGGCTCTTATTATTGCATAATCTGATAAGCTTCAAATTTTTCCCAATGTTTCGACACTTTCTATTACTTTTTCTAGCTGCTTCTCTGTATTTATGTCTTTTAAAATACTTGAGAATGTAGAAAAAATATTGTAAGCTTCTATTTTGCTGCCAAAAAGAGCTTCATATTGTGTTCTTTTAATCCCATAATGGTAAGGTCTCTCTTTCATAAACTGTATAAAATTCTGTTCCTCACTCCAGCAGTTAGATTTGTTAAGTTGAACCAAAGTACAAAGCATGTTTTCAACATCTTAATTAGTTCTTATGATGAAACCCAGGCTTTGTGAATGGTGAGGCTTCCTAACAATCATCTTCAATGATGGCCAAAACTCCTTCAAGCAGGCTGATTACCACATTTTTGGCAAATTCCTTACCCTTGCGAGACTAATATTGATGGAACTCCAAGCAACTAAAATATGCGCACTACATTGTGGGCTACATTTTCAGCTCTTTTTGACATTAGAGATTTGAGAATCACAAATTTTTAAAAAATTGGTACACCATGATAAATTTGTATTCTTCATCTGACTAAGGCTGAAAATCAAGATGCATCAGACAGTATATTAAATTCAGAAAAATCATAGGTTTCACAATGACGACCTTTTTATAATCTTTCTGTTTTTCTTTTGGCAAGGTTGAACAAAGGTGAACAGTTCAATAACACGATGTGGAGAATTTTTTTATTTAGTTGAAAGTTCTTTCAACGTTCTATCTTCCATGTCCAAGAGACAAATGAGCTTCATGAAGTATGTGAAACAACTCAGAGTCTGAGATGTAATACTGTATTGTACTGAAACTTTCTTTAACAGAATATATGAATTTACTTTTATTTTCCACAATCATCACATTGTAGCAATTCAGCAACCAAAAGTCCCTGGGTTCTTTCTTAACAGTCATTTTGGATTTTTGTACATCATTTGTTAACTTTTGGTAAGTAGTTAAAATTAAAAAAACACTATTTGTTTCAGCTTTAACTCTAATTATGCACAATTTATTGTCAAATCATTGTTTCATGCCTATAAGCCATGATTCTTTCTCCAATACTGTAGCTTGCTTCTCCATTTTTCATGCAGCTCAGTAAAAAATTAATTTTTATTGAACAAATTTAAATAAAATTGTATAATTTGACATTCCTGTAAGAACAGCAAAATGCAACTAACAAATTCTGAACTTGAGGCCATGTGAAAAGGTATGTGTATTGTCATGTGATATTCAGAACGAATCAGAGATGCATTTTATAATTTATCGATTCCAAAGGAAAATGTGTGACACATAAATCATTTGATACATTGCCGGCTAGTTTTAGGCATTATATGTAATGCCTACGCTTTCTATAGAAATGTCAGATTTCATACTTTGCTGATAATACAAATATTTAAGAATGCTATTTAACCACTTAAATCCTGATAAAAATTGCTATCTTCTTTTAACTTTATGGATTTCATTTTTAAACTAATGAATAATTTTATTAAAATTATTTTAAAATATTCATCAATGGAAAAAAGAAAGATGAAATAAAAAATGTCAGCATTTGGCTATAAAATAAATTTTTTATGCAGCTATGAAATAAACATAATGCATTTGCTGATAAAATGTATGGCTGATTAAATAAAATTCAAAAATTCTTTCTAAGGACTTGTATCAACAAATGATGATAGACTTTCAAAGCAATTTTGCATCTATCATAGTTATTATATATTTTACTTAATGTAATTCTGTACTTAGAATAAATTTCTTTGTTTTTCAAAGAACATTATTATTAGCAAAGGAAAGAATCATTATTATTTTAAATAAATATCAAAACTTGATTAAGCGAAAATATATTTACTCCTTAAATTTCACTACATGGTTGATTTAAAACAAGTTTTAAAGTGGAAATCATTTTTTTTAATTTTGATTATTTATTAAAATCAAGTTCTTTAAAACACATATAATTCTTTATTTAAAATTTATAGACATTTCCTAAATGACATAGAAATATTTAGCCTTTTTACTACAGATATAAGTGTTGTAAGTCAGAAGAAAAAATAGTAATTAATTTTCTATATAATGATAAACAAAAATGATTTGCAATTTCTACCCAGGTTTAAATATTTCTTTGAAGCTTTGCAAAATTTCCTTCTAAATTGTGTGATTTCTAGATTTTTAATACCTTAAATATTTTGTAAAACAAAAATCAAACTTTAGTTTACAGTTTAAAAAGGAAATAGATGAAGAGAGAGAGAGAGGAGGAGGAAAAAAAAGAACCTAAGAATAATTTTATGATTACAAATAAGCTGCTTAACATATTTGTGGAATTTTTTCAAAATTTTCTTTAGAAGTGTGGTTTGTAAATAATGAAACATAAATTATTCAACTTACTTTTGGGTCACAGTTTATCATGGTTGGTTTCAATAGAGCTAAAGAAGATTCAAAATCTTTATGAAGCTTATTTTTCTTTTTACTAACAGTTTGTTTCTTAGCTGTAGTAGCGGCTGCAATTGAGGATGATGATGTTGCATCAGGCTCATCTTCTGGTATTTCTTCAAGAGCTTCTTCTGCTTCTGTATCACCAGAGGTTAAATGTACTTCAACATTTGCAGGTTTCTCAATAGGTTCTTTCTCTTCTTTCACAGTCACAAAATTGTTTACAAGGTGGGTGCTTGATTCAGGACTTGTTTGAATTTGTTCTAGGAGATTTGAATTTGGTTTAGAAAGAAAAGATTCATTGGGTATTGTTTGATAGTTTGCTACAGAATTAGGAAGGCTCAAGTTAACAATAGGATTTGTAGATATAAGCAAAGGTTGGACAACAGGAATAGTTGTTGGTGGAATGGTATTTAAAAGTATTGGAACAGTTTGAGTTTGTTGGACAATTGGAGAGCCAATGTTTGCAATAGAAATATGTTTTTCAGGAGAATTAACAAATTGGTGTTCAATTTTCATCTCCTTTTTTGGCTTTATTTCACGTGGTTTAAAATATGTTTTATTTAAACAATGACCTATTTTATTTTTATTGGGACAAGTTAGAGTTATAGGTAAAGCAATAATAGCTTTTTTTGGCTGAGAATACTTTTTCAATATTGGAGTAATTTGCCTTAATGGGGAGATAATTCCTCCATATGGTAATATGAGACGAGATTTCCTCTCTTTTGGTTTTTTTCGAAACATTGGACGAGAAGTTGTTGTTGATGATGACAGTGATACTGATTTAATAGGACGTAATGGTGATGTCTGACTGGGAGCAATTGGTGGAGGTACAAATGATGGATGACCACTTGCAACTCTACAATAATATGTCTGAAATATTAAGATAAAATTTCAGTCCTACAATATTTAAAGGAAATTTCCACATGTAGAATTTTTTTTTATCTAAATTAAATGAATACATGAAACATTTAAAACCATAACTTATAATAGTGCAATTAAAAATTTTAAGTTTGATTTAAAACCAAATTTAATAAATCTTAATTAAAAGTGATATTTATTCATCAATAATATATTTCAAATTTCCTCTATATTTGTATCTAATGAATCAACTTATTTTTAATAGAAACTTCACAATTCTTCACCAATGAAAATGAAATCTTCTTCAATAAAATCAAATAGCAATCCTGCACAGAAATATATTTAAATAATCTTCAAAAGACTGACTTATATTACACTTTATGGATCATATTATCATGGTTTATGTATCTTTATATTATTCATGAAGTTAAATAATATGTAGGCAATACGTTCATTTAAAAAAATAATAGCAACACAGTCAAAAATACATACACATCGATAAAAATAGGCTATGAACTTTCCAAATCACTATCAACATTTAAATACACAAATAAATATAATCACAGCTTGGTAATGGGAAACAAAAGAGGGGGCTTATATTTATTTCTCATTAATTTTAATATTAAAAAAAATCAATCAAAATTAGACTGGCATGAAAAATAAAAAAGTTAGGAAATTGTTTTTAATTGTTTTAAAATGAAAAATCGTTAAACTCTACTTATATAATTTTTTATTTAACATTTATATTTTTTAAATAAATCTTTATTGACTGTTGTTTCTCTTTTTCTGTATTGTGAATCCTTTAGCAGAGAAGTTCTGCACTCCAACAAAATATTTTACAGGAGACAAAATATACTATTGTTCAGTAAAAACATCATACAGTTTACTACATTTTGGCAGATTTTTACAAGAAATACTACGGCCGAATGTCAAAAGTGTTTTAAGGAAAATGTCAGATAATTGAAAAGAAGCTGTAGATGAATATTTAAAACATTTTATATTAACTCATTTTAAACCATGCATTTTTATAAATTGAACTGCCATCAAATTACACTCAAATGCATTCTTAAATTTGATTGATATGAATTTTATGTCCAAAATCTAGCAGAAAATTTTCCTTTTACATAGGGAATTTATTAGTCATTTATCCATTTTATAAAAAGTTTTGGTTTTTAAGTGATTAGAAATTTCAAAATATTTTTAAACACACATTTTGCAAAAAGCTGAAACTAAAAATATTCCCTAACAGAATTTTTCCTGCACACAATTTTCATTTTTAATACCATTCTGTAGAAGAACTTTAGAAGTATATAAATCTTTTTTGCAATAAAAACGTCTTAGTGAAAGAGAAACAGTTTAAAATAAAAGAAAGACATTGTTGAGAAAAACATGACTTGGTGATATTGGGAACATAAACATTTTCCATATATTATTTTGATAATTGTCTAACATAAGGTATACAACTCCTTTTTTCATACCTATGAGCAGTTAAAAAAGCTGTTGTAGCCAATACAGTTTTAAAAAAATATTATATTGAGATGATCAGAAAATATTCTTATTTATTTTTTAAAATATTAAATAGAATTATTCTGTCTTCATAATACATGACACTTATCCCCAGTTGAACAATAGAAGATTTGTGTTATGTTTTAGTTTTTTTAGTATACACTTCCATTGAATGGGTATTTCTGGATTTTTCAGATTTCCTGTCTTCAAGTACATGATATATCCTAGTCTATTTCCTATGTAAAGTCTTTGTGGTAGCTAATATACAGATATCAAAATGACTTTTATTTATGGAATGCTGTTTTACAAGGGCTTTTTTATTGTTAAATTGTTCTTTACATGGCATGAAAAATTATAAGTATCTCTTTTATTACATCACTGACAAATTTATATTTTAAGAATGAATGTTTGCCATGGATGATATACATTAATGCCAAGATATTTCAGAAGAGTGAATAATTTAACTCTCTAGTAAATTTTTAAAAAATTTAGAATATTTCATTTATATTATGTTCAATTTTCATACTTTGGATAATCTTTTTCATTCTTTCCACTAATTCAAAAATAGAAAAAATCTTTTCACTCAAATAACAGACAATCAACAACTTTTCTCCATATCCAATTCTTTCAAAATTAAAAGCAGAAAACTGATTTCAACTGAAGCAAATTCAGTTTTGAATTCAAAGAAAAAAGTCCAGCCTTTTATCATTTCACTATTTTGATACATTCTTGAATTATCATAATAAATTAGATCTTAACATGGAATGCTTCTCAGTTTTCCTGAGACAAAAAAAGCATGATTTTTTAACATAAAACAAAAATTAAGATTTGTCTTTGAAATGAAAATACGAAAAATATTAAGTTGAAGAAATAAGCAAATTTTATCTTCCTTTTGTTTTAAAAAATTTGCCTCTCTTAACTATGCTGCTCAACAACATTAAAAATTGTTATACACATTTTAATATAATTTATATATAATTATATAGGATAAAAAGATTATATTCTTATTTAAAGAAAAAGGCTAAGCATCTTTCCAGGAATTTTATAAAGTTCAGATTTTTATTTTTGTACAGGAGAATGGCACAAAATACCTGTTTAAATAACTTCAAACAGAAATCAATCAAGTTGTTGTCTCTATTTTATAAAGATTAATGATCCCACTTATATAGTACATCCTCATGATAAATTAAAATATTTCTAATAATGCGTGTACTACATCGCTGAGACAAGATGTAACTTAAATAATAACAGTGACAATGCAAATTTGGAGAAACAACTTTATAAGCTGAAAGTGCTAATTTTTTTCTAGATCAGAGTAAATAGTACCATTTTATAACCTCTATATATTTCCTCTTATAGAATTTGAAAACAACTAGACAAAATCATAATGTACCAGAATTGTTTTACAGATTGCAATGAACGAATACATTTTCAATAACAAAATATAAAACACAGTTATATTCACAGGCAAATAATTCTTTATAAAACACAATACATTTAAAATTTATGTGAATTTTATTCAGTAATTTGAAAAACTTTGATACTCCTTCATATAAACAATATTTTAGATAATTTGAAAATTTAACTCCATATTCCTTTCAAAGTCATAAGTTTAATAAAAAAAATACATAAGAAAATCATAACAAGATTAAATAAATCAGTCTGAAATGTCTTCTTCATAATTGTGATCAAAAGATAAGAAATATAAGAGGCATTTACCATCCACTTTGGAAGAACTTCAAGTGGAAATTCAGCTGGAACTTTAACATTTTCAGGATCAAATATCCTAACATATCTGGGAAACTGGGGAGCTTCATTATGAACAAAAAAATACTAGAATAGAAATATTTTCAATAAATTAAAACAAGAAAAAATAGGATTTAAATTTCATTATTAGAAAGTTATAAATTATTTTCATTTTCATTTTAAAGAGATAATAGTTTTATGTCATAGTGACCACTGATATTTACATACCTGTCAATATTGGAGAAATAAAAATCAGTAGATTCTACTGATTTTGATAAAAAAAAATAAGGAGACACTACCATCAACGTTTTTGCTTGAAACAGAATGCTTAAAATGGTAGTAGAATAAAAAGAGAATTTTACTCTTTAGATTATACATTCTGAGAATGATTTATGTTAAACATATTTTGGGTCAATCTTAATATTTTAATAAAATATTCATCAACCTCATAAAGGAACTATGAGGAATAAAAGAATATACTATATGTAAAAAAATAAACACAGCGACGTTTATGTCTCAATATTTATTTTATAAGGTAACTTTTATTACACATGTGCAATTTATAAATATAAAATTTATGAAATTATTTCCTTACGTAAACACATAAAATACTTCTATATATAAGAAAATAGAAATTTTCAAATACTTTGTCCATGAAAAACATAACACATTTCAAATTCGAATATCTCATGGCAATTTATTTTTTTCATTTGTTGCTGACTTAGCATTTATTAGAAATGAATTGGTGAACAGCTGTTCAACGCATTTTTTCTCATTTTGAGAAAATTTAACAATAATTAAACTTTCTAAACTTTCAGAAGTAAGAGAAGACCTGAATTAATTTTTTATATGACTGAACACCCATTCACTTTCAGCATTAGAATGTGAAATAGTTAAAATTGTAAGCATAAACTGGGAAACATTTTTTTGTTCAAACTCATTTTTCAACAAGATGCCATTGTACATATGCTCTTGGTTCATCCAGTGTTTCTTTTGTGAGGACAGTACTTTGTAGTTCTCAAATATATGGTGATACAGAAGTGAGGGAGTAAAAATTAAAACCAATAGCCATTTGAATAATAAAAATTACAAAAATAAAAGACAAAGTTCTTATTTCAATTTAAAATAACGAAACATTTAAACTTATTTTAATTTTGCAAGAAATATGAATGACATTAAAACGAGTGAAACTGTCTATTCCATTCAATAGATAAGGTTAAAAATAAATCTAGTATGATTTAGATGATTGCCCTTTTTATTTATCAGATATTAGGAGCATAAAGTTTTTCTGAAAGTCTACACACATATTTCCATCTTTTAAATAAAATTAATATGAATTCTCCTAATATTTTACAATTTTTTATAGTTAAAATTATATTAACTTTCATTTTTAAACATACATGAGATCAATGAGAACAATAAAAACAGCAAACACATGATCATGTATCTATACATAAATCTAATATTTATATAAAAAAGATTTTTTGTAGTTCTAAGCATATTTTATCACAATTTTGATACATTTTGCTTTTTTTTTATCTCTTTTATAAAAAAAAGCATGAATTTTCTTAAATTGAATTTAGTTATATCATGGTTAATAATTAGAATATAAATATGCTTGTATGTTTTTGAAATAATTATTAACTAAAGTATTTTTACTGTGAATTGTTTTAAAATTAAAAAAATATATTTTGATGTAATCAAGTAATAGAAATTCTCTAATCTTAAATTTCATATAATTTATTTAGCATAAAACCAGAAATGTTAAATAATTTTAAAATGCCATTTTTAACAAGTCTTACTGTACTTCCAATAAGTATTAAAAAATAAACACCAGAAAATAAAATTCTTTTATATTTAATTAATGAATTCATGAATGATATACCTTAAAAAGTCAAAAATCCTTTTCTGAAAATAAATATGTGATACATTTTTTAATTAATAAAAAAGACTCTCAAATATTTTTTTGATAAAATTTCAATCATGCATTCAAAATTTATGAGTTCAGAAATCACTAAATTATTTATAAAACTTATAAATCAATACATCAGCAATAGTGATGAAGACTTCAGCTATTCAACAGGTCTTCAATGGATATCTCATAACTCATGCACTTTGGTCCTGTGAGCAAAATCCATGTCATTAATCAACATCAAGTGATGTTAAAAAATGGGGAGAGTTCACAATATTTATTAATTTTTTAAAATTATTCATGTACTTCATTTAAGTCCCTTTAGAACATATATTTGACTAAAGAAAAATATTCTTTGCTCAAGTCTATATTATTAAAACTAATGTGTAGATCTGATTAGTTAAATAAAATAAACTTAAAACAATAAATTTTATATTTTATGACAAGCAGTAATAACATATTATAGCTTAATACATATTTATAAAAGTATTTTTTAATTTAAATGTTATATAGAATACCAGCAACAAATTTAATTAATTGATTCTGTAATTCATAATTTAAGAAAACTTATTTAGACTAATATAATAATAAATTATAAACTAATATTTAGAATAATAATTTTTTTTTTAATATGTTGAGAATGTTTTACATCCAACACTCAAAATTTACTGCAATAAATATTTTATTTGAATGTGCATATAATTATATATTTAATGTTTGAATTATGTGATTTCCTTTCTGGTGTTGCAAGAAAGTTATTGAATAAAATATATTACTGACCATCCAAAATGTATCACTTTGAAAGCAGCATGCAAAACATGCGAAATTTACATCCTACAATTGTAATGATGAAAAAAGAAAATCATTAGCACTGCAACAAATATGCATATCACAAATGACAATAGTGTCACTTGCAAGTCTAAAGGTAAAAAAGATCATTGATTTGAAGCAAAGCAATTGTTTTCCACTTATTTTTATTGCATAAGCTCATAGAAGACATATACTATCTTTTGAGTCAGTTTTTTTCTGAGTTCAAGCTAGGAAGAACAGTAACTTATAGAGATAGTAGATTATCCTACACATAAATTAATCCTCTTACTCAGAGAGATCAAGCAATTAAGATTCAAATCTGTAATAACAGGATGAAGAGAATGAGGGATCAATGGGAATGAATAAACCTCCTCATGGCACTATTGCTTGTGATGACAGTTACATTTAGCATAAACAGTGATGGATTACTTAGCTGCATTACAAACCACAACACAACATTCAGTCTGTTATGCATCAAATAGCACCTGCTTGCACCATTCAACATTGTTTGTAGCTGAGTGGAAAACCTACAAGGCATCCATTGCTTTGTTCCTTCTTCAGTCAAAACAATAGGCATTCATACTGCCAATAGTGAGAAGAATACATACATGGACAACAGAATGGAAAGACATTCTCTTTATTGATGAGTCCTATTTCTGCTTGCAACACCATTATGATTAGATTTGAATCTAGAAACACTGAGGAGAGAAACTGTTCAACTGATTCATTATGCATTGCCAAAGTGGTCCTGCATCCAGTATGATGGTTTGAAGAGGTATTGGATTTTATTCTCACATTCCTTTAATATGTATTGCTTGTACACTGAACAGCCAGATGTCAGGTAGTGAATTGAAATCTTAGCTCAACAAATTTGCTAATGGCTCCCAGGACATGTTAAATATATTGCGGTCACAATGTGTTCCATGTAAAATACATTTGAGATTGGTGGTCAAGTATTAGGTGGTCATCTGCTTGATCTTTGCATCAAAATTGCAAAGATTGCCTTTTAGCTGCTTCCACTATCTGGTAGAGTCTAACTCAGGGCTACGTAACTTGAAGTATGCTGGTACAACAACAATAAACAGCCAGCACTAAAGTCTATATGTGGTACACAGTGTTCAACATTTGGCCAATAACATTGAATTGTTTTTGAGGCCTACCAGTTCTCCTGATTTATCATCGATCAAAAACGTCTGCATCTTGCTTGAAGTACTAACATTGAACTGCACAGGATACACAATACTTGCTGCTACATCAGATCAACTTTGGCAATATATGGAAGCTGCATAGACTGATTTACTTGAAATATATATCAAAGCCTATTTGAAGCTATTATGACTTTTTTTTTAAATAAACAGGATTTACTCAAAAACAAGAATTTGTATCAGAATTTTTGTACATTACCTCATATATATGTAGGGTTAATTAAAAAATTTTTTTCCATAAAATATAAAATAATTTCAAAATACATCATTACAATTTAGTTCACGTTTTGTTAAGCTTATATTCTACCATTTTTCTGAAAGTAAAGTACATCAATATTTCTTTCATCAACATTCGACAAGGAAATAAAGTGAATTGATGAAAATTGAAGGCAAATAAAACAAATGGTCAGTATTATAAAAATAAAATAAATAATTAGTTATAATATTGATTCACAAATAAGATAATCTTAAAAGCATGTCATAGAATGAAAGACTAAAAAATGTTTAGCATATAAATTCAATAAACACATTTTAAGTATATTAAGCAAAGTTGATACCTTAATAGGATTGTCCAATGGAGTTTTTGCTGCTCTGGAATTTTTAATTCTAATTTTAATTTGACAAGGTGTTTTAGAAGGAACTAACAATGAATGGATGAAATCAATTGTAGATTTATTGATGATGTTGAATTGCTCAAGACCTAAAGCAATGAGACTAAAAAATATATATAAATTAATAATACACATTTGTGAAAGCGATGAAGCACAGAATCATATATAATTTCTTTAATTCCATTTTTTTATATTAGTGGAATTAGAGAAATTCAATAAAATAAATGAAGAATATAAATACATTATATTGGCAATAATTTCAACACATTTATGTTAATAAAATATGTAATAATGTAAATAAAAAAAACATTATAAAAAAATTAAACTATCTGTATTAGTGCATATTTACCATCAAATAAGAAACACTAGTCTATAAAATCCAACTCCTTCCTTATACACATTTTTAAAGTAATTAAAACTTTATTATTGTTTATTATAATGAATTTATGATATATTTCATATAAAGTAATGCAAATACAAAGTAATATATTTTACTCTAATTCTATTTCATATTTTAAAATCATAAATCAAAAATTGTTTGTGCTTTATTTAATTTTAAAATATACATTGGGCATTCTGCATATATGCAGTTTATCTGGAAAATAATTTTTAATCTTTTTTCATCAAAACCTTGACATTCATCAGCAGAGCAAAATGTAGAGTTACTTAAAACTTCTAAATTAGAATCTGAGTCCTGATACAATAAATTATCCTCAGTACATTACTAATGCCACACTTAATTGACTAAACCACTCTTTGTTTTACATAGGTCACATATGTAATGTTTAATGTGAGCTACTTTTTTTTTTTAATCCTCTTCCTGATTTCACCAAGTGTTTATCATTTTCTCAGTTGGGACTGGTCCAAAATGATTTGCCATAGACATGTTTCTATGTTCTTTATCATATGCAATCACATGTTGCTTGTATGCTATTTTATAGCAATGCCAACATTGCTTTTGAGCCATAATTGCCAACAAATTTAAGAAAAGTGAACAGTAGAAATTTCACACTGAAAAGTTGCTTATAAGAATAGAAAAGTTTAAATGAATCCACATGTGATTGTCAATGTCAGTATATGCACATTTACTTAATTCTGCATAATTGTAATACTCCCATACTCCTCAAGGAGGCAAGAAAAAATTACTTAATTCTGAATCGAGGAAATTTCCGGAAATGAATGCAATAAAATCGAGTACAGACATGCAACATACAGTATCAATGTATAAAATGCATTCCATTTTATCAGATCTATTTTCAAAGAAAAATCTGCATGTTATGTGAAAGCAGGTAAGGTAGTTTAAAATGTCCAGCAAATAGTTTAATGATTTTAGTCATTAACAAATTAAAACAAAGAAAAACTACATTTTTTTAATGAAATTTTTTAATGTACTTCAGAACCCCACTTAAATTGACTTACATAAAAAATGCAATTTACTCTGCGTTTTACACCAATTCTATTTTGCCTTTTTTAATCCTAAGCCAAAAATTGTTTTTGCTTTATTTAATTTTAAATTATCAATCTTTTTTAATTTGTCTTTTTTTCATTAAATTCATGACATTCAAAACTAAAGTATGCTGTCACCCAAAGCATAATGAAATGATAACTGATTAGTAATGCAACAATTTTTTTTCATTACACAGTCATAACAAATTTCTAAAAAACACAGTCATAACAAATTAAAATTAATGAATATAATAAAGTATTTAATGAAATGTCACTTAATGAATAAATTTAAGGGCAGGAAGAGGATTCCTATTATTATCTGAGACAAATTATTCAACTAAGAAATAGTATACATTCAACAAACTTCAAAGCATTTATTAACAGAGAACAAATTTCTTTTAGATTATATAAATCAATGGTAACATCAATTTGGTTGAGACAATAGCCTGTTAATAAACCAATTATAAAATTTCTAATTTAAAATATATTTCAAATTATTGAAAAGATTATGTTTGCATTCCTTGCATGTTTATTAATATTCATACATTTATAATTCCTTTTTTAAGAAATTCATTAAAGTGTTTCTTAAAATTAATATATTTATCTAAAAATACAAATATTTTTCAATTTTCTTCAAAATGATAATGACTACAAAACAAACATACATAAATTATTTCAATTTAAATCCAAAATTACACACTTTATAGATTTTTCATATAAGTTTTATGATATCATAGGCACAATGCAACAAATAACACTTACTTATCTTCGGCGGCAGTAAAAGTACACTTATGAGCATGGAAAGGATCAGGATAACCAACATGGGGAAGTAATTCTGGATAAATGAATACTTTACTAGCAGCTATTATTCTCCTTGCAAATGTTGGTACAACTAAATACACATTAATAAAGTTTTTTTATTGCATATTTTAAGCAAATAATTATCCAATATAAATATTCTTCATTTATAGGAAAATGGACAATGTTTTACAATTGAAATATATATTCAAGATTTCATATCAAAATATATACTTCAGATGAAGAGCAGTAAAAAATTGCAAAATTTTAAATTAATAAAAGTTTAAAGGCAGTTAAAAAAAAATGTTATTGGTTAGTGCAATTCTCGAGAGATAACTATATAACTATAAAATGGAAAAGCTTGAAATCATTAAAACATGAAATTACTTTATGAAATAATAAAATATTTAGCATTTTAAAATAAAGAAAATTATTTTGAATGGAAAGGTATTTTCATTAGGTGAAAAAAGTAAATAACTATCATGGAAATTGAAACTATAAAAGCATGATCAAGCATCAAAAATTGGCACAAGTGATGTCTCACATTATATATTTTAAAAGTTAAAATTCTAGAAAAAAAGAGTCTAAAAAATTCCATTGTGAAACTAAAAATAAAAAGCAAAAATTTCTATTTTGTAATAATGTTTTTGACAAACTAAAATTAAAGTCACTATCAAAAATAATTTAATATTTCCAATGACACAGAAAAATGGTATAATTTACTCGCATGAGATTAATATATAATAACAGAAAATTAATAACATTCCAGGTAATACTTCAAAGAATGTCATAGCTTTCTTTGGATTTCAGATTAAAGAGTAAGGTAAAAAATATTCTTACAAATATGAAGTTTACAAAATAAACTATCAATATGAATTTATAAATTATAATAGATTTTTTTCTTTTTGTAGTCACAAATTTCATAAAATATTGTTTCTAAAGAAACAATTTCTTACTAAAGATTATATTTCAGACCATAATTATTTCACAAAAAAAAAAAAATAAATAAACTTCAATAAAAATAAATAATACAAAAAATTTAAAATAAGATAATCTTTTACAACCAGTTTATTTGTTTTGTTTTTTGCACAGTACAATAAAATAATAAAATAAATAAAAAAACACTTAAATAAAGTGAATTATATTTCTTACAAAATAATCATTCTTAGGCACATTTAAGACTGCTTAAAAAAGAGAAGCAGTAAACAGGCACTGCAAAGTTGTTTCACAGCAGCATCAATGAGACACTGAGTATTTATTTTAAATTTGTTTGAAAATATTCAGTAGTCTACTAAGTTTTTCCAAAGCCTACATGAAAAGTCAGAAATTTTCAACAATTAGTGTTATTTGGTATCATCAAAAATACATATCACATTAAAAAATTAAGACTTTTCAATAGTTTTTCTACACTGTTATTTTTACTGCTAGAAAAAAAAATTTACAAAAATATTAAATAATTAATTTAAAATAAGGATTGAAGAACACTATTTTCCACTTACCACGCCTTTCTTTCTGCATTTCTTCCTTTAGATTATTTACAACAATTTTATGCTTTTCTGTTCTATTAACAATGTTTAGGGCACTTTCTAAATTATGAGCATTAAAAGTAGATCTTTGATTATTGTTCAACTGACGTGAAGCAAACATCTTTAGTTCATCCTGAGAAGAAAGAAAATCATAAGAAATAATTTAGGGATAAAAATACTAAAATAATTGCAGCACTTTATTTTAAATAGTTTATTAGAAAATATATAACATCTAAATAATAAAAACCAATAATAAAAATATAAAAAATATGTTAACTATTAAAATTTCATGAAATTTTTTTAAGTAAAATTAGCAAGTAAGAATAGTTTTATAAAAGACATTATTTGAAATCACAATTTAGACATCATTACGTTAGAATTTAATTAAGAAATTATTGCAATTTTAAAAATTAGTGAGATTTTTCTTAATACATCAAGTGTCCTATAACTGCTTTAAATGAATTTGGTTTACAACAAAATTTCAGCAATAGTGACACTCTGTGTTCCATGAAAATTGAATCTACACATATTTTGAACTTGGTCCTGCAGTAATATAATCATTTGTTTGATGTAGTGATACATTTTAATCATAATCAATAAATTTTACATAATTTTATGTATAGATATAAACAAAATGGCTATAAATTAAAGATAATCCAGAAGAACATGAGAATCAAAAACAAAAGGAAAACTACCATTTGTAGAAGTATTATACACATGGTCAAGCATTATATGCAAATTACAAGATGATACTAAGTGTGGCGCTAAAGCCCTCTAAAGCTGATGTGACTAAGTGTATCTCACAATGATAAGAGTGTAAGAGAGGAGTATATAAGGGTCTGAGATATGGAAGGAAATACATCATTCTGGAAAAACATGTCTGTCTGTTTAGGAGTGCCATGAGCGCTGAATTTGTGTTTATGGATGTCAATGCTCATCCTCATTGTTTGAACATCGCCAATGATAACCTTCAATCAAAGGATATAAACCATTTGAAGTAGAAAATTGCATGGACTGTATTCCCTCATTCAGGAGACATATTAACAATCATACTAACAACATACTGATCAGTTGATACATGGGTGATATGTAATCAACAAAGCAATAATCGTGGTTTGTGTATGCCTGGTTTCATACATACAACATCTCTTTTGTCCTTTCTCATTTGTTTAATATTTGGAAGCATATGACTTTGGGCTTTATGAAGAAATTCAGTTTGTTTTATTTCTGCACCTTTATTCGCTTGCTCCAGTATTACCTTTAATTTATGGACATGTTTATATACACAAAAAGACAGATAGATCAATTAAAAATAAAATTATTACCAGGAATAACTTGCAGGAAATATTTAAGAAATTCAAATCTGGTGATCCATAAGATAATAAGTATGACTGAGTAAGAAGCTGTACATACTATAATAAAAATACAGAAATTAAATGTTAAAAATTTTAAGTATCTTAAAAACTCAATTATTATCATAAGAAATCATGTATAATGAGATTATTAATGATACTTTACAATCAATTTATATAAAAAATATTTTGATTTAGTAAATATGAATACCTATAATATTCAATTCTCATACTTTTAACAAAGAATTAATACAAACATCTTATATTACTTTACAATTACAATTTACAATCAAACTATGTTAGTTTTCAGTTAACAAAAAAAAAAAAAGTCTAAAACGTGTGTGTGTGATTATTGGTAAGAATAAATCAATCAGTTATTGAAGCCATACTGTATATCAGGGATTGGTAAACTTTTCAAGTTGTGGGCCAAAAATTGAAAAAAAGGTTGGCAGGCCAAGATATATAAATTTTTCTAAAATTTTAAAAACAATATACAAGTTTTACAATTTAAATATGTTAATGAAGATGAGTGAAATTTGATTTCTCTTGTAACTATGAGTTGCTTGTATTGAGGTTTGAAGGGAGATGTATTGATTATAAAGAACAAAGCTAAATGTTTATATATCAGTCAAGTTCTGAAATAATTCTTTCTAAGATTCATAGTTGAAAATACTTGTTCACATATATAAGATGAAACAAATATAGCACTGATTTTCAGGGTATAAGATATTAAATTTAGGAAATTTACTTAAGAGAATGATTTCAAAAACTCTAATTTTGGCATATTGAGAAATAGCTGCTTGAGATGATTGTTTGATTGCAACTCAATTTTAGCTGCAAATCTGACCTTACTGCTTCACAATTTACGTTGAAAAGCTTAGTAAAAATATCCAATTCTGTTTGAATGGCGCTGAAATTTTGAAATCTGCTTTCAAACTCAAAATACAATTTTTTCAAGTCATCTTCATAATTCTAAAGCTTTTCTTTAGTTACTGAGTGCATTGAATTTAACCTCGGGAAATGAGACGAGTCCTTTTTAGCTGGAGGCCCAGCAAACAGATTAAGTTTTGGTTTAAAACTTTTAAGATGGGCTCGGATATCGTAGATAAATTAATTTTTCCTCTGCATTTTGACATATGACGAAAGAGAAGCCAATATTCAAATAATATTTACAAGTTTCATGACTGCATCAAGCATCGGTTTCATATTCAATGCTGATTTACACAGAGCATCTTGATGTATAACACAAAATAAAAAACAACATTGTTTCCGGGATAATTTTGATTAAAAAATCCAAGAAATAAAAATATTTTTCCTGTCATAGTTGGTGCTCCTTCAGTTGTAATATTACTTATATTTGTTATAGGCACTCTCAAAATTAAAATAGAGAAAGTAAAAGATCATTAGTTCTTTGAAAAAAATATTTAAGCAAATTAGAAAAGGAGATGGATATATAATATATAAATCACATTTTTTTTACTTTTCATTGGAACAACAAATTAATATTCTTTTCGCAGGGCGCATAAAATATTTCGGAGGGCCAGAGTCGCCCGAGGCCATAGTTTGCCCATCCCTACCGTATATCAATAAATACATTACTTATATTCAGATAATATTATTACTTCACAATTTTGTATAATGTAAATCGACATATTTTAAATTACGCAAAGTATATTAGCTATTTAATTAATTTTTATTAATGTTTCGATAATAAAATAAGTAATTAATGTTAAAATTGAAAGAAATAAATAACAATTTTTATACCTACATTTTTAAAAATGAGTATTTATAAATAATGAAGGACATTTGCAAGACTGCAACTAATATTTTAGATACTGTTTCAAATTGTATACAAAATCAATTGCACAGATAAATTAAATTTTAGAATTTTTAAAATGCATATTCATAAAATCAAAAATTAAAAACAACATTTTTTTTTTACAAAACTTAAAACAAATCAATAGACTAAAACTTTATTAAGTGATCATTAAAATATTTTGAGCACCTAATAATCATTAAATATATATTATACATTTCATTAGAAAACTACTTGATTAAATAAATTAAAATTTTTGAGTTTAAACAATTTAAAATAATAAAAGAATTAATATCTTAATAAAAGATTTGCTCATTTTAACATATTATAAGTAATTATTTTTAGATAAGAATATCAAAAGCCACCACAGAATTTTTTAGTCCCTTATTTATTACAAACCATTCTTATTTGTTCTTCCAACAGAAGTTTTTCATCTGAGGTCATCCATTCACTATGTGGTTTAGCAAAAAGAGAAGAATCGTTAAGAAAACTGGACTGATTTTGCCTAAAAAAATTATTAAAATATATTTAGAATGTGTTTGTGAGTGTGACTCATTATAATAAATCACAACACATAAATATGATTACTTATGTATATCATATCTATCAACCTTTTCATACGAAAATTCAGAAAATTTTAAAACAAAATCAGATAATCAAGCAATATTTCAAATATGTATGATTAAAATGTATTTAGTATAAATTAGTAATTTACATTGCTAGCTTTAGTGAAATAAAATTAATTCATATCCATCAACTAACAGTCACTTGTTTTGTTAAAACATGGAAAGAGCTTGAAAATGTTTAATCATAACATTGTGATTCCTCTTTTTGAACATATTGTAATCAAGAGATTTTATGAACACAGAAAAACGAAACTGTCCTATTTTGTATTCTGCCAAAAATTATCTTATATTTTGCATTGATGTAAGGTGCAGTAAGAGTAGAACCAAAATTAAAATCAGTAAATATAAAAAATACATAAATTTTCAATTTAGGAAGAAATTCATTTGGTGACTTCTTACAATTTAAACATACATTTCAAATAAATCATTTTATCACATCGATTTTGTAAAAGGGTATCAATAAAATTTTTACAGATTTAAATTTAGCTTTGGAATAACTTTAAATAAATATAAAGCTATATAAATATAAAATAATTATACATTAATACATATATGTATTTTAATTAGAGAAATTTATAATGAGAGTGGATTTAAAACACAGCTTAAAATACACTTTCCCAAAATTAATTTTCTAGCATTGAAAATTTTTAAATAAATGTAATAAAAATGCCAATTTTTGTAATAATTGCAATGAAAAGATTCTGGAAAACTTTGGATTATAAATGGAAAATATTTATATACTTGTATTTTCTGTACTTAATCATACTACATACATAATTTATGAAATTACATTGTCTTGAATGATTTTGATATATTTTTAAACATACTCTAAAATTTTGCCAACAGTTTTAAGAAACAATATAAGCAATAAACTAAATATTCAAAAATGAAACAAGGAGTAAAGTAACAGTCAATTGAAAACATTCCTTTCAATAATATAAAAATTTTACAGCAGCAAACTTATCAATAACATTGTACTCTTTAACAATTATTTAGATACCATTAATAATTTATATATATAATTATTGTCTTTCATTATAAGAATTTAAAAATAGAAATTTAACAAAAAAAGAAAAAAAACGAATTCTTTTAATAAAACCTGAGAATTTTATCAAAACTGTCTAACTACCAACTAATCTCAATTACTATTTTCTAAAAAATTGAAAAGTGTTTTATTTCAGCACTTTTATTATTTATTAATGATATTGAACTTTTAAAACACAATGTTACAAACAACACAATCTAACAAAATGCTTTAATAAGGCAAAACTGATTTTAACAAAGCTGCCAAAATAATATTCATATAATTGACAAATACAATATTCTTAAAAATTCATAAAGACAAACTCAAAATTGATTTTGAATTCTAGGGAAACACAAATAATGTTTCAATATATTACAATAATCTTAAAAATTCATAAATTTACAATACTCTTAAAAATTCATAAAGATAAACTTAAAATTGATTTTGAATTCTAGGGAAACACAAATAATGTTTCAATATATTACAATAATCACATTAATTTTTTAAAATTCTATATTGTGTTGAATTATATCATACTCTAAATATTGAAATATATTATATTCTAAATAGAAAAAAATTTTTTGCAATATTATATCAGGACAACATTTTTGTAATTATTTTTACCTAATTTTCAAATACCAAAATAATTTAAAGTGGTTACTTTAATGCGTCATCATTAAAGAATGTTGATTTAAAAGTGTAAACTATCAAATTAAAAGGAAGACTAAACTGATTAAGTAGGATTTTCATGTAGTAATAAAATTCTCTCTCTCTCTCTCTCTTTTTTAATAATATACAATAATTTTATGAATTAATAAATAAGTACCAGGCAATGATCCAGGCAGTATAATTCAAAAATTAAGGAAGTTCATGATATATATATTTCCTTTTCAATATTTTTATGCATTTAAAATTGACAATTTAGACAAAAGTGTTTAGCAAGAAAATTTAATAAGTAAGAAGTAAACTTATAAAACTTTTCAATTTTTGAAAGAATCAGTTTGAGTACTTTTAGTTTTAAATTGCAGAGTTAAAATATAGAATATTTGATAAATGATAAATATATAAACTATATGCAATCAAGCAAACATACAATTAATGAATATTTGAAATTTAGCTTGAGTCACAAATTATGCTGTTATATTGAAAATACAAAAACTGAAATTCAAAACTTATAATTTACAAGAAAAATAGCAAGAAATTTCCTATTAGATTCCTATAATTATTATTTTTGAAAAATGCATCATGAGTGTATCCTTAAAACATGAATCATTGGCTGAAATAAATTACATTTCATTGATAAATAAAAGTATAAATCACAAGATCAAATAATAATAATATTTCAAAATAAGTATAGAAAAATAACTCTACAATGTAATGTATACAAATATAAAATATGAGTAGTAAATTAACATAGAATAAGATCAATAGAAATGACAGTAAGTCAAAATTTGAGAAGATCCAGAAAAGTAAGAGAAAAGAATTTAGAAAATGAAATAGACAATTAGTATAAATATAAAGGTTTTTATTTAAAAAAATTTCATGTATCAAATTATGTGTACAGATTCAAAAGTATTTAGGAATAATCCTAAAACTTTAATTATTCAGATTGTTTATTAATGATAAAAATGTTTATTTAGTAATTATAATTAAATTTCTTCGTTCAACAAATTTTTAATGAATCAAAGTATATCCCAATCATAAAAAATGCATAAGAATTTTAGACAATACATAGCAATAACAGTCATAATGTTAGAGCTAAAAATTCATTTGTAATTTCTAAACTAATTGTATAACAGCTTTGAATCTTGAACAAGGGTCAAAGTCGAAACTTGAACTCTAAACCAAGCTTAAATAGCTGCTCACTATTTCAAAATCTAATTTTTATAATTAGTATACACAATAGTTGGTGAGTAAAAATAAGTAATTGATTAACTGGAACATATAATTCAAATACTCCACACACATGCTGTCATTACCGACTAATTCTAATATATATTATATTTATTTTTACACTTGATTCGGATACAAAATGAAATTTTCTAATGAATACAGCAGTTTGAATTTGATAGCATTCAATATACTGAGCACAACAATAAATTCTGAAAACCACATTGGTTACAAGATGCTTCAATCATATGAAGCAGCAATGAAAATATATTAATGTTATAATATATAATTATATAAAATTTATTATAGATAACTATTACAATATATTAATTAGTTATATGATGGTATGCAATTTACAGTGAAATATCTAAAATTGTGTCAACACCATTTTATAATATTAAATATCTATTTTCTTAAACTTACAATATAACACAACAGTTAACGGTGAAAAATAGTAAGCAAATAGCTATAAAACAAATAATTTAGTTCCGTATTCAAACTAATTTAAAGAGACTCAATAAATAGTTTCGTAATGACATTGTAGAATATTAAAATAAAAGTGCATGGAAAAAATGTCACTGTTAAAATAGTTCTGAAATTTTTCTCTAAACAATTGAATAATACTTTGCAAAAATTTAATTCTTTAAGTGAAATTTTAAAGAATTCAATTCTACAAAATATTAATTTACTATTTTCCAAAATTAGTAAAAAGGATTTTTTAAAACACAGGATATAAATAATAAAATTCATTAACGCACTGATAAACCACATACTCTCTTTGAGTTTTATTTTCATCATCATCTTCATCATCCATGAATTCTTGTTGTGCAAATTCTAAAATTTCTGCCATTAAAGCATTTAATTCATTTCCTACAAAATAAAATAAGTCTTAAATTTTTACAAAAAATATAAATAGTAAATTATGTTCATGATTAAAATTTTTTTTAAATTTATCAAAATTCATATGTAATTTTCAAATTTTAAAAACACTTATCAATATACAGAATATTTATGAAATGGACTACAATATTAATGATACAAAAACTTATAACCAAGAGATTTTGCCAGTGAAAAGAATCTCAGTTTCTTCCATTATGAGTCTATGAGTACATTAGATTTTTTATATTATAAACATCTACTTTTAAGGAAGATAAACTATTGAGATAATCAAATGGAGCCACAAATATTGCAGATATTTCTAACTATCATTTAGTAACAAAACCATAGAGTTTTGTGAAATATTCAATGGAAAATAGTACATTTTCATGTGTATCACTTTATTAAGCAAAATGTCGCTAAATTTTTAAAACATTCACAAGGATTATAAATAATCTTGATTATTTCTTAATTATAATATTTGATTTATCTGCTTTATTTTTATTTATGAAAATATTGCTTGATTTTCTACAGACACAGTTATTCTTTACAAGATTAATTTCAACAGATTAATACTTTTTTTAATCAAACAAGTGCATACTACTCTGTGATAAGTTTTGTCTTCAGACACTTCAAGTCAATATCCTAGCCAAACATCGAAATAAATATGCATATCATAAAAATGCAAACAAAGTGATTAATTTTTCTTGTCTGTCCTAATTATAAAATCTAAATATAATTCTAGAAATTGTCACAAATTTAAGGAACAATGCATAACATGTTCAAAATATCACTAAATAGACAGAGTTAATATTTCATTACAAAATAAAATGAAATTCCTGAACTTTCATTTTTAAATATATATATATTCAGTTTCACTTGTATTTTTATGAATGAGCTGTTAGTTTATAATAACCTAAAATTTAAAATAAAATAATAATAAAAAGCCATATGTTTTATATAAGAACAAATTTGTTAAATACATAATTTCTTTTGAACATTTTATGTTATTAATTAATATAATGGTAGGGGTAATACTTTTAATCTAGGTCTTTCACTTTATTTTCTACTTTTTAATTAACGAATAAAAATTTTCATTAACCAAAGAATTATTTTAAAACATAAAAATTTATGGTTAAAAACCTAGAAAGCTGAATTTACAATGAGTTCAGCAGACAATGAAATCATACTGATGTTGATGCTAATCAGCCTAAATGTGAATTGAAGTTGAATAAAATTTTGTGATTGCAAACATTCAAAGGCATAACTGTAAAAAAAAAAAATGTGGAGCAGACATTCAGTGACTGCCACCATGCAATACTTTTATCTTCAAAATACATACAGACTCTGAAATATCTCTGATATCAAAACTGTGATATTTGACATAACATTGAACCAATAATCCTCTAACTTGATGACACAAGTCTAAACACACAACGAATAATTGCAGAGGCTCAATGAAGCCTAAAATTTATATTGGTTCAACACTCTTCTTATTTTTCTGATCAAGAACCTTGCAATTTTTTTCTTCTACTAAACATAAACATCAAGGATAATCACTGCAGTTAAGATGATGTAGTAAAGCCATCAGCAAAGTATCAATATGGAAAAAGTCCAAATTCTTCATGGAAAAGCTTATCGATTATACAAAGTAATTTAACCTTAACTATGTTAGAAAAATAATGCATAACTACAAATACTAATACTTGTATTTCAATAGATTTTTAGTTTTATCTTGAAATTCCCATGTTCTGAAAATATATATGCATTATTTTCTTAATTTATTCTTATTGCTACAAAATATCAGAAATAATTAAAACAAACATCCTGTTTTCATTCCAATTTAATCAAAATCTCATTTTTATACACAAATGGTGTAAAATTGCAAAAAAATCAATATAATCAATTTTAAATTTATTTCACTATATATTTATCTTTTTGATATGGGAAACTATGAATAAAAAAAATATATAAAAATCAATAAAAAAGATTATACTAGAAACTTTAGTTGATTTGTCATTTGCTAAATCAAGTGGATCAGGAGAATCATCATCTTCTTGAGCATTATATTCAGGATCATCTTCAGTATCATCAATTTCTCCCACCTGCTCTGTCAGCACTTCAGTACCTAATAATTTTAAATAATTTTGACATGAAAGTTAAACTATAAATTCTATAACATTTTTATTTCAAACGCAAATGATTTAAAAAAAAATTTTCTAATGTTTTAAAAAAGCAATTAAGTTTGTATATAAAATATTGTTTAAAAATACATATTAAGAATTAGTGATGAAACTTTTTTTTTAGTTATTAAGTTTTTTTTTAAAGTAATTCTCAAACAGTGAATTTCTGTTTCCAAAAACAAAGTGCCAAATTTACTTAAATTCTAAAAACATTTCATTTGACTGGAATTTTAATTATTCTAATCTACATCATTAGTATTTGCAGTAACAGAAATTTAAAGTAAGATAAAGACTTTTCAAATTAAAAATTTTATCAGTAATGGTATAATTGAATTTTATGTGTACTACACATATGTGCAAGAGCTTTGGATTATAAGCTGTTTTCTGCTCTATAGATCAGTATATTTTAAAGTCCAAAATAAATTTGAAACTGAAGAGAAGGTGATTTGCAACACCCTTATTTTTACTTATCAATAAATAAAAAACAAAATTACGATTGCTATCCTTTAACCATTCATAAGCAAAAGAAAATACAGAACAGTATTCATTTTTCAAAATCATAAATGATTTTCACGTGGACAATGCTTAAATTGTTTCTGAGAGACAAAGTATGGTAATAAATTAAGAATAAAAAAATAAAAGAAAGCTAAAATAATGGATACATAAAAAGAGAGTAATAACAAAATAGATTAAAAAACATCAACAATAAATATGAGTTAAATGTTATGAGAAGTTTATCAAAACAATCTAAATAAAGCACTAACTTATATTTTGTATAATAATTTGAATATTAAAATATTATTATGAATTGTGCAGAAGGAAATGAAAAAAATCAAGAATATACTTTTGATAAGTCATATGCATGCTTGGAAAGTTAATATTTTTCAAATTTTTATACCTTTGACACAACATTTTAAATCTAGTTGTTATACTTAATGAATCGAATGCAATGACAGACTCTCTAGTCTAGTATGAAATATAGATTAGAGAAGATATCCTCCAAAAAACTCTAAAATGTACTTCAAAAAACCTACTGATAGTGGCATTTTGTGTAAGTCTTTTTGTCCTCCAACACTTAAATACATGGCTTATCACTTTTCAGCACTAAAAAAAAGCAGAATGATGGCACTTTTATATACATGCATACATAAGGATGCAGACCAGCCCCAGACAATACGTTTAGGTTAACGGGTTTGGAATACTCTCCCATCAACAAATGCCTCATAATTTTGAACCACAGTCAGGTGATGAGGCCACACATGAGCTGGCACCCTCCACATCCACGCCACACCAGTTGAAGGATTTGGATGTCGCATATTAACGTGGACACATGGCCTACCCACGAAGCTCCAGCAACCCTGTGAGGAGGAGTATGTGTTCACCCTACCAATCATTGCCTGCTGCAAATGAATCTTCACTTTTCTGATTTTAAGAAGTTAAATTCTTAGGAGTATTTTTTGACACGAATGGGTTGATCTCCATAATTTCAAACCAGTAATCAAATAGATGACTGACTTAGTTTTCCAATCCTAGAAGTATCATTTCACGTGGAGGACATGATCCCAACATATTTTACGCAGCTCAACCACCATTAGTGAATAAAACAGATTTTCAGTATAATTGGAATTTAAATCCACTCCCTTCTAATAATAAGAACAAAGCACTAATTAATCAGAATACCATGACCATCATGCAAGTCTTAAATTACTTTCCACTTCCATAGAAAGAGACAGTTGATCAAGGCATTGATAAGTATGGTAAGTGCAATTAATAAGCATTTGTTGCATATGAGGCTTAGGCATTTCAAGTCTCTTCTAAGTACAAGTATAAAAAAAGATATGTATAAAGCTGAAAAGTTGATACAATTTGATGAAAAATCAATAAAATTATAAATTAATATAACTTGTTTTAAGAAATTAAAATAGAGAAATAAAAAGTTGTGTGTGATCCCTTTATCAAATGTTAAATCAACTCTCAGGTTGTAGATATATTCCTATACATTACATAAAAATTATTTAGAAAATATTATGAAAAGACTTAACGCAATTATCGTTTTAAAAATCAAATAATTTAAAAATATCAAAATCAGATGTTTATATAAAAAACTTCTAACATTAACATCTTTAAAATAAAATTTTTGTACTCAAATATCTGGATAATGATCACAAAGGGAATTGAGTATATGTAGCATAGATTATATTCATTACTTAAAGGATGTTGTAATAGTGCTTTTACTGTATTAAATCTCCTTCTTACAAAAGACATTAATTTTAAAAAATCTTTACCAATAGGCTTTCCTAAATCAGTAAGAAACTGCAACCAATCATCGTCATCACAGGTAGTGTCATACATATCTACAGTAATATCAGGAGCAAAGAAAGAAGCTTCTATTTCTTCCAATGGTGTATCATTTAAAGGGAGTTTTGAGCGGGTGCGAAGAGCAATTTTATCAGCCTGTTTAAGATAAATAAATATTAAAATTTCCTTAATATATTGATTATAAACTGAGACCTTAAATATAAACATGCGAAATGTATTTACTTCATTGGTCTGTTGGGGAGGATTTAAATCTGGTGCAACAATAACTAAAGGACTTTCTTCTTCAAAACTATTATCTACAGCACTTTCTGCAGGAGTACAAGGCTCAATCACAGGAGCACGGGGTGACATCACTTCATTCGTTCTAGGAGAGTGTACTGTGTCTTCATCCTCACTTGGCTCCTATTACAAAAATAGTGGAAATAGCAAATCATTTGAAAATATAATATTATAATTCTTCTAATTTAAATTTTATGATTCTAATTTAAAACGGAAAAAAGTAGAGTAGTACAAAAAATTAGATTATCAAACACAACTAAATATGGTAATGTTCAATAGAGGACATGAGCAACAAATTCTTCTTCAATTATTATTTATTCAACAATCAAGTTTTTAATTGTAGGAATTATTTAATAAGCTTTCTAAATAAATGTTGCTTATTAATCCAGATTAATAAGGGATCCAGGTTTGAGAAATTAATGAAAGTATGGATTAAATAAAATAACCTATAAATTGAGTAGAGGTAATTAAACTACTATACACAGGGAAAATTGTATTTTGAATTCAAGAGAATGAATTATAAATACAATATGTACATACATTATTTTACTTATACAATAAATATCAGATGAAAAGCTAATTTGAACAAAATGGTCTAGGCTCATCTTCAACTACACTTGATATGCTCTCTGATTGGAAGAAACTACAGATGTCTTATTTTAATGGTTATTTCCTAAACAATTAATCAATGAGGATATCTCAAATGTTTGTACCTTCAAAATAAAATTTCATTGCTGTTGTCTTCAACATATTTTATCACAAAATTGAAGTATTATTAAATCTTAAATCTCAGTTAATTAAGTTTTGATTTTTGGTTGTCATGTGTTTCATAAAAAATAATAATAAAAATTACAGAATTTACACATAAACCCCAGGCAGCACTAATTGTGATAGTTGTCAATTAGTAGACAGATAAAAAGTGAATAAGCTGATTGAAGGACAAGGGAGAAAACATAAATCTTAATTTATCCAAGATCAATTCTCTAGCTATTAGAAAAATAGATAATTGCACAAACTTGAGTTTTAATCATACAGAATAAAACTCAAATATACAGAATGTACATGCATATGTATGAATGTACATCTATATTAATGCCCTGATTAAGTAATATGTGATTTAATAGAGTCCAGATTAACAAGAATTTATTACACTACGTAAAAGTTATGCTATTTTACGTAACTAATAATTAATTGCAATTATTTTTTGACATCTAAATTTATATTTTTATATTTTTTCTTTATTTATATTTCAAATACATAATGAAATGAAATTCTTGGCTTCAACAGCCTTAAATGCGGTTTTGTTTAATATGGTGTATTTGCTGCTCTGAGGTAATTTTTTTGCCCATGAGAGTTAATTAGATAGGAGTCTACAGATTCTGAGTCCTTATTTGTCTATATGAATGTTTACATTGAGAAAATTATTGAACTGAAAACTAGAGAGCTATTTACTCAGTAGCTAATTAAGATTTTGATTGCCTTACATGATGATAGTTCAAATAAACATCATACCTACAGTTAAAAGATAATGACAGTATGAGTAATATTACAATCAAACAGTTTTCAATACATTTTTTCAGTATTTCTTGAAAATCTAAATATTATAATGACATAGAAAAATGTGGTTTAAATACAAATAGATGTGAAAAATTAAAATCATATGATTCAGAATTTGTATAACTGAAATTATTTAAAGTCTGAAGATTTTCTTATTAATAAATATTTCATATGTCAAGGAATAAATATTAAAAAAGTGAGATAGTGAAACAATTAGCAATTTTCATAAAAAAAATATAATGATAATAAAATATCACAAAGGATTTTCAATTAACCTCTTCTTCTTTGGGTTCATAATCTTCATCATCAGAGCTCTCATCTGGGAATTCTTCTTCCAGTAATTTATGTGTTTCTGGATCAGCATTCTTCATGGGAGATGGCCAGGGTAGCTAAAATAAGATTAATAACAGGTTTAAAGCAAAATTAAAATTCATCTTTATTTTGTATCAGTAAATAATCCAAAATTATTCCTAATATTTAAATTTTTAAAATATCCTGACATTTTTAATATTGTAAAATATTTTTATAATGTTCTTTAGTAATCAGCATATAAGCTTCTTCAAAAATTTCAAAACCAAATTGTAAGGTATTTTTCATAATTTAAATTTTAAAACAATTTCAGAAATTAAAAAAAAATGTTGGATGCATAGTAAATAAAGAAAAAAAGGTAAAATCCAAGGAGACAGCTCAAATTTGGAATGATTTCTAGTTTTTGTACCAAATACTGCACAGTTATCTTGCTAACCTAAATTATGTCACTTCATGCAATATCCAGTTTTCAAAATTCAAATCGTGCTAAAATTTGAACTCTAAACCTCATACTAATTCAAATTTCAAAATTTTGAATATTTGATTTTAATTGCTTATGACAAAAGTATTAAAATATTAATAAGTAGAAGCTAATTTTGCAAAGATTACATATTAGAAAACATATATAAAATATCACACAGTTTACAGCACGAGACATCTGGGAAATAAAGCTAAATCTACAACATAAATAACATAGATTTTTATGAAAACTTGGGATTTTAATCAACTGAGAAGTGACTATCACCTTAAAAAGTATCAGTGCAATATTTTCTCAGAAACAGCGGGGTAAATTTATTACCCCGCTGTTTTAGTTAAGTTTTTAATGTAAATAAAATAAATTTTAAAGAAAACTTTGATTTTAATTAGCTAAGCAGTGGAACCCACCTTAAAAAACATAAGTGAAAATGCAATTTAACTAAATCAATTAAAGTAAATAATATATATATATTCTTATGAAAAACTCAAGTTTCTATTTACATAATCATTAAACATATATTTTTTAATTAAAATTTGAATTTAAGTCTCAAAATTTACAGTAAATCTATAAAAGAGTCAAATAATTTTACATAATACTCAACTTATTACACAAATTACTACAAACAACACCAATTTCTGTTATATAACTCATAAAGTAATACTCACTTTTATGAGTAGAAAAATTTAAAAAACATAAATTCAACTAATCACTATTTACACCTTCTACTTCCTACATACTAATTCTAAAATCCAAATTTTTCAATTTTATATACTATCAGAAAATGTAACTTTAAACACTTAAATTTCAATTTAATATTTTACAAAACAAAATTTAAATTTAAGAACATAATTTTGCATTTGATATACACTTTCAAAACAAAATTTAATTTCAAATAATAAAATTTCAGTTTGATATACTTCAACATAAAATAACTTCAAACAATTAAATTTCAATCATAAATGAAAAATGCATCAAAGGTTATTAAAACTCCAAGCAAAATTTTGCACATGCTCGCATCAGGTTATGTTAAAACATTTCATGAATACATTCCAGTGCAGTAAACCCATTTTGATTACTTATCGTTGAGCAGGCTTTTAAAACTTGGGAAAAAAAGGTAGAAATGAACAGATAATCCCATCTTTATTCTGTTGTATCCATCTTTGAATTTAACTGAATGCGACCAAAAAATAAAAAGTTTTGCTCCTTTCACAAGAAATGTCTTTTATTAATATTTACTACACAACAGTACTAACTTAAGAAATGAGAAAATTATTAATAGAATTAAAATATAAATTAGGTAGTTTGAACTAGAAAAAAGCAAACAATGAAATGTGTATGTATCTCAGTGTGTGAAGTGTTTTGCATCATTACAGAATAATAATGTGGTGCTGAAAACAGCAACCAAAATATGTGTGTGTGAAGCCAAAACAAAAATTGTTAGAAAAACAAAAGAAACTTATAAAATAATGTAGATTTGAAATGGTTTACCATTTTAGTTATTTTTGCAAGCAAAAGTCAAAGTGTAAAACAAGAGCAAATTACAGAAAAAATTAAGAATCAATAGTTTTCTTCTTGACATATTGTATTTTGAATAAATGTTTAAACAATTCCAATTTTCAATCACAAAAAAAGTATGGAGGAAAAAGAAAAAAATCATCTTTGAATAATTTACTTTATGAGAGAAAGTGACAACATAGCATTTTTATTACATTATTAAACTGAGTTAAACTTTGGGATTTTTTTTCTTAATTTTTGAAGGTCATTTTAGCAAGCTTTCATAAGTTAATAATTAGCAAGTTTTCATAAGTTATCTAAGCTTTAAACAAATAGAAAAAAAAAAATTTATGCTGAAACAAAATAGAGTGAGAGAATATGGGAAAATGAGCAAAACAACTATGAAGATAAAGGGGAAAAAAATTCAGTTTGCATAAACTTTGAAATAGCAATTATGGAATGTGATCATCAATTTTATATTAATAAAAATTAACACCATGCTAGTACTATATTAAATATTATAAAATAATTAATGCACAAATTATATTACTCTAGCTTTTAATTCAAAGTTATTAACCATCTGTTGTGTCCAGTCCATTAACTGTACATAAAATAATATTTAAGCTAAATGCCATTTAACTTAGTTAAAGTCCAACTACAAAGAAATACAATGTACATTTATAAAATGCTAAGAAGCAACATTACTTTATTACAAATTATTTTTATTTTATCTCACTGTATTTTCTAAAGTATATTTTGATAAATTCTCATGAATTTGATATTTTTTATGAATATCTCATGAAAGATTCTGGAGGTAAAAACATTGAAAAAAATTCCTAAATTATGATATTAGAAATACTATTTCAACAATTAAAGGGAATAAAAAGATCATGCATGCAACCGTGGTTCTACAGCATAATTCTACAGCATACAATTCATAATATACAAATTCAAAAAATTGGCCACATTCTAATAAGAATGATAAACAAAATAGAAAATAAGGTTACTAAAAATAATCAAAATGATAGCACCTAAAAGATTTGAGAGGTAAGCAATTATTAAATGTTAATTTTATGGAAACTAGAATATTAGTTGTTTCAATATTTCATTACCATTAACAGTCATAAAAGATCGGGATACTTATTAGATCAATAATTTTTAATTAATTTTTTGCAATATATGAATACAGCTTGACATTTATAAGCAATCCATTCAGTAAAACATTAAATACTGAAAAATAATTTACAACTGCCGCAAGTTACACTGCATTATACAATGAAATATATTTATTTAGAAATAACTGTTTACATTTATTTAAAAATATAAAACTCAATAAAAATATTACATATTAAGGTAAAATAAAATAAAAAATACTCCAAAATGTTTAATTTATCTAAATTGATTTAAGACTATGGAGTAAGAATTTTCAGTCAAATTAATAAGTATACACCTATTTATAAATATTTAAGTTAACAAAATAATTTTCTTACTGGATGCTGTGGTGCACTCAATTCCTTAACTTTTGATCTCGTTAATTTTGGTTCAAATACAGCTTCTTCCAAATCTTTTTCCCCACTTTCAATTTTCATAGTATTACGTACCATTGCCAAAACATATTCATTTGTAATAACATGCTGAGCAAATAGAAAACATAGATTAAAATACAATAAAGGGTTACAAATATAAAAAAATATGAAAACGTTAGAAACTACATTCTCATGTAAAGTTGACTGAAAAGTAGAGGATTATATTAGCATCTTAAAAAAAAATTAAGACAAAAAATAGCTAGCGTTTTTAACATGAAATTTTATCTTTAATTATTATCAACAAATAAAAATGTGGTCAAAGTATGATTCATTTTTTAGCCTACATTCTGACTTACATATTTTTTTCCCAACTAATTCAGTCTTTTTTTTAAAAAATAAGAACAAGTTAAGGAGATTGTCATTAATAGGATGTATAGTCATTAGAATAATACTCTATGGATAGCTAGTTATAAGGTGAAGACATTTAGTCAATACTAGTCCTCATTTAAAAACTTTTTAATATTAATGAAGTAGTTATCGCTATGTTACTCTAACTTAATTCAATTATTAATAAATCTTTATTAATTAATTAACACAGCATAATTTAATAATGTAATAATTCTCAAATAATAAAAACGTGTAAATTTACAAACCTTAAGAATATTTTTCACATTAGTTCGTGTTAATTTATTTTTTGAAGCAGCATGCTCTAAAGCATCATCTATTTCATTATCTAATCCATCAAGTATATTATGTATTTCTTCTGGATTCAGATCAACCCGTCTTCGAGAATGTCGTGGTTTTCCCGGTTGCGGTACCAATGGAACTTGAAACTGAAAATCATCAGTTTGCGTTTCTGTAGTAATGTTTTCATTGATATTTTCTTCTAATTCAACAGCTTTTCTTTTTAATCCTTTTTTTAAAGTACTTTGTTCGACTTGAATGTGAAGCGTAGAATCTTTAATATTGTCGTTATTAATAGTTTCCTCACTCGCAGCTTCGTTCATGATGTTCATACAAATAAAAATAAATTAAACTGTACGTAGAATGTGATTAACTGAAATTTTTAAAAGCAAATAATAACTAATATCTGCATTCTGCAATAGAACATTGCATTCTCCAATAATATCATGAGAAATTATGTTCAAAGAGAAATGATAATTATATTGTACAATTAGGTTATGTTACGATATAAAACTGTTTTGGAGCTTTATGCTCAAAGGCTTATATCTTGCATTGAGTTTTAAATGGAAACCTAAAAAAAATTTCACGATATGTTCTTTTTTTTTTTCCTTGCACAATTATTTAGTTAATTGTTTGGAAACTGTTTTGAGAATTAGAATTTTAATACATTTGAGTTGGATGTGACGACTTTAATTAACTGCTTATAATTGTTTATTTGCTCATCTATTCTCAAATTAAGCAAAAATTGTTTCGGATACTTCCATTATTGTTTATTTCACCGATGTTGTATTATATTCCATTTCCAATCGCTTACTGACTGACCAACTCGAAATTACTAATAAAAGGCCAACTCTTATTTTCAGTGAAAACGTAGATAAACATACAGCTGGCTCAAATTACAGCAAACTTCATATTTATAAGTCTTATTTAATTTTTACAGATTTCTCTTTTTATACCCAGCTATAAATACGATGAGGAAAGTCAAAACTAATGAGTATCAATACTGAAAAGGATTCCTGATACCTTATCATTAATAACTTTATTAGAAATTAATTGCCAATTAAGAATGTCTCTTTGAATGAATCTTGTTACTTTAATCATACTTGGTCTATACTCACAACAGTTACTTTAAAGTAACAAGTATTTTACCGATTACACTTTGTACTTGTTACATTTTATAGTGTGCTGCCATCTATGGGATTAAAAATAATGTGACAAAGTTATTTTAAGGTTTATAAGTAAATTGATTATAAACTAAATAAAATTATTAATTAATTGAAAATAAATAATTAAATATATAGTATTTTATATACTTCTATAAATGAATCAATATTCATAAGATTAATTTAAATCATTATCATTCATAAATAAGCAATCCCGTAAATGTTAATAAAAAAGAGCTTATGTGATAATCTATAAAAAAAAAATTATTATTTTTATTTATATGATAATTTCATTAATTTCAATAATTTGTTTTTGATTGTAATGCTTTAATTTCTAGTATGAGGCAAAGAAATATAAGTTATCTCTTCTAAAATCATTTTTCTGTGAAATGTTTTGAACTTATACATTTTCGTAAACATATTTCGATAAACAATAAAAATTAAACATAGATAAACATATAAAAATTAAACATATAACATATTCAATGTAAAAAAAATCATAACTTTTTGTTATTTGTATTTGTTTTCAGAATTCATATTTGTTTTAAGTAAAATTTCAAATTACTCGATTGAAATTTTCAAAGATTTGCAATGATAATTTAAATATAAAATTAGATACGATAATATAATAACTATTTTTCAACCTAATGAGCTTAATTGTTTACTTAAATTTAGTAACATTTTCCAATTATGTAAATGAATTTTTATATTTAACTGGTAAATAAATTGCGAAGAATTGTAAAGTAGAAGGATTAGTTAATTACAAAGAATTTTTTTTTTTAATTTGCTTAGAAAAATATAGCAATTGATTTTAAAAAATCATTTTTAATTAAATTTCTATATCTTTCTATCATTAAACATTAATGGAACAATCATAGCAAAATTTGTTGATATATAATAGATAGTAATTTTTCTTATAAAAGACGTTTATTTATTTATATTTTTATGTAATAGATAAATCATATTTTTCTGAAATAAAAATTGAATTACAGACAACTCACATAATGTAAAGTATTGAGTAATGTAATGTTCAATATACAAAACGGAGGAACACACAAAAATACATATATTTTATTTATATGAAGACATAATTTTAGAAATAGACACAATGATAACAGCTGTGATAGATCTAGATGATGATCTAGGTGATGGTATCAATAAAGATAAAAAGTAAAAATTGACTTAATTTAAGCATTTTTTTTCATTTCAAAATTCTAAACTAAAATGAATAAACTACCTTTAAATCAAACCTCATTATATGTGAGATTAATTGTATGGTAAAAATATAAAAGAACATATTTTCCAAAAGTTTAAATTCTGTATATCTGCAATAAAATATAGAAAAATTTAAATATGGTTGAATAAAAAATAAAAATAAAAAAATGCACATATTAATAAAAATAACAATAGATGTATATAAGCGGATTTAATTTAAATTATTTTTTTTTTAATTTAAGTAACTTGACCAAATTAAAGGTTCAAATAAATATGTTTATAAAATAAAATTAAATGCTTAAAAGAAATAATAACAAAAATAAAAATCAATAAAAAATTCTAAATATCTAACAAGAATATCAGGTTTTTCTTATATTTAAATATCGTGGTATATTTAAGGAATGATAATGAATAAATGTGCTACGATTATTGATTTTCCCAACTCATTTATTTTACTAACCAAATTTAAACAAATGAACATGGTTATTTTATTCATTTCGCAATAGAAATTCATTATGTCTCCCTCTCCAACCCAAAGAAATCTTCCAATTCCAAAGAATCACTCTTCTATTTTCTGGTGAAACCAACTGCTAACTCTTCTCCCAGCCTCCCTGCCATAGGAAGATATTGTCCCTACCACAATCTCTTAACACATCCGTTTGTATCAATATATCGATGAATTGTTACTTCTAATGTACTCACTCTGTCATTGACTCATCTGTACTTGTTACATTCAGTCAAGTACATTGTAACTACATTGATTACTTTAAAACAGCCAATTTACATGGCTGTTTTAAAGTAATCAATGTAGTTACAATGTACTTGTCATTGGTTCTTCTATACTTGGAACTGTTACTTTAAATTGAGTACAAAGCAATTACATTGATGATTTTGAAACAGATACTTCTTGTCGAGTACATTGTACCTGAAACTGTTAGAGGACATTCGGACCCACGCAAACTTTACTGGAAGTACCGATTATTTGGAAAAAAGTACTTATTGCAGATTGTTACTTGAAAATACTGAATACAAAATACCAGTTATAAATATTTTTTATAATTATAACTGGTATTTTGTATAGCTAGAAATGGGAAGAAGTATTTCTTCCCATTTCTAGCCAAAATTAGAGACGAAAGATCCCCGGGTATTTTGAAGCAAAGTAATTTACTTAGAATTCTAGGGAATATTGGAAATTTTAAAAGAATAATCATCGTTTACACGGTAAGTGGTAAAACTGAATATTACGGTCGCAGCCTCACCAAATTAGTGAAAAATTTTCCGACAAGTGGAGGAGACATGGATATTTTATTTGATTAGCAACGAAGAATGGGTGCCAATCGGCATAAGATATCGGGGTTTTCTCCGATTTGGAATTGCTAAGCCTAACACTAAATAAGAAAACAATAATAATAATCATGTAAATATAGCGGGGTTTTATTACCGATTTCCAATTGCTAAGCCTAACGGTATATAAGTAAACAATGATCGTAATAAGAATTGATTTAAGCTTCTATTTAAAAATATTTCAGAATTAAAATTAGAGCATATTAGTGTTATAACTGAGGGAATATCAGTGCCATCATTCAACAAAAACAATGATAATCTCCACAGATGAAAATAAAATTATTAACTTTTATTGAAAGCGTTATTGATAAATTTACTATTACTGATTATTACAGTGTGTGTGAAACGAAACGAAATATAATAGCAAACCAAAATTTGTTGTATTGTAAATAGACAAAAGGTCAAGCTGTATCAAAGTAACAAATCAAATATGGAGATAGAATTGATTACACAAATTTAAAATTGAATTTGTATTGTCTTGAAAATATAGTGTTTCACATACACGCGTTAATGTTTAATGAAATCATTAGCTTTGTCACTCGCCTAATCAGAATAACATGTTAAAATATATTAACATATTTTTAAATTTCCTTTGTGAATATTTGCATAAAATAATGGTTATATATATTTCTAATTAAATTTAAAATCCAAGCCATTATTTTCTTAAAAAAATTGAAATTTTTATTTGAAAATTATCTTAACTAATTTTTTGTTTTTGGGAAGTCCACTGTAACTTGTGTTCTGTTGACAGAAAAATAGTCATTTTGTTAACGATGCATTCTCATTATAAAACAAATCATTTATACCATCAATCTTTTAAAGTTTTACAAATAACAAGAGTTTTCTTTATAATTAATCTATTCTTTTTAGGGATTTTTAGTTTATCTATTTAATCTTATTTTCTGTTTTAATTAAACTAGTCATAATTAAATTTTAGTATTTTTATTAACTTAGTGATTATTTTGAATTAAATATAGTTCATTTTAATGTTTGTTGAGAGCTTTATCATTTGTTTACTTTACTATGGGGGTATTACTAATAAATTTTTTTATTTACATCATTAAATAAATAATTATATATTCCTCGTGAGAAAACATAGATATAATTTTGGGCAACAGCATCTCAAAATATCTAATTAAACTTATTTTAATACTTTTTTTGTTAAAATTTAACAAACTTAATTACAATGAAGCATTCATTTTCTTTCTTATTTCTATTTTTATAATTATATATTTAAGCACATTCTTTGTTCATATTTAGAATCATTCCAATATTCTCACTTAGACTTAAAGAATGATAAAATGTTTCATTTATGCCTACAGATTAATTTAGAACATTAGACTTAGATTGACTTAAACAGATGAACAGTGAAATATTATATTTATGATAAAATATTTCATTTACGCCATAGAAAGTTAGCTCTACATAATTTTCCGGAATCGCTGTATTTTGATTATATTAATAATTTAAAACGGTCTGATATATTTATTAAATTATAATTAAATGTTTTCAGCGTTGTAAAACAATTGGTACAATTACAAGGATATTAAGACTTCAAATATCCGTTTATGACAAAAATAAAATTTCTAATCTTGAAAGAAATTTATGTAATTAAGTATTTCTTATGATTTATTTACAAGTTTATACAAATTTGCATATTCATTACAAATGATAAATTTTATTTCTCAAGAAATATATTCTGTACAATTTTTTTCTTGCTCTCATGAAAAATATTTATTTAACGTTATAATTGATTTAAATTTATTTCATTGTTATATTTTATCAAAGTATTGGCCAAAAATACAATAAATAGCGCTTAAATTTATAAATATTTTGCATGCGTAAATTGTGTCATGAAAGTTATTGCGCATGCGTTGAATGATAATTTTGTTCATAAATCTCTCAATGAATCTCTTCACCACTTTCGTTTCATGGTTCTACCAAGATGGCAGCACACGCTTCAGTCGGATCTAATGCATTTGATAGGATATGCCTTCTCCTCTACTCCTATATCTATGATCGTGACTCAAATTAGTTTTTTTTTTCTGAACTTTAACTTTTCCGTTCGGTAACATTAAGTTTTGTTGCTCTAAATTAAAGTTTAAAGCAAAAAGTAGCTAAGATTTTTCTAAGCATTTATGTTTGGAAAATTAAATATTAAAATGAAAATATCTTTGTTCTTCTAATAAATAGTGAATTGTAGTGCTAGTTAAGCAATGTGTGAATAAAGTATTTCAAGATAACGAAAATCTTTTTTCTCAAGTCGTAACAACGCGCGGCTAATATTAAAGTATACAATAATATTGTTGGGGTAAATGATTCAGAATTTTCTTTTGTGTCAGATGTATTACTAAATACAACAAATCAAGAAAAATAATCGGCTCTAAAACAGTGATTGATTAAGGAAATTGGAAAATTCTTAAATTTTTATCATTCAATTGGTTGTAGGAAAGTTATATCATTTATTTATATAAATTCAAAATTTTGCCGGAACAGCTTTATCAGACGAATTTTTAAAAATTATGTGGTTTCAAAGTTTATCATTAGATATTCAAAATATTGTTTCAATAATTCCAGAATCGCTGGAGAATATGGCGAATTTGGTGAACAAAACTGCTATGGTGAGGTTTGACTTTCTTCTTACATGATTTCTTCTTACTCTTACTAACTCCGGTCCGTCTAATGATAGACGAGCAAATGCTCTCACCAAGCTTATAAATAAAATGGCAATGTTCCACGTGGAAATAGTTTTCCTTGAAAGGTTGAGGGACAATCTTTTCATCGATCTAGAGAGAGATTCCAAATCCCTATATCGGCATTCGTAAATTAATCTTAAAATATTTTGTTAATATCACAAAAAATAAAAAATAAAAAGTCTACTAGTTATTATTGTCAGGCAGCAAACCTATATTGCCATTTTAAGAAAGTTAAAACATATAGAACTTAAAATTAAGATCAAAAGAAAATACAGAGGACACTACATCAGGTTATATGTATTTGCATTGTATTTGATTTGATCATTAATAAATATACACATGAGAAAGAATTAATTAATAATTACTGTACAATGATATTGGTGACCCAACGATGCTGGTAATTTAAAGTGTAACAAGAATACCTTATTCTATGACTTTTTTTAAAATTTTCATACCAAGCATCATTTATACCGAAAATTCTCCTTTCGAAGTAACAGAAAAACAAAATATCCATTTTTATGTAAATAAATTGTGAGTTAAAGATTAAGGCAGTTTGTCTTGTTCGCGAATTGTCCTTTAAGATAAAACATTCACCTCATCATGATCATTTTTCACATTGGATACTATTAATATTGAAGATTAGCTGACAAATTAATAAATGAAAGTTGTTTTCCGGCATTTGAATATGAGGAATATGTTGCCTTCTAGGCGATTTTTTTTAGATAATAGGCCATATCCATGACTTGAAAGGGAAAAACTTAGAAAATTCTAACAGATACATTTTCAGAAATAAGAATTAGTATATTTGTTTCAATTAATTCAAAATGGTTGTGATTGAATAAAATCATTTCATTACAAAGAGCATTGTTCTAACAAGAAATAAAATTGCTGGTGCTTAGGTTAATTAAGCTTGATTGGATAGTTTAATTTCGTTAGGTTTTTGTGTTTACAACACATCAGATCAACACATCAGAGAGAATTTTGTTAATAATGATCATATTGAGTAAGTTCTTGAGAAAAAATTATTTTAACATTATCGGAAAAAATGATAACATTAATTAAAAATAGATTCTAAAGGGGAAAGATACACATCAGAAACATATAGATGAAAGAAAACAAAAACAAACAAAAAAAATGTAGCTTAATTTTAACCAAATCAATCTCAAGTAATCACATTCAAATTTATTTATCTGAAAAGTAAAATTTTAATTTGAATACTCAGATCAATTTTCAGAGCGCGTCAATGTTTTCAATATATTTGATTTTCTTAATTGAACAAATAAAATATAACTTTCAGTCATATCTTGCTCTTTTTACCTTTCATATTTTATAATTTTTACGCACTAGCATGCCCAGATATCTGTTTATTAATATATATAATTATTTGTCTTTTTTTCTCCCATATTTTTCGAATAGCATTGCTTAGTTTATTTTTAAGTAAATAGATGGCAGCACTAAGCAGATATTTATCATTATATTTAATTGAAAAAAATATTGATAAGTATTTTAGTTTTTTCCCCATTGGATTTAATATTTTTTAAAAAAATTAATTATTAAAAAAAATATTTTCCTAAGATATCCATTATCGTTAATTTCGTAAATTTATATTAAGAAAAAAGTTGCAAATTATATAAATATTATCACAAAATATTTAGCAAAAATATATTAACGAAAATGTTTTTTAAGTAAGTGATAAAAGTTTTTTTTATGTATATATATATTAAAACTATATTTCTTATAACTTCAATATATTTTAATAGAAATCTTGATTGCAAATTTTGTAGCTAGACATGCTTATTAATGAGTTTATTAACTTATCTTGGATCAATTGATTTATTATTTTCTTCTAAACATGACAGATTTAGAAGAAAGTAATTTTAATACATTAACGACTTAATTTGATATTCTTCTTCGAATAGCAGTTTTATGTTGCTATGATTTTCTTGCTATTTAATGAACTAATTTCCAAAGTTTTCATAACTAAATGTTGTTGATTAATAAATTGTACTTTTATGACTTATATTTGTGTATACATGTATCGATACATAGAATAAGTATTCTAGAAAATAAAAAATCTTAAAAAATTATTTTCATTGTAAATTTATGCATTTTAAGTCACTATTTCTCAGTCACGCATTTATTAAAAATATTTCACACTTTTGTTAGAAATGTCTCCTTATTTAGTAATAAATTATTATTTTTTTATTATACTTCATTTAAATTTTTTTCATTAATAATTAATTTAAACTTTGACATAATTTCACTATAACTAATTACTTGTACGTAGTTTAGGAGTTCCATTTAAAACAGACAGAAACTGAAGAACAAGGTTGTTACACACACACACACTCAAAAAAAAACATATAGATTATGGATTATGAAACTTAAAATGTTTGTTTTAAATGACAGCAACCATAATTTGGGATTTATTCGAATGGTTCTTCTTTACTTATTTTGCCTATTGATACAAAATTTGTTTTTTATCGCTGCATATAGGGTGCATTTTTAAAAATAGCCTATAAATTTCTGAAAAAAAAATAATTCTGTTTCGTTTATAAAGGAACGCCTAAAAATTATCGTTGACTGCTGCTTTAAGGCTCACCTTCGAAGATAACTCTGAAATCTGTTTTTTATAAAATTTTTAGAGACTTAAAAGTCTTAAGAAATAATTTGAACATAAAATTTAATTTATTTAGTAGTTAATATAGATAAAAGTTGCTTTAATAATGGTATTTATTCACTTCATTATTCTTAAAATGGGCGAAAAAGTAATGAAAATTGATTTTAAGAAATGTCATTAAAACATTTGCAAAATGAATAAACATCGACTCTCAACATATTCTAACTGAACTCTGAAGTTATTTTAAACGCAATAGAGCTTTTTTTTAAAGGTAAGCGAAAAATATGCTGTCTGCAAATCAATTGTTTTATGTTTAAAGTGAAATATATAACTTTGAACTGGCATCCAATTTGGTTTAAAACTAATAATTGTTTTAGTTTTACATAAAACTAATGTTCTGATCATTATGGCATTTTTAAACTTAGCTTCATACTTTACATTTGAAATAATTAAACATGCCAATCTTTCGACATCTTTCATACTTATTGTTTTTATAATGAAATGCAGAAGTCTTCGTCACTCTCTTTGATTTGAAGTCATTGAAATCAACTAATTAAAAATGCTTTTCCATAATAGCAGAAAAAAGGCATTGTACTCATTTCTAACACATTGTGAATTTTAAATAAATTATAAGGAATTCATTTGAAACGAATGGTATCTTTCGATAATATAACAAATAGCTTTTTCTCATTTCGGCGCATTTAACTTTCGTAACATGCTATGAAACATTGAGGTGTACGGTTTATATAATTTTCTATATTTGAAAACAAATAGTATAAGATGCTTTCTAAAGTTAATTAAATATTAGTTTCTAAAGTTGAGTTATATATAAAGCTTGTATAATTAATGGAAAAAATGTTACGACTTATAGATTTAAAAATAGATAACAGTTTTGTGCTGCATGAGAAGTTAAAATAATTTGTGTTACATTAGGGTATGAAAGTCTAATTCTTAATTCAATTATTTATATAAATCATAATAATAATTAACAAAGTGTAGTGTTAACCAATTAAAATATATTTTATTGATTATAAAAACTTTTATAGACTTCCATAGCTATAAAAGTCTATATGGTATGTAAAGTGTTATTTTGTTACAAGCATATTTACTACCGTTTATAAATGAATATCGGAATCTTGATGCTTTTTGTAGTATTTAACTCGTTAAAATTTTAAATCATAATTAATACATAAAAGGGGAAAGAGAATTTTAAACAATTATATGTACAGGGTTACAAATATTCAAGATTAGCACTTTTCGTCCTTTGGCTCACATCAAGTTGATAAACCAGTTCTTCTAACGTTGTTAAGTGTTTGTAGTGTAATAGTTGCAACAGATGTCTCAATTCTACTTCTTATATCGTGTAGGTCTGTTGCTAGTGAAGGCACTTACATATGATCTTTTATGAATCCTCACAGGTAAAAATCGCAAGGAATAAGGTCGAGTGAGGCGGGAAGCCATGCGAAACAAGCTCTTTCATAGGCTTCATTATGGGCAATTCAGCTGTCAGTAGTGACGTTCAACCAATCACGAACATTGTTTTGCCAGTGAGGCGGTGCACCATCTTGCTGCCAAATGAAGTTATTTGGTTTCTTCTTCTCACTTGAGAAAATAGCCATAGATATTGAGCATCATGTAAGGAAGTACCAGTTACAGTTGCTTTACCAAAACAAAATGATCCCAAACTTTTCATCAAAACAGGGAGCAAAAAACATTCCACCAAAATGATTTAATTTTTTGGTACAACCCCAAAAGCTTTTTCGTTACTAGTAGCAATAATTGCTACAAAAGCTTTCTAAAGCGTGTGCGTACCAACAAACAGTAATGTTTGAATAGCTATTTCTTTTCAATCAGTAATTAAGAATTTTAAGTTTTATGGAATAAATACTACAAAACATCAGAATCTCGATATTCATTTAGAAACACCATGAAATTTCATATGGTAATCAAAAGATGAAAAAATATTTTTTGGAATGCAAATACCAAAGGCTATGTAGTTTATAATAATAAAAACATACGACGATTTTAATCAATATTATATAACTGCAATTGTAATCTTAAGATTTAAAAGAGGGAAATTAAAATTCCAGTTGGAAAAGGACGAAAATAGTACTTTAATGGGAAGAGTATAGTTTGCTCTCAGAAGAAAGAATTGATATAAATCAGAAGAAAAACGCATTTTCTTATCTCATTTCCGCCGCTCTTCTATCGCAGGAGCTGGAAAAATTATTAAATTTGGTGGTGACTCTTCCGCTCCATTTTCTTTATTTAGTTTCTTCTGCAATGTGAGTCGCGACACACAATAATAAAATGTAATCTTCTTCTTTTTTATTTATTTGTTTATCCCCTCCTTGCCAACCAATGCTCATTCTTTTTGTCCTGGATATTAGATTTATCAAGCAATTTTCCATTGCAAAGAATAGAAATTACATTATTGGGGGAGGGGATATCCTTTTTATAACTGAGTGTGTGTATGTATGCATGTATATATATATATAATATATATATATATATATATATATATATATATGTATGTATTTGCTTAGTGTTTATAGTAAAAAACAGAATATTGTTGTTAAATTAAATGCTTTGATCCAATGTAAAGCTATATATATTTTTCTACATGCGAAAAAAAAGGAAGAAATTCTTTTTTCTTTTTTTAATTTTAAGCAACAGAATGAAAATGCCTTAGAAAAATTAAAATACCTTTGCTGTGACAGATTTATGTTGTTTCATCGAAATATGTTAGCAAGAACGAGTTCAAATGATTACTAAAAGAAATAAAGATGAAGGTGCCTTACACAGAATTTTTTTAAATTCAGAAATAGCTCTGCTAATGTTCTTATTTATGTCAGAAAAATATACAGTATTTAAACAAAATATTTGAAAAAATATAATTAATCAAAAGCAATTACGAAAATTACAAATTTAATCATTTTTAATGACCATAATGTAGGAAGAAAGATGGATGAAAAAATGCATTTGATTGTAAGTCGATTAAAATATGAAAAGTCATCTTTTATTAGGAAAAAATTTCATTAAGAGAGAGTTATTTTTTTTAACTTTTTTAATAAATTAACATTCTAAAATAAATAGCTATATTCCTTTTTAAACGGTATTAATAGTTATATATATATATATAAGATAATCATATATATCCCATGTTGAAGATGTCTGTATTTTGCCGAACTTAATATCATGGAATTTCTTAAAAATAAGTAAAATCTTGGTTAAACAGGATAAATAAAATGAAATATGTCTATTAATATAATAAAAAAATTAATTTTTATTAAATTTTTAGTTTAATTTAAGTTATTGGTTATTAAATAAGGTTTAGTTATGCGTTTTTTTATTAGATAAGCAATAAAGGTTTATTGTATTTTAAGCATTTCAATTGTTGATCAATGAAAAATATATCGTATGATCTGTTTTATAAGTTAAACACATTGAAAATTAATATTTACATTTAAAAACATGCTAAAAAATCATGCTTAATAGTGTAATAATTTGATAATTGTGCTTATGTAAAATAAGGTAAGCATAACAAAAAATGAAATAAATTTTAAAAAATGCGCCTTTTGAAGCTTTTATACGGTATTATAATTAACGAAGATTTCCTTTCTTCACAAGCACAACCATTTAACGCGTATGAGCTTAGTTGTCTATTCTCTTCTTTTAACTAGCTTCTTTTTCTTAAATCGTATAGAAAAAAGAGATAGGAAAGTTTCTGAACCCCAGACAGCCATTCATAAGAAACACTTTCATTATCATAGAATTAAGAGGCTACCCCAAAACAACAATGAAAAGAAAACAAGCAAATTAACAGCTACCAAAAGAACAAGTAATACTTGTTCTTTTGGTAGCTGTTATAGTTGTAGCTGTTAAATATTATATGTAAAAACATAATTCCAATTTTTTTCATAATAAATACATGTTCTAAATTCCACAATGTTTTTCGGTATCCAATTTATGTGTCCATATTTTGATTTCTTAAGATTTATTATTGTCATATTGTATCCTTATAACTCAAAAATTCATATGTATAGTTTAGATATATTAAGTGTCTGATTAAATAAGTATACTGATGACCACCTAAATTATAGCACTAATAAAGGCAAGAAATATCATAGCAAAATTTATTTTGTAGATAACATGTTGACCAAGTATCAGATGATTAAATTAAGGACTTGGGATGTGTTCTTGGGGTAAAGCAAATCAAACAGCTTTCATACGTTGCCACAGTCGATCTGATGTGGCAGCTGGGGATGTAATCTAGGTCAAGCAATTGAGAAGCCATTGAAGACTTGCTTCCTATTGGTGAAAGATACCGAGAACAAGCAATCCAGGGAAGCAATTCAATCTGGCGATTGAGAAGAACCCTTGGACAATGTGCGCTATGTGTATTCACGCATTATCCTGTTGAAATATGGATGTGGGCAACCTCTTAAGGTAAGGAAGGACAACTGGCTCCAACACATCGGAGGTGTAACGCTGGTTGTTTCAAGTACCGGCAATGCGTACTAGAGGAGTGCGAGAGTGATATCCAATACCGCTCCATACCATAATACCCGGTGCAGGACTAGTGTGGCGGAGCATAACGCAGTTGCTCAGCATCCTATCTCCACGGTGTCTCCAGACTCGAATGCGACAATCCTGATGTTGCAGACAGAAGTGCGACTCATCAGTAAGGATAATTTCAAATCATTCTGCCGTTACATCTTTCTTTCATCGCACCATTAGTGGCGGAGACGTTTGTGGTTCTGTGTCAAGGGTAGACGAAGCAATGGGAATCTTGCGGACAGACTACTCTGCTGTAAGCGGCTTGTAATTTTACACGCAGACACTAGATGATGCGTTACAGACTGAATGTGCTGTGGTTCATGATATGGCTGAGCTATTTGTCACTGCCATGCGCACAATTTGCCTGTCATCACGTGAAGTGGTGCATTGAGGTGGATGTGATCGAACAATTCGGTCCCTCCTGCATTTAACGATCACATATCCGCATTACAGTTGTTTGGTTTCGTCGAAGAGAATTACTGATTTTCCTGAAAGGTAATCCTTAATCTCGGTAGGCTACGATCCTTGCTCCGTCGAATTTGGATACTTGATTAAAAAATTATCTCTGTTTTCTACGAGACATAAATGATCGTTTTTTTTATTTACGAAAAGAAAACTACAAGAAAAACACAATTGCTGAACTTGAAACTGTTGAAGTTTCTAAGCCTTAAATAGTCCTTTGAAGTAGTGCCACTGGCGCCCGTGATTTGCGTTTGGGCTGAAATTCTAATCATTTGCATATCTCACCACCGCTAATGTATGTTGTAAATTTCATGTTATTTGCATGCTTTCTTTAGGAAGTTGCATTTAGGGTGGCAAGCAGTGTAAGAAGGATGGTTATCATCAGAAATAATTTGCATTTAGGCTCCTAAAATCCAAATATTTTATAAGGTTTCAAGAACGTTAAAAATATACTAAATTCCAATTGATTACAGCTTCCATTGATAACGTCCGTTATTTGCAATAAAGATTATTTACAACTTAACATTTTTTCATGGTTATCTGCCTACCACTTTTTGTCAAGTCAAAATCTGATGTGGAATTAACATTATTAATCTCAAAGGCATATTTTTCAAATTTCAATGGTTTTACATTCAGAATAGCAAAATGTTAAAAATTAATGATTAGTTAAATACTTTTAAGCTTTTCCCCCTCATTAGTAACTGCACATGCCCAATAGCTTTCATTAGGCTCATATAAATCAAGCGGTTATTCAACTTTTTAATCAATTTTATCAAGTCTTTGTTGAAATACAATATGGTCATAATTTTTTGGAGTACATTTTTCAGTTTTATGCATTGAATATTCATCAATATATGCCTATAATGTTTTGCTTTAAGCACATCAGTATATTCTTACAAAATGTCAACCTGTTGTTTTTGCAATGATCCTCTAAATTCCTTCGTACACCCTATTATGTTAACGTCAACGACTTTTATGTCAATTGCTTTTTTAAGTCAATGTCTGTTTTATTAATTAAGACATTAGTGCATAATATAAATTTCTAAATATCTGATTTTAATTAAATACTTGATCAAAACGGTTAATTCTGGCCACATACGTTCAAAGCTTACCTCTTTGGCATTTTCAACATCTATTTTTACTTTAGTTGAATGTGGATAATAAATCTTTTCATTAATTGTAGGTAGTTTCGTCAATGTTATCAAAAGCTGGAATGATAATGATGATAAAAGAACAGTACTTTAATTTCTGATTTGAAGGATTCTCTCTCACTCTATAATTGTACTAGGAAGTAAATTTTATTATGATTTCTTTGAATTTTCAGCAAAAATTTCATCTTGTTTTCTCAAATTCTCTAACAAATCTTTTAAGTAATCAGGATACAGCCATGGAAATTCGTCTCCAAAGTGTTCATATTTTTTAGATGCAACAACAATCCAAGTGGAAATATGTCGATATACCAACTGGAAAAGTGATATTTCTATATCAAAAGATATTTTTGCTTAACGTATCTTTATTAGCCTTGTTCTTTCGTCCTACGGCGACCATGATCTTGTGATAATCCGGAATTGGTTAAAAAGCTGTCTTCTTAAAAATTAGTGACGGCTTCTTAATCTGGTCAGAGAATATATAAGGATAATTATCAAGCAGATTGTTTTTCTTAGTTGTAATTGAGAAAATATTATGAAAGATGATAATGATATATTCAGTTAGCACATAGAATGACTCATAGACGGACATGCAGGAAAAAATAATTGAAAGGAAAATCTTTCTTTATTTTCTTTTGGAAGAAGAGAATACAGAAAAATGTTTATAATAAAACTTCTTAATAATAGATAACTGACTATTATTTATTCTAATAATAGATAACTGACTCTTATTTATTCTAATAATAGATAACTGACTCTTATTTATTCTAATAATAGATAACTGGCTTTTTTGCTTATATGCATACGCATACATGCATCATTATTTGTATAAGATTACATAAGAAAATTTTCGAAATGCCCATCGCGCATGCTGAGTCATATTTGAATATATTGTTACACAGGTTCCAGCAGAGTAATATCCATAAAAATTTCAATAGCTATAAAACACGATAGATTTATTCCTTTAGATAGTTTCATAATAAGAAATCTATAAGAGTCAGGTCTAACAATTGTCGAGGCCTTAAAACCAGACTCCCATGCCCAATACATTCTCGGTATTACATGCCCAACAAACTGTGTAAGAGAAAGCTGAAATGCATAGGAGCTTCATCAAGCGGGAATCTAGAAAATCAGTTTAATCACCATTGAATAAGAATTTTTTATGTTCTTTTTAAGTATTTTTTCCTCTCATTTACATCCAATATTTAAGTTCCGGATGAAAATCTAGTAACGGTTTTTTAGCGATATGCTTATGATGTTTCTGCAACAATGATTTCGATATCTCTGCAGGAAGATTGCATGAGGAAAGCAACCTAACCACATACGGATCTTGCCATCATGCGTGAGTTGTGCTTCATACTCACACTTGGAATGAAAGCATTATTGGCTTGATGTTGTTGCAAAAATAATTCGCAAAAATCTCTGTACCACTGAAAAACATCTGAGTAAAAATTATGAATTATTCTGTAGCAATTCAAATACAGCATCACTTAGTAGCGTAACTTAATCATATGATTTCCCATTACATAAGTAGTGATTGTGTGTCTGGTGTAAGCTTCTAGTATTTTGCAATCCACCATCCAATCTACTGATAATATTGATGTCAGAAGGATGGGATGAACCATAGCAAGGTGTAACCAGATTATATTGACCAAAAATAAAGTATTTATCAGAATATTTACGAGCTTTGTACACATTATCATCATGCGAAGAGTATTACACCCAATAATGAAATAGAAGCCTTTGATTGGTTTGGTTTGTTCGTCGTTCAATGGTCCTGTTTTGCACACGAGGGCTAATTAAACCGGGACCTATGGTTTAAAGTGGATTCCGAACCACTACAAACATCCTTGCCCAAGGTGAGATTCGAACCCACGAACTGTTGAACCGAAGGCAAGAGCGCTAACCATTCGTCTGCCAGGTCGGGTCTAAGAAACCTTTGAAGTTTGAGATTTTCGAGGGCTTTCTGGGGATGTATATTACGATTTTTTCGTGACCTGAGTTGCATATTGTCAAAATGGTAGCAAAATTAATGCATAAAAGTGTATTTCAACATGAATGAAGTAAAATGGAAAAAATTACATATTTCATCATTTGAATAAAGGACTCTCTAGGTTTAAGTTTAATAGAGTCTTCGATTTCAAATATAACATATCTCACTGAATTCTCAAAAACAACCATATTCAAGGTTCCAAAAGTCGGATCCAAAACCCACAATCATTGTTTAGAAGAGTTATAACTTCGGTTTAAGTACTGTTTTCCAACAGCGTAATCCGTACAGTCTTCCACGAATGGTAAGGCAGAACAGGAACTCTACTGTGCTTCAAAGGACAAAAATCATCAACTAACAGTTTTTAATTCGAACCATATGTCAGAAATTGCAGAGAATATTAATGCATAGTTGAGTGCCAGTGAGAAAATTACTCATTTCTGACTGAAATGCAAAAATTTGCTTTCAGTGGTGTCTGAAAATATTGCACTGAATCTTTGAGGAATTGAAATAAGAAATTAAATCTAAAGAAGCACGTCACACTTCATTTTGCACAGATGGTTCGGCTTGTTTGTCGCTCAACGATCCTCACATACGAGGGCTAATTAGACCAGGACCTACGGTTTAAAGTGGATTAGAACCACTAAAAACGTCCATGCCCAAGGTGGGATTCGAACTCACGAATTGTTGAACCCAAGGCAAGAGAGCTAACCATTCGGCTGCCAGCTCGGAGAAATGCACAGATGGAAGACGTCGAACATAGCAAGAATCCCAAGAAGCTAATAACTAAATTATATATAAATAAGTATTTATATGCATGTATTGTATAGATTGTCTATTATGCGTGCAAATATACATGGTACAATTTTCACCCAACGTCAGAGAATAAATAATTCTGAGATTGTGTGAATGCTATAATTTGTCAGGAATATAAGCCTTTTCTTCTGAAATTAAAGTCATATATATATATATATATATATATATATATATATATATATATATATAATTTATCATTATTCCCGAGAATAAAAAATATATAACTAATATACTATAAAAAATAAATAAAGTATCTCTTTTTTTTATACTTCTAACAGCTATTTTTAAAACATTATTTTTCCATTAATGTCTTATTTTGCTAGATTTATTTATAACCTCAAAATAAAAAGGAATATTTTCATTTTAAACATTTTTAGCAAAAATATAATGCTGAAAGCCATTAATTGTTTATCTGTGAAAGTTGTACAGGAAATTGACAAGACATTTGGGAAAAACATTTTATTTTCTTACAACAAATTCCCAATTAGTCTGACACAAACAAACGTAATGCCTTAAACACTGTCATCAAAATAATTTTTTCTATCATTTTATACATACTAGGTTCGCATATTAACGAGGAAAACCGGAAGTTTATTAAAAAAAATGTTTATTCATTTTGCTTTGAAGCTTCGATGTTTCTTAGTTTATTTTTAGCAAACTTATAACCATTTTTATGGAAAGCTACCTTAAAAATAATAAAAAAAAAAAAAAAAAAAAAAAACTTAAAAAGGGGAGAGGAAAAAATAAAATGCGCAAGCAAAATACAATGTCTGTACGCGGTTTTGTGAAATTGAAGGACGGCGTATGGGGGTAACCAGCGGCGCACTTTAGCGGTGGCGGCCTCAGGAATTTCCAATATTTCCTTTTAAGGTTAAAGAAAAACGCTGAAAGGAAATTTAGGGGAAAGCAAGTGAATCAAACAATGATATCGAGTGGTATTCCGTTCCAATCCTAAAGTAGGATTTTATTGGCAGTCTGCAGATTTCGTTTCCTGTCGAATTTTCCGCGGATTCAGAAAGCTCGCCAAACTGGCTTCGGGTAAAAAAAGAGATTACTCATGGAAAAAAACAAACCGAAAGGGAAAAAAATGTAGAGCGAAATCTACTTTTGTGAGAAATACTGTTTCCTTTTTGGAAATTTTATATATAACTCAGAGAAAAACACTTGAAGCGTTCTAAAGCCACTATGTGCCATATTTTTTATCAGATTTAAAAAGAAATGGTACGCTGAAATCTTTTGAAGGAGAATTCGTAAATTTGAAAAGTAAAGCTTTCCTGCTCTCTTTTTGTGGGAACACAAATCTTCTTCAATATTGATTGTATACGTTAAATAAATTGGTTGCTTATAAAGAATCAGTATTTTTTTATAATGCATGCACACTACCAGAAAAGGATAAAAATGTACATATACTTCAATCATAATCCGTCTTTTATGAGCAAAAATTTTTATATTTTTTATTTAAAGTAAAATGTACTATAATAAATGAGTTAGAAAAATCACTAATTCTATAAAATATGAAAGAATGCCAAAACTTAAAAATTGTCTTTACTAAAATGAAATGCATTTTATTTGAGATTATTTTACCATTAATAATTATGTTGTATAGCCAATTTAAAATTATCTTTAGATAGACAATGAACCAGTTCTAAATATCACTAATTATAACAAAGCATTTAGTAAACGTAAAAATTGTGTTTAACTAGTGATTATATATTCTATCTTTTAGTAGAGAAATCAAGGAAGATTTGGTTTCAGAAATATGAGGGATAAAAGAGGGGAAATTTTCTTTTTCAAAAATTAAATTTTGTATATTTAAAAGTACTTAATTGACTGAAATAGCAGAAAGATTTTTCAAACTGTTGATAGAGCTGCAAGGAGTTTTTATTACAGCATTTTATTAGTTTGTCTACAATTACAAATAAAAATGATATTTCAAAACTCTGCACATAAACTAGATTGTTATGATGCTTTTTCTGGCTTATTGTTTCTTCAAAGAAAATCTGTTAAATGTAACAAGTCATTTCGTTATTTTAAGACACCATCTAGTGAAGAATTCAAAATACGAGATTCTTCTCTCTTCTCCATACCGTAACAACGGAGGGATGTTGTGCAGTGGAACTCCAATCTTCCGAATCATTTAAGTGGACCCCTTTCGGATAAACAAATATTCGATTAATTAGATATTTTTTGAAAAAGGATCTATTTTAATTCATTATTTTACGTTGAAAACGAGAGAAAAATTATATATTTTTAAAGAAAAGGAATTAATTTATTCAATAAAAATTCAACACTTTTACGTGTTAAGGTAAGTTCTATATATTAATACAGTATCTATGTACAGCTATATAAATGAAAGCCATTACTTGCTGAAAATAAGCTGATTCACCGCCTTCATCCATTTTCAAGCAGCCAAGTCTGCATTTGCTTGACAGTGAAAATTTGCATGTGGTCACACTCAGAGTGATATTCTATTCTCTACAAAAACAGTTTCGAATTCCGACAAACACTTCAATAGATGGTGGTCTCGCGTCTGCTTAACTTAAACATTAATTTCATCTTTTTAATCAGCAATTTAAAATAAGCTTACTGTCATTTACAATTTAAAGTTTAGGATTTTGCTCAGTCTATTCTCCTAGTTTATCAACACACTAACTTCTGAACATTCAGAAATTTTCGAAAGAATGTTTGTGAATGTTTCAAGTGACACGTCTTTCTCTTTCTAATTTTTTCTTTCTCTTACCTTTCCTTTTCATGAGCTTTTTCTTTTCCTCATTTTCCTTAGTTTCTTCAGTCTAATTTATTTTTCTGAAATTCTGAAAGCTATTTGGATAATTAGTGATTCGGATAACTGAAGTTCTAAAAATCTTTGGAAATGCTGCTGCTAACCTGACAATTTTCTGATGAGTGAGATATCAAATCAGATGCCTGAATTCGAAAAAAGCTTACTGTGACAACAATGTTTTGAGCACTGTTAAAACTTTATAGGGTTTTAATTAAAAAATAAATTACATTACCTTCATTATATTTCTTCTACCTAAAATTTTAAAAACTGCTATTCTCGTCATTTTAGGAACCATCAATACCTAATAAGATTGATACTTGGACTTTAATTTTTAAGCTTTCGCACAATAAAATATGTTGCATCTTAAATCCAACGAAATTTAATGTGAATATACCCATTGCTCTGGGCGCGATTGGATATCTTAATTGTTCTCAATCATATACAAAAATGGCTTTGTTATCCATTAAGCTATTTTCACATTTATGAATGGCAAAATATTACTTTTCTCGTTCTTAAAACCTGTAATACTTTAAACTTAAAATACATAAGTCTTGTTGCATATCGTACTTAATCAATTTGCTTTGTCTAATTTGGTATTTCTCAAAATACCTTTGAAGAATCTTATTTATCCATGATACCACTAGACGTATTGCAAAAACTAATAAAGAGGAAAAAATTCTTAAAATCTTTTCACGCGCACTTATTTTGTGTACAATAGTATTGCAAAAAAAGTGTTTTGTGCTAACTTAATTTGCTGGTTCTGTTTTGGTATTTCTCAGATAAGCAATTGATTGGATGCTGATTATTTAATTATTTATTAGATGCTGATATATATTTCGCATTTCAATGTATGAAACTTACGACAAATTATTTAACGCATACAAATTAAGTATAAACCAAATGTGTTATTTCATTTGTGATATAATTCATATCTGATTTTAGTTCATTAAAAATTATTTTTCAGCTTTCTGAAAGGTTTCCTTGCCTTTTTTTCTTTTATATATATATATATATATATATATATATATATATATATATATATATATATATATATATATATATATATATATATATATATATATATATATAATTCTAGTTTTTTAAAGCAATCAAATATTTCTCAACATTTCTGTGCAAATAAAAAAATACTTGCTATTTAATCGATACATGTCCATAAAATTTCTTTTGAAAATTGAAAAAGAAAATTTGTATTTATTACAGATTAATTTTCTCTTATTGAATCGGTATCTAAAACATTTATTTCAAAATTGTTAAATTTCGTAAAATAATCAAATTTAAATTAAAGTTTAAAAAGAAATGTAAAAAAGTAAAAATGAAAATGCATATACTAATTTTTCACAGTATATTCTATGTGAAAAAGGAAAATATTTTTAGTTTTGTTGTACGTAAAACATCAATTATTAAAGTAAAAGAACTGGTGATTAATTTTTCTTCATTACATACTGACTGTAATGATTTGTTACCAAGCGTTTTCAGTTGTAATTATATTAACTTTTTTATTTAAAGTTATGTTACTTACGTCAATAATTGTAAACATATTTTTGTAAAGAAACGAATTGTTAAATATATATTTTCTTACACAGTAATAACAATAATAATAGATAATCACAATAGTATTTCTTATTATTTTATCATAAGTGATTGCATTATGTATTAAAGAAAGTGTTAAAAATTTTGTAATAACATGGGTTGAAATTTTATTGTAAAAATCTTTGTTGAAATTTAATCGTATACAAGACCATTTTTCAATATATCATAATTATTAAATCATGTGTACGTTGTTGGAATGTTTAATTTTTAAAATTACAAATCATCAAATAGTTGTAAAACTTTTCATTTAAATCTTAGATATTATATTATTCCGAGTGTGATACATCTAGATAATTTTAAGAAATTCTTGCTTTTAATCTCTCTCATGTAGATAATGGTAGATATAAAATTCACTTTAATCATTAATTCAAAATTTAATATAGTTGCATAAAATGATTAAAATCATTTTTGAGGTTAGCCAATTGATTAGTAAAATAAAAGCTGGAAGATAAAGAAAACGCAAAATACTTTTATAATAACACTTTCTTTATTACAATAAGCAATTTCAAGATATAAAAATAAATTATATAAATAAAGTTCAAAGACTTATGACAGAAAAATTAATTTTTGCTCTTTAAAAATTGGATGATTTTGCTCTTCAGAATTTTTTTTGGATGAATTCTGTAATTTTATTTAAAGACCAAAAATTTTTTTTGGTTACATTTGTATTTGTTTGATCAAATAGCTAAATGCACAGTTTAAAATTTATTAATTTTTTTTTAGTTTTAATTTATGTATTTTCTTACTTTTATTTTTCTTAATTTTGAGTAATAGACTTATATAAAGCGTAAAATTATATTTTATTTATTGTAAATTTGAATCGAATTTTGTCGCTTTAGCTTTGAATTGTAAAGGTTATCTTGGAAAATTATTGTAGACGTATTATATAAGGGTATCGCAAAAGAAACCTCATTATCTTTGCTCATATATTTGATAACTGCTTAATAATAGACAAAAAATATGTTAAAGAAGTAAATCAATTATAAATGAGTTGAAATAAATTATTTGAACCTAAAAATAATTTTACTGAGTGAAAAGTCTTAAAAATGAATGTAATGTGTTATTAAGAACGGAAATTTGTATAACCACATGGATATCATCAGAAAAGGTTGACTTTATTACATGCAAATTACTTTTGAAAGATAGGAAATATTGCAGTAACCCAGATTTTCCATATCAAGCCATCTGCTTAGTTACTAAATATGCTCCTGAAAGTCATGAATAATTAATGTCCCCCCCCCCACGTTATTCATAGATATATAGTTTTACTTACATGAAAATGTTGATTTAATACTAATTTTATATTCATAAGAATATTTTTAAAAATGTTTAAAATCTAGTTTTTTAGAATAAACTTAGAGATAGGGATTTTTAGCAAAATGTTCTTGACGAACAAACAATTTCTTCCATAAAGGAATTTTCTCAACAGGCATAAAATTTACATAAATACACTATATTAAATTTTATTTTATTAAAGCAAAACAAAATAACTATTTCATTCCTTTTTTGTTCCAAGTACACTTTATTCATTAAGTTAGTTTGCTCACTGAATAATCCTTTTTTCATACCAAAAACAAAAAAAAACAAAAAAATGTCTTGGAGTTGGTGATAGTTTTATTCTCTTTTTATCTAAAAGTAATTAGACCTAAAATTGAAAACCAGTTTCACAATGCCAATTTACATACTCTTAAAAAAGCTGTTAATTGGATGATAAATATTAATTTCATCATTCAAACACGCATTTTGAAGTATTCTAACTATGATAAAAGTACTCTTATTGAAATAAAGTGTGAACTTTGTTAAGATACCAATAAAGTAAAATATTTATTTTCTTCTACAAACAAGAATTTCCTAAATTATTCCCTTATGAGTTGGATTATACTCTTGACATTGATAGCCATATAATAATGTAAATTTAAAAATAATGTAAATTTAAAAATGATGTAAATTATTGCTGTCACACGCACACATTCAATTTCCAACTTCAAAAATATAGAAACAATTCATATTGGCTATTTTTCTTTTTCAGTATGTTAATGAAGAATTCAATTATAAAAAAAATTACTGTCTGCTCTTTGTAGCTTGACAACAAAGTCTCATAACATGATCTTAGAAACGATTATTGAATATTTTGTGCATTATTAAAGTAGTAAAAATTATTGTATACTATAAACAGCATAAAATTACATTTATATATGCTATAAAAATAAGTTATTCGAGAATTTTCAGCATTTTTTTTTTTTTTGTCAAATTATCAAAAATAGATTTCAAATCAAAAATAGATTTTAAATTAAAAATAGATTAAATAAGTATGTTGTTGCACAAAAATAAAACTTTTTTTAATGTTGAAGTGTCAATATTACTTATATTTTCATAATTTATCAATTATAGTTACTCGAATAAAAACTATTGTCACTTTTAAATATTATTACTATAATTTCAGATTTGGTTAACAAGGCACAGCGATGTAAAACATTCATTTCAAAGTGTCATTTATTAAAAAAAATAGTTTAAAAAATTTAGAGAAAAGTAAAAAGGATGTGAATTATATACATAGGAACTTATACAGTGATATTGTTAAGATAATTTACAATGATTGTTTTCAAGAATTTATGCAACATTTAGAATATAAATCATTATAAAGAATTTTAAATAATTAATAAAAAAAAAAGAAAATCTTTCTCAATGAAGATTATTAAATATTTTGGAGAGAAGAAACTTTCTTAAATTTGTAAGTCGAGATCTTTCTGAAGAGCTCATTATTCTTTACATTTCTGCATATTTTCCATGCAAATAATGTTATTTTTTTGTAGGGCCTTATTATATTCCTTATTAGATATATAATTAAAGTACACTGAAAAGCCCCCCCCCCCAAAAAAAAAAAACTGGTACACCTGTCTAACATCATGTAGGGCCTCCTACATGCAGAAGTTTCGCAACACGGAGCGGAATTGACTCTACCAAAGAGTGAAGTAATTCTGGTGGCATTTGACACCATGAATCCTTCAGGGCTGTTTATAAATCTGTACGAGTACGAGAGGGAAGAAATCTCTTTTAAACAGCACGTTGCAAGCTATCCCATATATGGTAAATAATGTTGTTATCTGGGGATACTGTTGGCCAGTGGAAGTGTTTAAAGCAAGAATGATATTCTTGGAAACACTTTGAAGCAATTCTGGATGTGTGGTATGTCGCATTGCTCTTCTGGAATTTTCCAATCCATCCATGCACAATGGACACGAATGAGTGTAAATTATCAGACAGGATGCTTTGGTAGGTGTCACTTATCAGAGTCGTATGTAGACGTACCATGGTACCCATATCACTTCAACTGCACACGCCCCATACAATCACAGAGACTCCACCAGCTTGAATAGTCCCCTATTGACATGCAGGATTCATGGATTCATGAGGTTCTTTCCATACCCGTACACGTCCATCCGCACGATAGAATTTAAAATGAGACTCGTTAAACAAGGTAACGCGTTTCCAACCATAAACAGTCCAATGTCGGTGTTGACGAGGCTTAAAGCTTTGTGTCATGCAGTCATCAAGGGTACACGAGTGGGCCTTCTGCTCCAAAAGCCCATATCGAGTATATTTCTTTGAACGGTTCACATGCTGACACATGTTGATGGCCCAGCATTGAAATCAGCAGCCATTTGCGGATGGGTTGTACTTCTATCACGTTGGATGATTCTCCTCGTGTTGGATGCTCACGTTGGATGATCCCGTTCTTCCACGACCTTTTCCGGCCAATAGCTTTGTCGGAAATTCGATATCTTAGCGGATTCCCGATATTCACGCTACACTCATGAAATGGTCGTACGGGAAAAATCCAAATTTTATCTCTACTTAGGAGGTGCTAAGACATATCACTCGTGCGACAACAATAAGACCACGTTCAAACTCGCTTAAATCTTGAAAATCTGCAATTTTTCATCTATAACCCATTTAACAACTATTCCAGACACTTTTCATTTAGTGCTGGTGACTGCCAGAGCTGCCTTCCGATTTGTTTCGCATCTTTTTATTTGCATACGCACCAGTTTTTTTGACTTCAGTGTATTATATAATATTAAAGTCATTGAAACTATTGAATATACTTTCCATTGCATCAAACAAGTATACTTTATCCTTATTTCTTCGAATTAAATTTGAGTAAGAATAATTGCCAATAATTGTATTAAACTCTTTCCATTTCAGGAAGAATCAAGAATAGGAAAATGAGAATGATAAGAAATATTCTTAATATCTATTAAGAAATTGCAGCGTTAAAAATAGCTTAAAAAAGCATGTAGTTATAGAGTGTGTTTAATTGTTTATGTAATTATAAGCAAAAACGTTATTATCTAGATGGATTGGAAAACCTCTAGCTTTTAAACCTATATTTTAATTTTTCCTATAGAGTTGAGCTGTTTCTTTAAAAATTGTGTATTACTTGAGCCGTCTTTCAATTTTTTTTAAACCAATAAGCATCGTTTGTTTGCCTCCAGATTTGAAGAAATCTAGCCATTATCCAAATGATTAGCATTTAGCCCTTTTATCGATTTAACATTTCATGGGTTCAATTCTCGCTTCTGATTTGGATGCTGACAGTGGTTCGAAACCAGCTTTAAATTGTAGATCCTGTGATAATTACACACTTCATTTGAAATAAATAACTTTTGAGGAAGAAACAAATTAAATCAAACCAGATTTGGATGCACAAATCCCGTTTGGTTCTGTATATGTTCAAGAAAATTTGTAGATTTGTTCAGCTGTTTCTCTCTCTCTCTCTCTTCCTTTCTTTTTTGGTTACACGGCACCCTTACATAAATAGAAGGCATAAATACTTTTTACAAATGAAAACTGCCTTGGCGAAACCTCTATTTGTCATTGTTAAATTGATATTTTTTAATTTATTGTCAACGAGGTAATTTTAAGAAAATTTTTCCTTGGTATGATTGAAATAAAAATAAATTTTTTTACGAATTTCATCTCTTATTCGGGTTGTTGTGGATCAGGGATTCCTTGGAAAGGCTAGTCATTTAGGGAGCAATGATTTGATAGTAGATAAAAAAAATTATGAACAAAAAATGCCCTTAAAAAGATTTTTTCAATAAAAATCTTTCCTAAATTTGAAGTTTTTAATACCTTTTATCTTTTTTTTCATTGATGACTCAGTGATTAATTGACTGTTCAAAGATTAATTGCAATTCAAAGATCAATTAAAAATGATTAATTAACTGTTCAAAGAGTAATTACAAAATTAACTTTCCTCTTCTAAATAACAATATGTACTAATAAAGGATTTTTTCCTGAAATTAGTGCTTAAAATATTTAACATTATCTGGAAATAGCACTTCTCTGTCAACAACTTTTAGCAGCATTGTAATAGAAAAACCGTGATAATCTAAAGTTATTGTAAGTTTACATTAAAATTATATACTTTTTGTGGCTTACCTCTAAAATTTCAAATGGTTATAGTTTTAAGATAGTTGCTTCTGTTAGTGATTGTTGAAATTTGGATTATAACACACTAATAAATCTCTGTGGTAGTGGGTAGCCCGGCTAGCTCAGTCGGTAGAGCACGAGACTCTTAATCGGTCTTTTGTGGGTCATGAGTTCGGGCCCCACTTTGGGCGTTAACATTTTTCTCAAGGACCGTGGTAGCTTAGTGGTTAGGATATCGGCTTTCCATCCGAAAGGGTGGGGTTCGATTCCCAATGCCGCCAAAGACCCACTGAGTACAGGCGATATACGTGCTCGCTAAATCTGTGGAATCGAAAGTCCTGAGATCGGTCGTTGAGAAGTTACCATGGGTGCAATGGTCTGAATAAAATTTACTTCTCTTTCAGATCAATGCCAAAATTGATGGAGTAGATCCTCTGGTGCTGCCATCTATCAGAGGATTTGAAAAACAAAAGTCATACTTTCACCTTCATGGTGCTCTGATTAAACGAAAGACGCTCCCAATTGACTTAAAATTCGCGTAAGGCAGAGCAATCCTGGCTTGGCCAAGTGTCATTAGTAACAACAATAAAAAATCTCTGAAAACTTTGTGGCATGTCTCGGGAAGAGTTTTTATCACATTAATTTTTTAGATTTATAGAAGATATATTGGAGCTTAAAACATAGAATATAATTGCAAATTCTAAATCTATAAAATAGTTTCTTGCATATTCTGTGGTTCAAGCTTCATTAAAGCTTTAGATTATATTCAAAGCTTCGTTTATTTGTATTATATGCTGATACCAAGCAATATTGTTGGTGTATATATGTATGAAAAACGTTTGTTCATATATGGCTCAAATAGTTGTTACTGAAAAATTGGAAAATAAAACACAATCTTACATATTCATCACTCTATCACTTTTAGCTTTGATATATATATATATCGTATATATTTTACTAGTTATTTTAATGTAGATACATACCGTCTGCCCTGTCTAGTGGTCAGAGTGCCTGACTACGGATAGGGAGGTTCTGAGTTCGAATTCCGGTTCGGGTATGGATGTACTTTCTCTCTCTATCTTTCCTGTCTTTGTCCTTTCTGTGTATGAATGAGATGTCAATGGTGTTGCCTACCCTATAAATGGGTCCCTATGGCATGTGTGTGTACTGAAGAAGTCAGACTTTACACCAAATATGGTTCAGTTGAAAAAGTGGAGCAGCGTACCCCATATTGTCAGCCTAGCTCTGGCACAAGACAAAAAAAGTGTAGCTACATATTTATAGATTTATAAATTAAAGAATATTTGCAAAATTCTGTAATCTATCATTTAATCATTAAGTTTTAAAAACTGAATGATGAGTTATTTATATAGTCATAACTGTTATTTACATGAAATTTGCACACTATATGATGAAGCTCTAGTGATAAAAAAATACTTTATTTTGAGTGGTTGGAAGAGATAAAAAAAAATTCAGCGACACACATATCTTCTTAAATCGACAGTAAAATTGAAATTACACCAGACTTTGTTAAATCCAATTTAATAAATATGTATAATTATTAAACAAAATATAATTTTATTAAAAGCTTTACTGTTTATCCATTAAATGCTAGCGAAAGTTTATAAAATTTTCAACATTCTTAGATATATCGAATAAATGTAAATTCGTATAGTCTTGGAATTCGGCCCTTTATCTTCTTAAAAATACATTTAAGAATCTAAAATTGAATTACCCTACAACTTAAGGATGGAGTTTAGTTTCTTAGAGAAGAAGGAAAATTCCTTTCTTTTTTAATAAATTCATTCAAATTAGTTGCAGCACATTGGGTTAGAAGCATAAAAAAATTAGAATTACCTTTTTATATAATAATTTTAAATTTGCATCGCATATTTTAGAATTATCCTGTGAATTCAAGCGAAAGTGATTTTTACTATTTTCACATTAACAAACTTTTTTCGATTTAAATCAATTCTTTGTTCTTCGTGCAAGCTTTATGCAAGTTCAATAGTTTAAATTTGGGTTAATTTAGTGATGAAAAAAGTGGCGAAACTATTATATTTATATGACGAAATCTTGTGATCACACAGATGCCCCACATACGGTAGCAAAATTTTTTGAATTAAAAATTCTTTAATTTGGAAGGGTACTTTTTTCTTAAAATTATTGTAAATTTCCATCAGAGATATTTTTCACAAAATTATAACTAGGAAAATCTGATATTAAATATTTTCCTACAGAAGAGAATTTACTGCAGTGACTGCCTATTTCTATGAACTTTAATGAAAAATAAATTTGTATGTGATTACAAGCATATAACGTGTTTTTCTTTTCTTTTTCTTTTTTCTTTCTTTTTTTTTGTTAGAAAAAGAATGAAATTTAGTCAAAGTTGAATTCAATGTAGAAAATCCCATTGCAAAAAAATATTTATTTTTTATTTCTTTAAAAAAATGCACCAATAAATATTTAAATATATATCTAAAATTCTAATCAGTACTAAGATTAATGACATAATTTTTAACAATGTGTAAAGCAGACATTTCCCTATTTTTGACGTGGTTTTTGCATTAGTTGCTTCATATTACAATATCGAATTTATTTCTTCATTATAATGTAAAAATTAATAATATTTTTTCTAATTAATACTATTCAACTCCAATTTTTAATATAAAAAAGGTGGAATGCTCAAGTATATTTTAAGCAAAACTTTAAAATTTAATATTGTCAATTTTTAATTTAAAATTTAAGGACCCTGCTTTTAAATCAAAATTTGTAATCTGTATATTTTAACATTTTGATTAAAAACTCTACCGTAATTTTTTTTTTTTTTGAATAAACATTTTTTTAATCAATATATATATGTATATATATATATATATGTATATATATATATGTATGTATATATATATATATATATATATATATATATATATATATATGTATGTATGTATATATATATATATATATATATATATATATATATATATATATATATATATATATATAAATTTTGACATATGACCTTTAAAATAAAATGATTGATCATTTTTACTATAATTGTCGAAATTAGTTAAGTATTCAGAATTCTTATAATCTTTAAATCTTTAATACATTGCTTCTACTGTATGAATATAAGTCCCATTCCAACAATGTGTATTTCCAAATTCTATTAATAACAAAGTAATTGCAACTTTTCTCCCCTTTTATTTACGTTTTTTATTGTTTATTAAAAATACTTTGAATAATATTTTAAAAGATCGGAAAACTGTTTCCATTTTTTAGAGAGAAAAAAAAAATAGAATTGAAAATATGAAGCAATTTTTATGGTAAATATTTTATTTGACAGTTAAATTTTTATGTCTCATAATTAGCACGAATGAGAAGTTCAGCATAACTGAACCACTGACAGTTGCTATTTCAATTGTAGTACAGGAATTATCAAAAACACTTTTCCTTCCTTTTACCTTCCTTTAAAACAAATCATTGAAATGATTTTGATACGAGTTTCGTACTTCACAATTAACACCACATATGAAGTTAATTTCATGAATTCAGTTTTATTTTGGAACATTTTTTTCTGACAGTAAGTTTTAAAAGAAAGGAAATGTTTTGTCGCGCAACTCAGTTTGCATTACAGATGTACAGAATTTCGATAATCTAAATTTTAGAACAACTCGTTAAAAGACAAAGGTTTAACGCAAGCCATCCTTTGTTTTGTCTGAATGTGTAGAAAACATGTATTATTTTGGATTAAAAACTGAATATTCTTACAAAATTGCCTTAATGTTGATTAAAATAATAATTTGTTAACTGTTTTTAATTATTCTTTCAATAATTATTCTTTCAATTTCATTAGAAACAGAAAATGAAGAGAAATTTTGTGTTTAAATGATAAAAATGTGATTTAAATTTGTTTCAAACAAAATATTCAAAATATTTTTTAATTAATTGGCATTATTTTATAATTATAGGTGTAAATTTCTAAACATTTTACATTTTTTAAAGGAAAATAGGTAAATATAATTATTTTAATAAGCAACAATAACTATTACATGAAGTGGAAAATATTATATAAAAGTTTACTTCCTTCAAAATGTGTCCTTTTACTTATTTCTTTTTTTTATAAATATTTCTGGTTGTTATGTATCACTTTTTACAAAAATTTGAAAATTGCTTATGTAAGATAAGTCAAAACACATTTTCTAAGATTATTATGTATTTAAAAAGTTAACAGTTTAAAGGAACATTGTGAAAATGAGAAGCCCCTGATTTGCTTCAATTACATTATTTCTCTAAAAGCGTGATAGGTTAAATTTGGAAATAAATTACGAAATTAATATCTGATTTACTTTTCCTAATTTACTTCTCTTACAACGTGATAGGTATAATTTTGAAGTAGATATATATGATGATTTGTTTCATCTAGACTTTTTCTCATAACGTGATGCATGAAACTTGAAAATAAAATCCTAACAAATCTGCTGATTTGTGACATCTTGTTTATTTTCCCAACAACGTAATATGTATACTTTGTAAATAGAATGCTAGCATATGTTAAACTCAAATCATTCTCTTTTGTGAAAACAAAATTAACATTGTCTACGTGATAAATGGTTTCAGTCTTACCTATGTAAATAAGCGAAACTTTATTAAACTAAATACATTTGAAATAAGGAAATTTCGGTGAAGAAATTAATGAGTTATAAATGAAAAAAAAATGCAACAAAAGAATAATTCCCCGACCAGGACTCAGAATCACTGATTTTATCCAGATTTTCAAACCTCGACTGTTCTAATAGTACTACAATGTTGCTTCAATTGTGTCATTCTATTAGTACACCCTTCAGTGAATTAACATAATTAAGAAAATCTTGGGAGTCGGAATAACATTAATTAAAACAACAATGTAAACATACCACTTGTTCCCAAAAGCAGTCGTTTTCCAAAATGGAACTCAGTCCTACCTGCTCATTAGACTGACACCCTAATAAGCAAATTAGTAACAACTCTTGAATGCTTCCCACTTTGCCAGGATTTTCAAATCAAGCAGAACACTCCCCCCACCCCAAAATAGTTTTCCCCCCACTTCCCTTTAATGGACTCGGCATTCTTTATTACATATGGCGGCCTGCTTTCCTGCAAAATAGAAGATGACAGCCGGCGCAAACACACAATGTGCTGAATTCTCCAAATTCAATTTTCCCAGCAAAATTGTTCCCTTAAATTGAAGGAATAGAAGAGTAAGCGTGAAGCAGGTTTTACTTCTATTCCAATGACATATATATATATATATATATATATATATATATATATATATATATATATATATATATATATATATATATATATATATATATATATATATATATATATATATATATATATGTATATATATATATACACACACACACACATATACATACATATATGTGTTTATTTTATTTTAAAGCAAAAGTTTGCAAGATTTTTGAAAAAAAGGGGGGAAAAAGAAAAAATATTATCACAGCTTCAGAAAACAATTTTAAGAGACAAATCGATAAATTTTTTCCCACTCCATTTTAGCAAACTTCTATTAAATGAAACAGGTGTAAGTGATTGCATTCTAGAAAAATGAAATGAAATTTAAAATGGAAATAACTAAATCATTTTACAGCTTTTTATTTCCTTATTAAATTTCTTAAATATTTTTTTGGGCGTCCATCTTGTAAGCGCTTGAGTTATCTTGATGGAAATCACTGCTTTTTGATTATTATTTTGTGCTTAGAAAACTTATTTTCTTTTTTCATCGGAAGGAAATAAATTTCCAAAATTTTCTTAGCTGTGTAAATCATTTTTACGTAAGCCCCCAACCAATAAAAATAATTTTAAGCAGTTAAAACTGAGAGAATAACAGCATTTTTAATTTAAATTAATAATTTGTGGGGTAATTGCTGTTTTTTTACCGATCATTTAGAAGTATCTGCCTCTTCAAAACAGCTTATATATATATATATAAGCTGTTTTGAAGAGACAGATACTATGTATATATATATATATATATATATATATATATATATATATATATATATATATATATATATATATATATATATATATATATATATATATATATATATATATATATATATATATATATATATATATATATATATATATATATATATATATATATATATATATATATATATATATATATATATATATATATATATATATATATATATATATATATATATATATATATATATATATATATATATATATATATATATATATATATATATATATATATATATATATATATATATATATATATATATATATATATATATATATATATATATATATATACATATATATGTGTATATATATATATATATATATATATATATATATATATATACATATATATATATATATATATATATATATATATATATATATATATATATATATATATATATATATATATATATATATATATATATATATATATATATATATATATATATATATATATATATATATATATATATATATATATATATATATATATATATATATATATATATATATATATATATATATATATATATATATATATATATATATATATATATATATATATATATATATATATATATATATATATATATATATATATATATATATATATATCAACTGTTTGTTGTAACACTGAGTGCAAGAATAAACATTTTCGACACATTCTACTTTTTAATTTTTATAAAGGCTGAGGTTCATAACGAGGTATATGAACTTAAAGCATGAATCAGTGTTGGTTTAAGGATTTTTCTTTCTGAAAATCTCACTGAAAGATGACCAACGTTCTGCTCGACCTTTAGATGACCCTTTGAATCAATTGAATATCTGATTATACCAGCAGAATTCTATACAATATAACACATAATAGCGAGTATATACAACGTTTAAATCTTTTAATAGTATGGAACTTAACCAACAACAATAAAAAATTAAACGTAAATAAATGAGAAGTTTTTATTATTAATTTGAAGAGCAAATATATGGTCTAGCTTGAAATATGACTAATTAAATATTATTCATTAAATTTGATTGTGTTTTTAAGTAAAAAATATAGAACTCATTCTTTATTCTACCGTTTCGTTTTTTATTTTTTGTGGTTAAAATTTATGGTAACACTGAATAGAAAAAAAATTACGTAAGAGTATAGATCTATGTAAGCATTTTCTTCATATAACATTATCACACATTCTATACTTAGAGTAAAAACATTAATATTTCATAACCAATAATTATAAAATGAAATACGAAATATAATTTTTTTTTGAATATTCATTATTTAAAATTTTACATCACTAGCTTGTTAGTCATAAATTCCCCTTTTAATAATTTACCATAAAAATTCTTTTTTATTTTTTACCTCATAGATACCCGATTTGTACATGCATTTTTACATCGATATATTTGATGGATTGATTAGGTACGAAAACAACATGTTACCGACAAATAGATCAATCACGATCTTATGAAATATTGCTTAACTGTTTAACATCCATACAAAATATCGAAATATTTAATGGGACATTAATGTTTCATTGTGAATTCTGGGAGATAACCTTCTTATTAGACATGCTTGATATTTGCCGAGGGACAAAACGCACCTCGAATAATTTCTTCTAGCAATTAGGCAATACTGTTATCAATCACTGGTCACTTTGGGAAGCTAATGCCCCTGGTGGCCCATGACGTGACCAGTCGACATCTTTCGGCCGCGATGTCCATTAGCCGTCCAGGAAGTGGCGACAATTGTCACTGGACGCGTGCCTCACCGTCAGTAGGTGCATTAATGGGATTGGATGCAGAAAACTGGTAATGCAATTGTTGGCAATCAAGGCATTAGTGCCCTTTGACAGATCATTCTTTTCTCTTACCTCCTCTTCCTTCACTTGAACAACCAGCTCTGGTCATCTCTCTCGATATGACCAGCGTGACAGGAAGATAGATGCACTCCAACACTCATTGTATTTTGAATCAAAGACAAGGCTTTATTTATCATTCCGGTAATGATAAGATTACTTAAAAATAATCCAAACTGTATAAAAGTTCACTTTTTTTATCTTATGTAATCTTATGAGATCATGTAGATTTAATTTTAAAATTTTGAAATTGTAAATTGTGTAAAATAATTCCGTAGATTTTACTTAATTATTTAATAACACATTTTAAATAACTTCTTTTCTTTTAAGAACGGACACGGTAATTTATTAACCGGAGCAGGATTATATTTTAGCATTTCATTTAGAGGGTGAAGATTATAATCTCTAAAATAATTGCTTGCATGGGATTACAAAAATTGTATTGTGTGCAAATATTATTGGGCAATAATTCACATTATAATTTTTATTATATGTATGTAATTAAACCTTTTAATTTTTATAATTTATCAAAAGTGCTTTATGGACTAAAATGTCGCTTTTTTAAATAAATGAGCTCATTAAATCAGATATTGGTTTATAAAATTCTATAAATAATCTTTAGCCTCTATTTGTTATATAATATTATGTATGTATAATATTACATATATTCTGAGTCACAACAATGTCAACAACCACGATGAATTTTAACAGTAATATACAGAATGGAGAGTTTTTTAGTTCTTTGATTTCACAAAGATGGTTGGTATGTTTATATAGTATACTTGTACTTTGAAATATACATATTCGATAATTCAGACATCAGTTCGTTATTTACTTTTAGAGTACATTTCTTATTTCTGCTTACTTCTTAAATTCAGTCGACTGTCTTGGAATTTGGAATTGAGATTAAATGATGAGGTTGATACATAAGCCGAAATTTTGCGTTCCACGCCAGAAAGTTGAAAGAGATTGGTCACAATATAATTTTTAATGTGCACAGGGGATCTCATTATAATGGTTTACAGCATACGAAAGCAACACTTTCTTCAGACTATCATGAAGTTTTCATTAGCTGATATAAATAAATAAAAAGAGAGAGAGAGAGTAAATTTTTTACTCACAATAATTGCACTTATTATGACATCAACTAAAACAAGTAAAATGGAGACTAATAAATAAATTAACAAAATTGTATGCAATAACGTTCCATAGAGCTTCGAGTGTATAAATTAATAAGATCTTGGAAGATTAAACAAGTATCTTATTTATTTTCGAATTTTATGAAAAAACGAGAAATTTATAGAAGCAAATGTTGAATTACCTAGTGATTACAATAAAAGGCTTCAATATTGTCAAACTGAACATATGGCTGTCTAATTCTGAGAGGAATTTATAATAGATAATATTTCAATATAAAAAGAATAAGCCAAATTTTTTCTATGCTTAAGATAAAAAACAATGTAAATAAATCCCTATCCAACTTTCTTGGTTATCGAGTTTGTGCTTTGGACATAGAGGGAATTTAATAAACACTTATGTTACTGTAAGTGATTGGAGGCAGTAAACTTAATAGCGATTTGTTAAATATCTTATTTTGTTTTCCCACTATTTTTATCTCCCGTCATTTAAGCTCTTCAATAAAGAGTGTACAGACACTAAATTTAAAAAAAAAAAAAAAAAAAAAAAAAACACCATAAGATTTAGATGTTAAAAAAAACAAACAAAAAAAAAAAAAAAAAACAGTTTAATATTAATTAAAAGATAAAAGACTGTTTCATGGATCTATAGACGTAAAAGGTTTTCAACTTCTCTACGTTAACAGTTTTGGTGCTCATATGATTGCTTTGATTTTTAACTTAAGATAATTTATTAAAGTATAGAAAAAAATTATTCTTCTCTGTTTCGCGAAAGCAAGTGAGAAACACAAAATTATTAAAAAGCGTTAAAATATATGTAACAATAGTTTTCAAATTATAATATTTTTATTAATTTAAGAAAAATGCTGCGAATATCTTTATTATATAAAAGGACTTCGTCTATTTTACTTTAATCCAATTTAATCTATCACTGCATTTAACTCTATTGTAATGTGTCATCATATATTATTTTTTAAAATTAGTTTATTACTGTATAAATATAATAATAATTATTATATATAAAAATCGTAGTTATTATACTATAGCTAATACAATGTATAAATAAAAACATATAATAATAAAATTATTATGTTGATGAAAATAATATATTAAGAAGAATAAAATGAAAAATATAGCAAATTCCATTTGCAAGTAATAAACTATATTGCTAATGATTTACTATTAATGTGGAGCTCATACATCACAAACGCATCAGAAAAGAGTCATAAGCATCTAAATCTTCTAAAAAGATTGACTGATACAAAATGAGGAGCCACACAAGATGTTCTAACCACAGTCTATAAGACTTACTTTCGCCCTGTACTGGTTGGTCTATGGCTGTAAGGTTGTGACACTGGCTAGCACGACAAACCTTAAAAAATATGATGACATGCAAAACACTGTACTCAGAATTACAACAGGTGGAGCTAAACTACTCCAATAACAGCAATGCAGCTCCAGACTGGCATTGAACCCCTTAACATTCGGCGAAACATATTCACTCTTAAATTTTGGGAGAGAGCAAGAAGAGTAGATTGGAAGCACTGGAACGGATTCAAATGTGCATCCCAGAGACTAAAGACCCAAATATCGCCCCTGACTCATGCAGAAATACTAGTTGCCATTGCCTGCGTCTCTCCAGACTGCACTTCTGTGTTTTACTACAGTTGCGCCTGCACTTCCTACCTACCGACTTGACTTGAGTAATCTGTCATCCAACAAGACAGAGGCCATTCCCGAAGACACCCCCTAATGAGTGGCTTCACATTTACACCGACGGTTAGTATCTCCCTGAATCGAACGCAGCAGGCGCGGGTTGGTACTGTCGGCTATTTGAAGATTCATTGGCCGTAAATATGCCACGAACTATGACGGAGAAGTCGCTGCAGTCCACGAGGCTACAAATCAACCACTTGCTTTTGGCCTGGCCCCTGTAAAAGTTGCCTTCCTCGTCGACTCCCAGGCAGCAATTTTGGCTCTAAGTAACAATAATCCAACGGACTGACTTCGAACTATACAGTGCCGTTTAAAACTGGCGTAGCTCATCTTGTTGGGCTGGATTGTAACTCTCCAGTGGATTCCAAGCCACATCGGAATCCCTGGAAACGAAAAAGCAGACAAAAAGGCCAAACTTGGGGCGTATAGTGCTCCCACAGAAGTTCTTCTGACCCTTAGTAGAGCTAAGAGAATTATCAATACCTACATCAACAAGTCCTCTAATGCGGCCCTAAGAGAGCAGAGTATTGGGAAGCGATGGGAAACCTTCGCTACTGTCCTGATCCCAAGTCACCTGGAAAGAGTCGAGACTGTTGTCCGCTTTCGCCCTACCACGGGATACGACTTTTTGAGCGTTCATCTACACCGGTTTGGCCTGGCTGCTGATGAAGCCTGCCCGATCTGGGGCCATGCTGGGATGGATGCCGACCATCTAAAGCAGTGCTCTGCACTTGCTCTACATCCAGCTGATGATGTCGTCAGCCGTTATTGGAAGGCTTGGCGTCAAATGGCCGAAAGTCCAAGAACGGGCGTTGGCTAAACTAAACTAAACTAACTATTAATATTTCAAATAAAATTGTTAATTATTGTTAATAACAATGAACTAAATATAAATGCACAATATACTATCATTAAATATAATATTTTTTTAAAAAAAGGGTATTTTTTCTACTGGATATGAAATTTTTGTTAAATACTATACCTCAAAAATTTTAACCTACAGCTTAAAGTGGATTTCTAACAGCTACAAGCATTTAAGCTCAAAGCAGTATTCAAACAAAATTGGAAATAAACCTTTAAATAAATTCTAATCAAATTAATGATGTTAAATTCTATTATAAAATAAATTAATATGTTTTGAACAGGAAAAACACACACACAACTATTTAAATTAAAATCTTTCATAATAAAAATTTTTAACTGTTAAATAATACCTTTATAACTAAATAATTGTAAGCTAAAATTGAAGCTTTTTACTTATTTTACAAATTAGATTATGTTTATTTTATTTTCTAAAAATGCATTTCGCAAAAGTTATAAAAATTATTGCTTCTAAAAGAAAAAAAATTTACCCACACAATTTTTTTCACAGTGTTTTTACTAAATTTTAATACAGTAAAAAATAATATACACATAGATAAAACTATTAAAGGTATAGAGCTTTGTTAAACTGAATAATTGTATTATTATTGAAACCAAAATTTTAATATTTTAAGCAATAGTTACATTTATATGAAAATCAAATGAATGTAATTTACTTTACTATTTTGAAAACATCGAGGAAGAAAAAAAATATTGTTTACTACAAAAGTAATTAAAGAATATTTTTTTTAAATAAAATAGACAAGTAAAATATCTTAAATTTTAATTCAGGCTCTGATATTTTTGGAAATATTGAAAAGAAAGAGAAATTCAGAAATAAAATAATGTTTTCAATAGATAGGAGATGTTATTGTATTACTGCATTCTATTGCAAGAAAAATGGTTGGGAAAATCCAGCATTCATTAATGAGCAATTTCTTTTTTAAAAAAATAAATTATATTTTGTAATCATATTTCCATTCCAAAAAATATAAATTCATTTATCCATTCATTTATCGCAAAATATAATCCATTCATTTATCGCAAAATATAAATGTTGGTATGTTCATTTCATCTTTTTAATATATTACTAACCAGAAAAAAAACAAAACAAATACTGAATATTACTTTCAAATGAGCAAAATATTTCATGTTAATCAACATTGATTTACGTGCAATATATTCACTTAAAAATTAATATAATGCATCGAAAATTGATCAGAAATTACTGATTTCATTCACCAAATTTCGTTCAAAAACAAGATAAGAAAGTAAAAATATGAAGAAAATAGTTGCATGACAATCCTACATGAGCATAAAATGGGGAAAACGCGAATAATATAATGCAATATGGAAAAAAATAGCGGTGGTGGGGGTACTTTATTTTTCAGATCGATGAAAAGGAACTGTAAAATGTTTAAAAGTAATAATTAAGCAAATGAATATAAAAAAATCAAAAACGTATTTTGAGTAATTATAAAATTTTTTTTTACTATGACGTATAGTTCTTTGGAACAAGCTAAACGGTTTTATACTGATTTATAGTAACGAAGTAATGTATAAGAAGTTTTTAGGAAATTGTTTCACTTTCAACAGGAAAGGATAGGGAAATTGTTTTTGTCAACGCTTTGTTGAATATTATTTAGTCATAATTGAGATTTAAATGAAGAGAGCTTACTGATAAATCCATATACTATTTTGTTTAAGAATCAGTTATGCTTTCCACAAGACAGTCTTTAAAATGTCTTACATTATCAAAGGCACAAAGAAAGGGTTAATCAATCTTGCTGTGTAGAGTATGCAGTGAGGTCTTAATACAAAGGATGTAACATACGGGTCTTTATGTCCACTTATTCAAGCCATAAACTTCAATCGTATTTATAGCGCTTTTATCCATATAATGGGATATTTTAAAATGTCATTTTTCTTTCATGCCAAAATCACTAAGAATCTCACGCCAAACTGAATCGGTCTTCATCAGTAAACTACACTACATTCTGCTTATTTTGTGTCTAGTTTCGATGTCCAAGTACCAGTTTTCTTCATTTATTGAACACACATCAATATCGGAAGTACACATACGTGCATAACGAGTGCCTTGTTGGAGTAGATTTTATTTTATTTATTTAATTATTTATTTGGAATGGAGGGAAAACTGAATGATTTCTTACTATTGCCAATTTCCTGATTGATATGTTACTTCCTATATGTATATATATATTTTGTTATTGTTTTCACAAACTTGTGATGTAATGTCATTTCCTTGCTCCAACAGATGAGTTAAAATTCTTTAGGTTTTCTTGTATGTTGAAATTTTCCGGTAATGGTTCAAACTATGGATCCTTATAAATCAAGATCTAATAACTTTCTAAAACAACTTTTCAAGACACAATCCACGTAACGGAAATAAAATCAAAATAAAAAATCTATTTTCGAAATCATGATTTTTTATTTATATAATTTTCTTCTTTTATTTAACATTATAAATGTGTTGATTTCCATTCAAATTTTTGTTTTCTGATATGAAGGATTCTTTAATCATATGAATAAGTATTTACATGATTTCCTAGAATTTTTTCGTGATTTCTTTATAACTTATTTAAAAGTGTGTACATTTTATTAATCTCTTCTTATGCTCATAAATTCCTTATTTATGTAAGTTCTTCCCATTATTTTTCCTAAAGGAATCTGTGAGGGCTAATATTTTTTTAAAATATCAGAATTATTTATTGACGTCATTTAAAGTCATCAAAATGAACATTTTTATGTTAAAAATTTTGGGGATGACCAATTCGTTTCTTGGCATCAAACTCCAAACAGAGAAAAATGTATAATTTTAAAATCTGCATAAATATCTAAGCAGAATTTTTTTTAAAAAAGAATGATGCCTACCAGTTAATGGTGATATAGCTCAAAATATAAATTTACTCAATTACTGAGTTAAAAAAAAAAGTAAGACATTTTCTCATTTCTAATTTTATGACAATCTGTTCTGCTCAAAAAACCAAATTAGTTAATTGTTTAATTTTGTCCAGTTTGTTTGCACTCCAAACGCCCCTTTTCCCACAAGAGGTTTTTATGATTTAAAACCAATTCTAAACCTACTAAAAACTGAACTTATGATCTCTTAAACTGAAGACCAGAAAATAAAATACTAAGCTGCCAACTCTAGTATCAGAATTAAAAAACTATAAAAGGGATGTATGGAATGAAATATTCTTGTTCTTTGAGTAGAATTCCATCCACTCATTAAATAATTCTAGGTGTTCCTTAAATGTGAGAAACCACCAAAATCATTTCTACTTAATTTTCAATCAATTTCATGTAATGCATAGGGTGAATTGTAACTTCAATTGCAAAATTTAAGCATTTACAAAAAATAACCTTATTTCTGAAAACTATATGGAACTAGTTCTGAATTATGGATTTTGCTTGTGTAAATTATGGATTAACACATCTCGCTTTAATAGCCCATTATTGAGCAGCTCGCAAATTACCATGCAAATTAAATTACATCCGATGTGACATCCATTGTTGCACTTCCTGAATGTGTTCTATCTTTTTGGAGAATGTCCAAGCCTCGAAAGCGAAACCAGTCATTCTTTTCAATGTTCCAGCTAATCTCTTTAGAGCATTAACAAACAGAAGGCGAAAATAGAATTATGCACCCAGCGTTCAGCGAAGGCATTCGGCCTGTTATTTATTAAAGAGCTGAACGAACGTCGAAATTGCTCTTCCTCACGCGATACAGGTTCACGTGACTTGGTGAAAGTTGATCACCTGATTTCGAAAACTTAAAGAATGGTATCGTTATTGGAATATTCAAGGCTTGTTACACTTTCTTCGTTAATATCAATAAATATAGACCTCAGAGAATAGAAAAAAAATCAATTACTTTCGATTGAAGTTTTATTTGTAATTTCTTTGAAGCTACACCCATTTTTTAAACCAACTTTAAAGTAGGAAAAATTTTAAGTTTTCCAAGTTATATGAATTTTAAATACTATAATTTATACCTGAATACGGTACTAACTGTTTTCATGCTAAAATAACTCTAAAAAGACATTCTTTCATGTTCAAGCATTCAGCTCTTAATGATTCTGTTTAAAAAAAATCGTGGCAACATAAATTTTCTATATACCAATAAAAACAGTCAATGACAGCAAATATGAAATCAAGAGTTTTCCATAAATTCTCATTGTTTAACAGTTGTCTTTTCATGGAAATCTTAACAATAAAATGTTTGACATAAATTTTTCGATTCCAAGATTTAAATAATTAAATGTAAAAATATTTAAAATACTTCACAAACAAGCAAGTATTTCTTTACAAATATTTACAACGTAATATTTTTACATAATATTATTCAATGTTCAGTCACATTATTCTCAGTTACTCACCATACACAATCATGTAATATAACCACTCATAATTCACTTACAGTTCCAGTAAAATCATTAAAATACAGAAAACGAATCTTTTTCTGTTTTACAGCTCTATGTTAATTAAATATAAAATATCCTGAGATATATTTTCCAACCAAACAAATAAGTGCTTAAAATATTGCTGAAATTTTGTCAAGAAATTGTGCATACATGAATAATTAATATGAATACGTTTCCAAGCTAATATTCTATTATTTTTAGTGTACATTTTTTTTGTTTAAATTATTGGATGCTGTAATTAATTTACGAACGGAAATATTAATTAGATGCAGATAATTTTACGACATATTCTTCTAGTAATATCAATAATAAATAATATTCTAAATTAAATTATTTTGTATGTTTGTTGCACGAATTGTTATCAGATATTTAAAAAAAAAAATTATAAACACGCATAGTGACAAGCTTAATATTTAAAAGTTATGGTATAACTATTTCAAGCAAACCTTTTTATTTTTTACTCTCAGGAAAAATTTTCATTAACAGTCGAATGTGTTCAAATGCCACAAATGTTAAAATCTGAAAGTTTCTTTCTAAACAGCAACACAGGATTCAATGGGGGATTCTGGTAAAATCTCATTTTAAAGAGCGAAAGACTCAGGGGTTGATCCCCGATCATTGAGCAATTTTAAGTTAATATTGCATTCTAATGTATACTTACAAACTTCTGCAAAGATACGTGCTTAAATGCTGTTAAGTTTCCACATTTTTGACATTTGAATAGGACTACAATTCAGTGAAGGCTAACACTGTTTTGACTTATTTTATGTTCGCATTAATGTAATTTTCCTCTTTATACTTACAACTGATATGTTTTTTCTCCTGACCACTGTACTTTTGAAATGATTAGTTTCCTTAAAAAACATTTTTTTTTAATTTGGGAAAACAAAAATATTTCCCAGTGCACCAAGGAATACCACACAGGGTCCGAAGGTACAACAAATGTACTACAAAACAAATCCAAATAAATCATGAGATGAAAAAAATAAAAGAAGGCAGAGAGAAAAAAAGAGATATAAATATAAAAAAAGGAGTTAGATAACAGCATGGATAAATTTTTAAAAAAATACAAAGGTCTCTTTTTTCACTAGGTCCACCAAAATCGGGGGCCATTTAGGCCTGCTATTTAGATCTTAATGAAGCTGGTTCCTTTCTTGCGAAAAGATGGGCATTCAAGAAGAATGTGTGAAGAGTTGTCGATCCCGGAGTTTCCCATGCACATGTCGCTGTTTTTAATATGGAAACGGTGTAGGTAACTGTTGAATTTTCCATGTCCAGTGAGGAATTGCATAATTTTGAAGTCAGTGTAGAACCAGTGGTTCTTAATTCTGCAGGGAACTGAAGGGAAAAAAAGATTTACCCACTTTCAATTAAGAGATGAAACTAAATCTGAGTTCCATTCTGTGATAATGTTCTTTTTGGCAATGGTTTTAAAAAAAGATTTGGGTAGATTGGTATCGAATTTATTTGTAAGTGACTTATTTGAGGTTTGGTTATGCTTATATCTCTGGATGCATCTTTCTACAGCAAAATAATATTTGAATGCCGTTCAAGGGACATACTTCTGCTAAGCAGATAAAATGTGTTCTGATTTTTCTTTCTTTTAAATTACGATGACTTTCATACAACAGTGTCTACCAAACTGGTAAAACCCAACTCTGATCTAAGAGCAAATAATATCTAAAGTCATACATAGAGCTCAACCAACAAAATCACTTGTAAAGTGATTTGGATCGATCATTAGGAACGAATTGAAAACTTGTACATTTGTCTTTGATCAATAAACTGGAAAGCATGCTATAAAAGTAATTTGAAAAAGTAATTTTGGAAAAAATGAAGAAATGACAGTTCCAGTAGTTCAAAACTTAGTAAATGTAATCCATTGAAAGCAATAGCATTGCAAGACGAATTTTCAAAGCATTTCAGACTCAATGGAACTCACTCAATAAAAGCTAAAAAATATTCCATTAAAAATTGAATTTTGTATTATGATTTGCAAAAACTGATAATTTTTATTCGTTTGAGATCAATGAAGCATTTTTTAAAAAAATCTGGCCTTGTAATCTGGATGCTACTTTTTAATTTTATTGATTTATTTTTTACAAGTCTTTTGTTTCAGTATTGAATTCATCACTTTCTGTTATGGTTATAAGACTATTTTTTAATCATGTTTGTTAAAAAATACTATATATATTTTTAAACATATCTGCGATGAATAAATTCAAATATCATGCTTTTTTATATTGTAAATCATAACTATAATTTTTACTATTTGATTCTGATATACTATTTATAGCATACATTTTATTTCATTACAAATAAATTTATCATTAAACTAAATATTTTATTTCAAACTTCAATATAAAAGTCGTAAAAAAAGTTGCAAGTTTTCTTGTTTTAAAGTAAATTTATAAGCAAAGTGCAAAGCAAAAAATGAAATTTTAAAATTTCGTCTTATAATACTTGAGTTTATTTATTTATTTATTGTGAATTAATACTTGCCATATTTATATACTCCCATCATTATTTCTGTATTCGTATAAATAAAATAAATCAATACGAATACAAAATGTCATTTTATAATATATTTGGAGTAGGAAAAGGCAAATTTATATACCCAAGTAAAAAAAAAAAATTTAAAAAGAAAATTGAGTTTTTTGCTCAATTTTTATGAAAGATGCATCTTTTAAATTGAGGAAGCTTTTTATCAGGAGTATATATTTTGTTAAGACAAGCGTTTGAAAGTTACTAGAAATAACTCTATTAGAATACTGATTTGAAATTAAATACATTTCACAAATGAATGGGCTGTTTATGAAATATTTTGAAATATACAATTCTTTTAAATTTCAATGCTCATTATAATTTGTTAATTTTGAATGATACTTTTGCATAATTCAATATTTGAATCCGAATGTTTTATTAAAGGTAATGAAAAAGTTTAATTAAAATAAATAAAAATTTATTTATTACTACTGTTAATCTGGAAGGGTTAATGTGTAATATTCCTACAATACTATATAAAAATAAAATATTTTAAATGAAAAGTATTCACCCTTTAAAAAAAACTATTACATTCATCATGAAATTATAAATAAATTTCATAGATTTCATTTTACCTTTATGTGATTTTTTTTTATCCCTGTTACACTTTTTTATATTTAGCCAATAAAGTTAAGATTAAACTGGCAAATTATTATTGCCGTAATTTCTATGCCTGTCTTAAAAAGTGTATATTAATATTTAAATTATAAAAATTACTTGAATCAAGTGCATAAAATAATGTTTCAAATCTTAAAACAATATTAGTTTATAAAATAAATTTAAAATCTGTAAGGTTTTAAATATTTTATTTATTTTAGCTAATAAAGTTAAATCCTCTTATAAAATTTTTTATTCTTTACATTCCCTGGATTACTATTTATTTTATTTAAATATATACATAATTTCAGTCATTTAAATATACTATTGTTATGTAAAAGTATTTAACATATCTTTAAAATTAAGGAATATTTTTCCTGAATACAAATATTTTAAGTGCTTTATTTTAATAAAAAATAATTCTTTGGTAATGTTCAATGTACACAATAAAATATTAATTGCTTATGAAATTTTAAATTTTGATCTGCAACGTGATTTATATCTCTATAAATGTATAAGCAATAAACTTACAAAAGGCATAAAAATTTGGAAAGATTTGAACATACATAGTTTTTCTTTATATATATTACTAATAATTTTTTTTAAAAATGAAATATTAAGTAATATTATCGATATATTTCCAATAAAATTTTAATTCTATTATTTATTTTATGAATGATTCTCCGTTCTATTTTATTAAATACTTTTGATATTCTTAAGTTAAAAAAATTACTTTTACGCAAGATTTTTATGTTTAACAAGTCTTTTTGAGAGAATAAAGATTTTGTAAGTAAGGATTTGGAAAGAGATTAGGCATTTTTTTAAATGTAAGCTAAATGTTATTCGATATATATTTTTGAAAAAAAAAAACTCTTAAGAGTTTTTGTTAATTTTTAAGTGCAAAAACGCGAGAATAAAAGATAAATGATGAGAGCAAAAATCTCAATGATGTTATGTAATCAAATCTAAATCATGAAAAGCGTATGATCACACATTCGAAGTTCAAATATACTTATTTCACATATTGTTTAACTAATTTGTATAGCTTATATAACCTTAAAAAATTTCAAAACGTTAATGCTCTTTTTTAAATTCAAAAATTAAAATTATTTACTTAAACATAAGTTGCTATTTCTTGAATTAAAACCAGTTTATTGTTCCTTTACTTCTCTTAATGCACTTTATAGATTTTGTTAATCAGGTTTATATTGCTCGTGAACGTTTCGGTTGAAGAAAGATAACTGCATATTTGATGAATGAATATTGCTTGGATTGATACATTTTAATTATTAAATTATTTTCGTCTTACTCAGAATTAGCCAATGAAATTTGTAACATCAGAGATGTTCAAACTTTTTATTGTTCTTGATTTAAAAACACGAAACATTGCATGAATTTTGCAACTGTCATCGATAACTTATTGTGCCTCTTAGTAAAAAAGGAAAATTTATAGCATATATTTTTTAATATTTAATATCAATTTGCTGCAATTATTTAAGTTATCATTTTCAAAATTTTTTTCGGACTTGATGAAGAAGCATTTTTGAATATCATTGAACATATTTTCATTTTAGTTCCAATTTAAAAAAAAATGTAAGAAATTAATTAAAGATAAGATTTTTTAAAAAAAATAATTTGTGTATCGTAATTAATATCGATGCTCTTGAATCTTTTATTAAATTTAAATACTGAGAAAATATTTCAATAATAATGTTTCAAATATTATTTACATAGATACTTTTATATGAAATATATTAAGCAATATTTTTTTTTAGGGAAAAGCTATTTATATCACCCAGAAATTCAAATAAACATGATCAGTAGATCTTTCACGTTCTAAAGCAGAGAGTAATTTTCAATAATTTATGCCAGAAATAATGCCGCAACAGTCAATTAAGGGAAAAACGAGCGAATAGTACACCATGCCACACGATTTCTTTTTTAAATGAAAGAAATCAAAAATTTTCTTGCTGAGATATTTTTTACCTCAGTGAAATGAATTCCAAACATGTTATAGAAATCTTTTCCCTTATAAGACAACTGTAGTGATTCAAAATCCAATTTCAAATTTAAATTCATAACAGTTTGGCTTTGGAAACCAAAAACTAAAAATCCTCTTTAAATATAGTTTATTATCTACAATTTTTCCGCTTGTGCCATTCAAAATTAATGCAAACTAAAGATTATTTATTTACAGTTCCTTCTTAAATTACCTTTATAACAGCATTATAAGCTATTAATATCGAAAACTTATTTTAAAGGAATTCAAATAAAAATAATTTAAAAATTTTTCATGGGTGAATTCATTAATTTTTTTCTTCATACACATTAAATTGCGTTTTATGGCGCTGCATTCTAGACTTTCGCAAAATAAAGTAATAGAATTATCAATCGTGGATATATTTTTATTTTACTTTAATGAAAAATTATCATGATGCAATTTTCTCTGCAGTTTTAAACTTCTTGGTTGCAAAAACTATTTCTGATTACTAAAAATAATCATGGATTTTTGATAATTATCAAATGGTGACGGTAATTTAAAACAATTTTAGAAATCATTACAGCCATTCATTCTTAAAGTATATAACTATCTTAACTTCTTAAAAGCATAGCAGATTATTATTTACTTATCTCAGTAGATAAGTAAGATGACAGACAAAATGACTCGAATACAGACTAACACATTTTATATATAAGTCAAAATTAGAAAATCCAACAGGAATAACTAATATTTATTTAAAAGTGTCTATAGAGACAACCTTGTATTAGATTTTTAAGAAAAGAATGTATCTTAATCCATATTGATGATATCTTCTTCACCCAAAAATATTGTTTATTCAAGCAGAATATATAATCATTTCCATAAGATAGAGTCCTTTACACAATAAAACTGCAAAATTTTAACTGTTTACATTCAGATTATTTATTGATATACCATTAGAGATTACAAAACAAATTCCCAGTTAATAAAATAAAGGAAACATTTTAATAATAAACTCAAAAACCTTTAAATAGAAATGTATAATGTAAAAATTCATCAAAGTAACGTAAGAAACAAGCTTTAATTATTTAACGAAATAATATAAAAACCAATAATGCTCATCTGATAAGCTGGGTTGATAGTACTTTTTTTTTTATCACGAACAATATCAAAACAAAAGAAATTAGCATATTAACAGAGAATATTGGTATAATACAAGTGGTAATCAAGATAATGAAACAATGCCTTGAAGATTCATAAACTTATTTTATCGATATATGTATTATTTGTTTTCAAACTATCACTCATTTTATAAAATAATTCCATTCACCAAATTATATAAAAATTTATGTGATCAAGAAGTATTCATTGTATTTCAAATTCTCATTTTCGTGAGAATTTTATTCCACTATTTAGTGTATTTCTGATATTTGAATCTTGGAAACTCAAATATAATTGTACATTCATGCTTCTCTTATATAATAATCAAAAATTTATTATTTTATTAAGCATTAGATGCATGCGTCTTACGAACATCTCTAAAACATGGTTGAACATTTCAAAAATATTTCGCAAGATTGTCCCTATAAATTCATATAACTAGTTAAATTAATATTAAAATTTGGAATTTGATCTTTTCATTATTGCAAGGAGTTTGCTAATTTCTTTTAAATTTCCCCATGTAAGATATTAATTAAATTTATATGAGAAGTTTGAAAGAAGATTAAATTATAACTGGGGATCAGTTAATAGTTGTTTTGCAGCTTTTCTTTATCAGGCGGTATCGCCTTATGACAGTACAATATAAAAATAGTGATCCGTGTTATTAATATTATCTTATCACGAAGCAAGAATCGTGCACTGTAATAAAGTATTAGTCGTGTTTCATGTTTTAATTACAAACATGGTTCATGTGCTTGTAATAATGCAAGAAAAATAAATAATTTAAAAAAGGATTAAGATAACATAGCGAAATAAATAGCAAAAACAATTATTTATATCTACAGGAAGTTTCAGTAAAAAGGATTATTATACCTTCAATATTATTAATGGAGTGTTTGTTTTTGGTATTTCGGTTTTCCCATACAATTTTAAAGTACCGTAAAATGAAGAGGACTTTCAAAAAGGCCTTATACCGCTTCAGAGACTTCGCTATTGTTTAAGGAATTTGAAAAAATTTTAAACTGAAATCATATATCTGAAAACAAAATTTACAATGACATTAAATGTTTGATTTGGCTTACTACATAAAAAGTAAATACATAGACGTTACATTGGAATAAAGAAATATCATTGTCTCAAATGATTGAAATAATTCCATTTGGCTCTAATGCTTATAAAGTAATGTCTAAGAATAAATTTCTAACTAGATTGCAAAGTTGATATTATTTCGTTATTAAAAATAAATAGACTCCATCTAGATGTGTAGAAAAAATAATGTATTTATGTTGAATTTTTTTGTTGATTAAAGTTTTTTATTGTTAGTTTTTTTATTGATTTTTATGTTAAAGTTATTTATTTTTATTAATTTACAGGTTAAAGTTATTTATTTTTTATTAATTTTTATTTTAAAGTTTTTTTTATTGATTTTTATGTTTTTGTTAAAGTAATCTTTGTTATTTAATAACTGACAATGAGAAAGAAGCTAATGAGGCTTGAAGTCTAATTTGGTTTAATTATTAAAAATAAAAATTTATTGAAATCCCTGGAGAAATTAATGATATTACTCTTTTTATATTAAAACTATGCCTGCCAACTTGTCTAGTGGTCAGCGTGCCTGACTACGGATAGGGAGGTCCTGGCTTCGAATCCCGGTTCAGGCATGGATGTCCTTTCTCTCTCTCTATCCTGTCTTTGTCCTTTCCTTGTGTGTAAATGAGGTATGAATGGTACCTACCCTATAAACGTGTCCCTGTGGCATGTGTGAGGGAGCAATGGTGGCTCATCCCCTGTCAAACCGGGGTCAACGCCTCGGCGGCAAAGAGGTAGCTTTTTCTGGCCAGTTCCTTCGGTAAAAGGAGACAATACATCCCGATATACCCCAACGATGGGAAAAAATATTAAAACTATTTCATTTTAGTTATTTACAAATTGGTATTTAAAAATAAATTTTATGTTTGATTTATAAGAAAAATAAACACAGCTTTTAATTAGGACTGTGCAATAACCCATTCCAGTATTGATTTCTTTGATGAAATTATTCCTGTATATTTCAAATACTGCAAAAAAAATTTTTAAAACACAAAACATAAATCACAATAAAAATTCAATTTACTGTGGTTTATCATTTCACCATCACATTTTCCCCACAAGTAATTCAGTAAAGTCCTTTAAGAATTTTGTACAGTATGTAATGACTAATATTATTTCTAAAACATAATAATTTCATTTTTTAGCATTTTACTTCTTAAGCGGAATTGTATTCTCTATATTTATAACGATCTTATCCAAATTATAATGATTTAAAAAAGAAATTAGAGGATTTCTCATTAAATAATAACACAGAGTAAAAGAATGAATCAATATGAGAAAGTTAGATAATATTGCTGTACAATATTGGATCAGTATGTCAGCGAAATTAGAAGTACATTTTCCCCATTGTTTTTGGTGTATTTCAACATATAACGTGCAACATATAAATCACAGTTTGAATTGATACATATCAATACATTTCTTCATCTTTAGCAAAGGAAGGCTCAGGTCAGCCTTCTCCTTCTTCTTCCGCACTTACCTACCTTGAACTCTTTTCTCTGAGAAAAGCCAAGATTAAAAACGATTGGCAGGTATGTTTGACTCACCACTTCTACAAGGGTAGAAAGCCAGGACTTTTTCTGGTTCTTCCCTGTAATAGGGAATCCACTTGCATTGCACGTCTCTGGCCACCTGAAATGCCTCATTTTGTAGAGGGTAACAAGACCTCCCCCCTCTGTCCTAAATGCCATGGACACCAAGCTTCTCCTAAGCATATCCTGAATTGTATGAATATACTATGGGACGAAATCTACACTTCTCCTCTCCTTGTCGTCGATTTCCTCTCATTCAACGGATTCCTAGATTTGGTCTGACTCCTTCAGATCCTTGGAGATAAGCAACAACAACAACATTGCTTTGTTCAATGTAACGAATATTTTTATATGCCGACGAAAATTGATATGAAAACACAGAGTAGCGTATTTTAACAAAATCATTTTTTTAATGAAATTATTATGAAACTTTAATAAAATTAGAATATTTTTGTGAAATTTTATTTAAAATTTTGATTTCATTCCCACATGTTAACTATCTTTATACACAAAAGTTACTACTTACACATTGTGACCAAATAGAAACATTATAAAAAAATAACAAGAATACGTAATTAAATTCAAATATAATCAGTTTAACAAATCACTGAGGGTGTAGTAACTGAAAGTAAATTTTCGCAAAAATAAAAATTATAAAAAAATTTTAAGACTCCAAAACTTAAATCATACTCTCTTGAAATTCAATTATCTAACAAAAAGTACAAACGAAATTTTAATTTAGATCAATGCGAATAAAATTTAATAAGACAGAAAGCAACATGAAAACAAATAATTAGAAGTAAGTATCAATATGGTGAGTTACATCAAGAGGTGTTGATTGTATAGTTTTACTTATTTTTTATTGAAAAGTTTCAATTATACAAGTTCTCATGAAATAATCAATTTTTCTTTTGGATGCTTTTGAAACATTAAATCGAAGTCAATTTATATTTTATTTTTACTTTTAAGCACTTTTAATTTGTCCTGAAACTAGAATGTCAAGTTTGTGTTTTTCAAAAACAATATACAAGAAAGTAGGACATGCAACAAAATATTTTTCAAAATTAAATGTTAATAATATTAACATATTCTATACAATCTAAAAAAATGTATACTTTCCTTTGAGTAGAAAAGCGTTTTGTAAATACGATAGTTTTTATCCCTTTAATCTCATTGTAATCAACATACGCAGTCGTTTTTTACGTTTACAAAGTCAACAAACAAGCATTGGATGTAAAAAAGCGGCCCTATTAACTTAAGAACGCGGAGATTTTGATTAAACCCCGAATGGCTTTATTTAAAGATCATTAAGGAACGAAAATGCTTTACTTGAAAACAAAAGAAATTCGCCTTTTTAAGCAGCTAATTCATTTTGGGACTCCGGAAAATTAATTGTTTCATGTTTGAGCAATTATTCGCTTTTTAAAACGGCTCATTTAGAATTTTTTCGCCGTCCCTTCGCTTCCTCCGATTAAAGAAAGATCGGATAGAAATTCCCCCTCTTTTCAAAAAATATTCCCTCGATTAGTTTCGACTTTTCCCTTTCATGTTTCCAGAAAAGAATAAAATATTAAAAAAAAGTTTCAAAAGTTCATTATGCAATTGCCTCATTAGTAATACGAAGGAAGATTTCGAGAAAATTTTTTCTCATTCTTTTTTTTTTTTTTTTTTTAATATTTTAAGTCACTATTATTTCTTTCTATTATTCTTTCGACCGTACTTTCTTTCCTCCGTTCTTTCTCCTGATTCGTCATAGTGGAAGAACGGAACGAAGAACGATCGCGGAAAAAAAAATTGTAAAAGAAAATTTATCGTCTGCATTTCTGAATTGCTCCCGATTCCTTTTACTTCTGCTCCTCCCATTGGTTGAAATAACCCTCTGCTTCGTGGTTATTAAGGCAAGCTGAGCTAATTAATTTTAACGAGATACCAAAGTTGGACTTTATTCCTCCTCCTCCTCAACCTACCACTCCCTTCTCCGAAGCTTGCTCTAACCGAAAAGCACTCTCCCGATCATTTCAGCAAAAACGGAAGCGGTTCAGAAGCAAAAGTACAACTCCACTCTCCTTTTCCTTGTTTGGCGAGCGCAGACGATTTCGGGAACAAAGGAAATTATTCCTCGGTTTCTAAATAAAACAAAAGAGTAAAAGGAAGTCGTCCCAGAGAGAACATGGACCCAGCTGATTAAAAATTACTCCCATTGTTCAGGACTGCGGAGAGGGGACATTTTTGATTTGGGATCTTTTGATAAAAGAAGAACTTAATCTGCGTATTCGAATCGGTTAATGCATTCAAATGAAAACCTTTGTCGAAGGGAATTTTTCGAAAATTTTCTGTGTAAATGCTTTCAATGGCATTTGATAACTGATTTATCAACTCTTTATCTCAAATTTAATTATTTTCTCCAAGAAAGAGACGTAAGTGATTGACAAGAACTGAAAAATACTCTGTTCATTAGCAAATAATTCATTAAGTACTTGAACAGTCTTTGAGAGATCATTAACGCTGCAGAATGAGCTTTGCACGCATGACGTCACTTGTATTGTCTTCATTTCATTTAGAATTTCGTATTTTATCGAATGATTGTTTTCGAATCATGAATGGTTTTAATGTATAGAACATTTGTTATAACTTTAGAAATTTCTTTTTAATACTCATTCGAAACTAATTTTAATTGTTGTAATCCTCTTGTAAAAAATATTATCTATTATTTGCTGAATTTCATCAATTGTGATAGTTTTATTGAATTAAACTAAATGGCTTTTAAACCATCGTTACTTTCTTAAATTGAACGAATAATTTATGAAATGGAGCTTTTTAAAAATTAGCCGTCAATTATATAAGAAGATATTAATAACATTATATTATGCATATTCAAAAAAGAAATTTCGCAAGTATTGTTGCAATAAATCAACATGAAAATGTTCTTTTCATGTTAATTACAATTTCATGAAATTCATGAATGTCTAAAACTATTTTACAAGATTATCTTTTGGATTGTGAATTCTGTAAATATAGAAATAAACAGGACACCATTATAAATACTACACAATTTTTTTCCATTCTTGATTACTGCATCAAAAATATATATATTGCTTTCATGATTATCATAACTATATAGTGATCTAACCAAGGTTTTTGAACAACTATTTGAAATGCTTAGAAAGATTTCCAAGAGCTTGAAAAAATAAAATGATGAATGCTGAAGACTTGATTCACATATGGATTATCCTATTTCAGTTCTTATAAAAACACTCAAAATTTTTCATTGATATTCTAAAAATCATAGACATACATTTGATTGAAAGAAAATGCTACTGAATTTCTAACCATCTTCATCTAAAACTAAATATAAATTCCATGATTTTAAATGAAGCTGACGTTTTACAGCACAGGAATTCTAAAATTTCTTCGATTTCGTGATTAGCAATGTGATAGCGTAAAATATTCTCGCATTTTCATCTAACTTCTCTAATATTATTATCCTTTAAAACCTAGATTGATTACTTACAAAATGGAAATTCTCCTGTGAGAAGTTAACTTTCGAGAATATAACTGTACTGCTGATGTTATATATAATATCATTTAATTAATTTTGCTTGCGGTTCAATGATTACAAGTCTTTCTTGCAATCCATCATTTGTGTGCACGAACACGTTTTCATGTTAAGCCATTAAGAATTCAATAGACTAGCGAAAACGAAAGTATATCATGATAATAAGATTTTAAAAGGAAATTTCAATGAATTAAAGATGCTCGCTCATTTTTTATCGATTTTACAATAAATATTTTTGATCAGGAAAAGTCTATTTAAGGAACAGTGAAAAACAAAGCCGCAATTCTTTTATTTTTAACAAAAACATTTCATGAACCAAATATCTAATCAGGATTTTAAATGCTTAATTTCAAATGAGTCTATTAATAAAGTTCTTTTTTTTTACTGTTAAAGGGCCAGTAATTAAATTAATAGTGCTTCAATTATCAAGAGACTCTTGAATCCTCAAGTTCACTGAACACTATTATTTTTATGTTTACAATCCTGAAATCTGTACTAAAAAAATTTTTTTTTCAGTCAATATAACTATAAGATTTCCTTTTTTGTTTTGAGAAATTTTGTTTTTCTTCTTATATGATTATAATAACGTTAGAAAATATATTTTGAAACACATTTATGCATAAACTTTATCTTATTTTAATATATTTTGGTTCTCTATAATTATTATTATTTTTCTGTATTTTACATTTTTATGATAATTCCTTTCTAATAGCAATATATATCGTTCTATTCTGATATTGAATAACTTAGCAACTAAAAGTTCTAAGGTTTTTCGAAATTTTACCATAATTTTTTTCCCTTGTAAATGTTTTATACATAATGGACCATTCATGCACTTCAAGATAGAAAAAAAAATACAAACAACAGTCAGCTGAACATGCTGTAATCGTATGCACAATGTCTATGTCCCGTTGTAAAAAAAACACTGTGATCAAATACAAGATCTTCCAAGAAGCTCAGTTGGACACAAAACTGCAGTAAAATGTTATGGAGCTTTAATTAGACAACGCATAATGGACAGCCTATAAGTTAAAATCTGTTGTAAGGCTTCTTTAAGCAACCACTGCTCATTTGCCTGACGCAAAGACTTTTCATAGATAGGGAACGATCTTCACATGTAGCAATTGAGGAAACCCTGAAAATTCCCAAGCACCCACTCCAACAAATCTGCATGAAGAAGGCATAAGCTGAACATCCACTTTAATTGTTCAACAGTGGTTGGGATCGAATCTGGAACCTTATTCTCTGAAAAATGTTTTCCTTCTACTATATCCCGTTGAGCCCGAGAGTTTTATTTGACATCACTTTTATTCCTCATCTGATTAAATTTTTATATTATAAAATATTATTTATATAAATAACATCCCCTATTTTCTGTATGTTTCCCGAATTTTCGTTCGTTGTTATGCATAATATAAATAGAGAGAAAATTATATCATTATGTCTTTGGTTAACTTAAAATAAAAGCAATATTTCATTTCGAGATTTTGTGACTCAGAGTTTGTAATTAATTTAAAAGCATAATTAATGCTGATTTACTCCCGATAAAATAGTTTGTACCTCGATATATATAATTAATTTAAATAATATTATATTCCTGCCGATATCTTTGCTTCAAGAAGAAGCGTAGAGATTCTATTTTTAAATTGTGTATTCTATGTGTTACTGCTGAGAATAGAGGGAAAAGGATTACCTCATCAGATGCCCCTTCTTATAACATTCCAAATGTGTAATTTTTAAAAGAAATAATGGCAATATTTTTGAAATAGTATAATTATTTTTTTATCTCTGCAGCGAATGCGATTTTCCATTTCACATTACCATTTACCTTTCAGAAATGCGTTGGAACTCTAATACAAGGAGTTTTGACTCAATCTTCAATAATTTCATAACTAAAGGGATTTTTTCAAGCATTCTATATCTCATTCGCCTTGTTTTTAGCTAATCTATGCAAGAGATTTCTTTTCATAACACCACCCATTGTTGTATGCGAGACACTATAAATTGAATTAATTTGCAATTTGTGTTTTTTATGAGTTAATTCAGAATTTCATGTTTCTGTATTTAAACTAAAAATTTAGTTAAAAAGAGATTTTTTTAAAAATTCTTCAGAATTTTTTTAATTTTGGTATATGTGGTGTATAAAAAATATATAATGTATGTTTTGTGTGTGCTTTATTGCATTAACTTAATCTTCATCTTTCATTTCTTAACTAGTCGGGTTTACTAAACATTATATCGATTTTTCCATCAAAACTTTAAATTTAGTAAACATAAGGTAAGTCACCAGAATCAACTATGAATTCCTTAAATCATATACAAAATGATTTAACAGGAGAGTAACAAAGCGGGTTCATGTAATAGTATCTAATATATGGGTTTGAGAAAGATAATTTTAATACAAGAAAACTTAAAAAAATGTTAAGAATTTAAAAATAAGACTCTTTTAGTGTATACAGTAGTTATAATGATAGTGAAAAACTAATGAAATATTATATTTTATCAATAAAAAATATCAAAAATTTCATAATTTGACAATATACTTCGATTTGGCCACATAAATAATTTATATCCAATAAATATTTTTTTAACCACTTTTAATCAGTAATTTTGCATTTTATTAATGAAAATCAAAATTTCCATAAAACGTTTGATTTGATGCCTTAAATTTGAATTATAAAATTATTTTTCAGTAAATGTGAAGAATTAAAAACCTGAAAATATTAAAGAAAATTTCAATGTTCTTAAAAATTCTTATTTCTATTTTCATATTATGAAATGAAAATTTGATCAAATAAATTAATTTTGATTTTTAAACTCGGATTCATGTGGTCTTTCCGTAACTAATCTTTTTTTCTTTCTTTTTTATTTTAAAGATTAGTTTTAAGAATGGAGCGTCTTTACTTTCTTGATCTAGAAATTAAATCAACTCTTTTTCAATTTTATGCAAATTATCTGAGAAATTATAGTTTATTACATCGCAAGTTGAAATCCATTCATCAACATGAACAAAACAAAAAAAATCCTCAGTTAAATGTATGTGATTCTTAAGATATTGAAATGAACCACAATATTTGGGATGTTGATAATATAAATGTTTTAGATAGAAAACCTTAATGTTTACTTCAATAATGACAATCCCTAATACATTATACATTTTTTATAAAAAAGATAACGAAATATTATAATAAAATAAAATAAATCAATGAATACATTAAAAAAAATTATGTTTATGTTGTAATGATAATTTCAAAACTAGTAAATTTAAAGAAATTTCATCATACACGCACTGAATTCATTAAATCTCAGCTAAATATTTAGTTTTGTAAATATAAATTTATTACACATATCAATAAATTTTCTATTATTAATTTTAATCAACCATCAATAAAAGTTATTCAAACTCTCTTTAAAAATTTAAAAAAAAAAATTAATTCATATAATTCGATTTGAACATAAGCAATTTTGATGGTTTGGTTTGTTTGTCGCTCAACGGTCATTTTTTGTACACGAGGGCTAATTAGACCGGGACCTATGGTTTAAAGTGGATTCCGAACCACTATAAACATCCATGCCCTAGGTGGGATTCGAACCCATGAACTGTTGAACCGAAGGCAAGAGCAGCAATTTTGATGTCATCATATCAGCATTATAAATAACTTCATAAACATTAAAATATATGATAGAAAATCATGATTCAAATTCAAAATCATTAAAACTATCAATTAAAATCCCATTGCTTTTGTAACTGAATTTTTATTATTATCATTACATATATTAGTCAAAATTATCCAGGTATCATTGATCATTTACTATTTTAATAATTTTATAAAACCATTCAATGTTTGAAATATCATTTAATCAATCATATGCTTACAATTCCCACATTTTATAAATTATCATTTAAAATAAATCTTTACAAATTTCACAAATAAGGCCTTATTTATATTATTCAGGTGTTTAAAAATTTTTCTTATTTGACTTCTTCATATGGTGTGGTTATTCTCTATCTATTTCTCTGTTTCTTTTATGAAACTCTTTTATTTACTACCTATCATCAATTTTTAATCTGTTAATAAATTTTTCTTTTAAATATTTTTATTGTATTTCAAATATTTCACACTAGCATATATAGATAACTATATTTTATACTTTGTTTTCAGGAACTTCTATTTTCCTCTTCTTTCTAATTATTTCAAGTTTTCGAATTTTTAATTTCTACTTCGATAATTCGAAGGTGTTGGGAAAAATTTATTCTATTTTTTAAGATTATTCAAAATAATTGGAAACACCTTTTCACTTGTCCTTTTTTCCTGATAAAAAAGAAATGTATTTATTTCCATATTTTTCTCCATACTTTTTTGAATTTCTTGTTTTAATTTTAATTCCTTTTTTTCCTTTGAATGTTTTCTTTTAGGTAGTTAAAATGATTTGCTATGATCGTATTGAAATTTATTCTTTCAAATTTAGAAAAAGCTTGTTTTTATTTTTCTAAATGCTATACATTTTCATTTCTTTTGTAAAAAAATTCTAAAAAATTTGGTATTATTAATTATTTAATTACTTTAAATCATATGTTTACATATATATGCGTTGCATATATATATATATATATATATATATATATATATATATATATATATATATATATATATATATATATATATATATATATATGCATATATATGCACGAGGGTTACTCTGAAATTTTTGAGATACGCGCAGACGAGAATTTACAAAATAAAAATAACGGCTTAATTTTAAAATAAAAAGTATTTTAACACAGAAGACGATTTTCCACTGACTTACTTCAACTTGCTTAGCGTAGAATAAATTTTAAACGGAAGAGAAAATGGAGTTGACGCGAGAACATTTTCGCGCTATGATTTTCTACGATTTTAAAGCAGGATTAAGTCAAGAAGAATGGGTTCAACGGTTGCAATAAGCATTTGGTGATGAATCTCCAGCTCGTACTACTGTATTCAGATAGTTTAGAGAATTTAGAAGAGGTCGCAATTTTCTTCAAGAGGAAGAACACACAGGAAGGCCGCCGTCGGCAGTAATCCCGGATAATGAGTCTGCCATACGAAAAATATTAATGGGTGATAATCGCTGTACCTATCAAATGATACAGAAGGAACTTAACACTGGATCCGCAGCCATACACAAAATCATTCATGAAGAATTACATTAATGATTAGCGTGAATGATGAATGATTACATATGAAAAAAAGTAGTTTGCCGTTGGGTTCCCCATAATCTAACTGAGCACCAAAAAGAGGAGCGTGTCAGAATCAGTAAAGAAACTCTTAAATTGCTAAATGATGGTGGCCACCGCATCCTTTCTAAAATTGTAACAATTGCGGAAATTTACATACAGTTTTTCGACGTTCTAACACATCAAGAAAGCAAAGTATAGGTCTTTAAAGATGATCCCACACCGACAATGGTGAAAAAACAACGCGCACTGAAAAAAGTGATGTATGCCGATTTCTTCAGAAGTACGGGATTGGTCAAAGCCATCAAGTTGGAAGTACAGAAGACAGTAATAGCAAACTGGTATACCACTAAATGTTTTCCAGAAATTCTACAAGAACTGAATGTTAGGGGACTAATGATTCACAATGACAATCCATCGTCACATACAGCCGGAATAACAGTTGAGTTTTTTAAACAAAAACAAATTAAAGTGATCGAACATCCGCCGTATTCACTTGATCTAGCAATGTGCGACTTTTGGTTATTTTTTAATCTAAAAAAGAACTTGCGTGGACGTCGTTTTCATTCAGAAGAAGAGATTGATGTGGCTGTAAATGCATTTTTTTCATCTATTCCAAGAAATGAATGTCTTGAGGCATTTAATATGTGGAAAATTCGTCTACAAAAGTGCATTGATGAAAGGAGGCTACTTTGAACACACCTAAAATTTTGTAAGGATAACTTTAAAAAACTAGTTGTATCTCAAACATTTCTGAATGACCCTTGTATATTTCAGTTATAAGCAAAACTAGTACACCGAAATCCTTTTTCAATAAATGTCTAGTGTAAGGAGCAGTGCAATGAACACTAATTATATTTTATTCACAAGTAGACTATAGATATTCTTCCTTTCTTAATTTTATCTATCTAAATTTATTTCTTGCTTTTTATATTATCGACCTTAAAATTCCAATTTTAAAGAAAGGAAAACAAACATAATACTACAATTCCTGTGTAGAAAAATATAAAAAAGATTCTTCAATTAATTATTAAATAAAGACCTTCTTAAGGAGTTCTTAAATCATATTTAATCTTAAGATTGTGATTAATAAAATGTAAATTGTTTTAAATGACTAAATTGTGTGAATTACATTTTTTTTTAAAAGTTTTCTTCTATCCTGCAGACGAATAATATTATGTTCAAAATTCTTTCTCAAAGAGATTAAAAGAAATAAAGGGAAAATTAGATGCGATAAGTAAGAAAAACACTCAGCGCAATAATTGATAATATTAAACGCATACTAAAGATCTAAAAGTAATTAATTATCAGGGATACGCGTACTTGAAAATAAACGAGCACATTTTGTCATTAGCTAAAACGCATTTCTACGCTGGGAACAAGATTATTAAAATTCGTCCCTTTTAAGCGCGTCCTTTTCCTTCCGAAGACTTGAAAAACTCATAATACCGTTGCTCCATACACACCTCATCTCCCATCGGCAACTACTGCGATCCCTTAATAACCATCTTGCTCGGCAGAATAAAGGCTTTTAATTGAAGGCCTAAGCAGAGCCGGGCCATGGCAAACAGGCGAAAGTTTCGCTTAACCTTCGAGACTTTCCGAATTGCCTGTCGATATTATTATGACGATGCCCCCACTCTCCTCTTTCTCCGGATCCTGAAAGAGGTAAGAGATTTTTCGATTAAATTCGCCAAATAGAGAAAGAGGCAGGGCGGCGTATTTCCAGTTAAAACGATTCAAGCTGCCGTAATTACAAGCGCTGGCGGAGTTCGCTTGTTTGGAATCAGTTATTGAAAATGGCAGCCATTGTCTTTCGGGTGAGGAGGGGAGGGGGCGTCAGATTTCTATTTTAAAATTACTCTCGTACTTTTCACTCGGGGAAGAGCTCAAGGGCGAGTGCATTCACGAAAGGGAAGTATATTAAAAATTGGAAAACCATGGTAGAGAAGCGGATTCATGGCGAATCAAAGCTTCGTAATGAATCATGCGAAGTTTCGCAAATCTTTTCCAGTTTTCGGCGTCAGGAATCGAGATGAAATTCCTCCAAACTGGAAATGATCATTTGGAATTTGGGGATGTTTGCTTAAGGCATCTTCAGTTTTAATTACCTGAACTTGTCATTAACTGGAGCAGGTAGAAAGTGAACATCGTTCTTATCTTCTATTTGCTTCAAAGGAAAATTTCATGTTGAATCGACGAAATTCAAATTAAGAACGATATCATTAGAGATAAATTCCCACTATTTGAATTCAATACATGAAAGAAATCATGTTACTAGTCTCACAGAATACAAGGTTCTATTAGATATAATAATACTCATTTTACAAACAATCAGGTGCTTGTATAAAAACAAGGAACTCTTTTGTAGAAAACTTAATGTTTTAAGAAATATCTTTGTTTTAATGTTTGAGTCTTCAAGTTTATTAAAAGTGTTAGTTTTCAGATTGCATGTTTTCAGCCAGATGCACGTTTCTACCGATTGAAGCCGCTAAGCACTGCTGCTACTTAAGCTATTTAATTTATAAAATTATTAACTGCATTTTGGGTTATCTATTACTATGTACCTAAACAGTTAAGTATAGCTTCTAAATTTCTAAGGTCAAGTGAAGCGATAGACATCTGACTTGGTACACTCCTCCCCAAACTTCTACATCAAACCAATGCAGGAACTGTATAGATTATAAAAGATAAGCATGCTCAAGCGTTCTCAACGCAGAAATCTTTCAAGATATGAGAACTATTCCCTTTCTAAATAGGGTAACAAGGATTTAGGGTATGTTATTACCATAAATTTACAGCTTCTTATTTCTGTCTATCAAAGCTAACAAATAACTTTGTCATTTTGAATCATTCTCACAGTTGAACTAGAATTATTTTTTGAATCAATAGTCTTTTGGAAGTATAATGAATCGCAAGGAATTTTTAATGCTTATAAGTCCTCTCAGCATTATGGTTTTCAACTGTATCAGGTGACAAGTCATCGCTTATTTGAACATAAGAATGATTCTGTTAATTGAATTCATATGATGATAACTCTGAAATTTTTGATATTATCAGGGATGCGAAATGCTACAAAATTTATAACAGAATTTTGTGAAAATATAAGCGATTTTTTTCTAATGGAAAGATTTTTACAGCCCATTTATATATAAATTAGCGTAGTATGCATTTTGGAAAACTATGGAATGGAAGGAACTACATTATAATGCTACAGTCTAGAAGAATGCCTTTTATATCTACAATTATATAACACTTGAAAATGTAGGTCCTTCCCATGCTGCTAAGTTTAGATAGCATAAGAATTTCCCGTATTTTTTACTATGAATGATGTACAGGAAAACTGTTGTCAGTTATTATCCCAGATAAGGTACTCCAATAAAAAAATATTAAGTGATAGTAATAACAAATATAATACAGAATATAATTAACATTGAATTACTCGCACTACATAAAATTACCATGAGGAATTCAATCCGAAACGAATAGTTTGCAATGAAATTCTTCATACTTCAACTACATACCAAAAAAGATGACCACACCAACATACCATAGAAACGACAAAGAAATATTTAAATACTGAATTATATCTAAAACCGAAGATAAAAATTAAATATTGTTTTTGAGATTCCTATACTTTAAGAAAGTAAAAATAATTTTGAGGTTATCCAACTCATAGAATAATGAAAACACAACATGCAAGGAAGAAAGTAATAGCCAATTTCTTCAGCTGTAATAAACTTGTGAATGCTATCAAGTTGGGAAGACATTACCAGATTAACTGGTACATTACTAAATATATTTAAGAAATTCTACGAGAAGTGAATGTGTGTTATAAAGAGTTTATGCTGCACTCTAGGGCAATATACCCTTTCATTTAGCAAGATTTGAACCTCTTGAATAAAATTACATAAAAGTGATAGAGCAATTCATTTTATTTACTTAATGTAGTAAAATATATAGCTGTTTTCCTGAATTGACGAAGTAACTTACAAAAGCATTGTTTTAATTTATAAGATGAATTGAATAGGTATAAAGTGGATTTTTTCATGGATTTCAGAAATTTATATCTTAAGAAACGTAATTTTTGGAAAATCTGCTCATAGAAGTGCACCGAATCTGTAAGAATCCCTTCTATAAACACAACTAAAATGACGGCTTTAAAAAAAAACCTTGCATAACTTTAAATATCTAAATTTATTCCAAAAGTTTCAAAATTATTCTCATTTATACTCCAGTGCTTTAGACGTTATATTTTAACATGATAAGAAGAGCTATATATATATATATATATATATATATATATATATATATATATATATATATATATATATATATATATATATATATATATATATATATATATATATACTAAATATATTCAAGAAATTCTACAAAAGTAGATATGTTATAAAGAGTTTATGCTGCACTCTAGGGCAATATACCCTTTCATTTATATATATATATATATATATATATATATATATATATATATATATATATATATATATATATATATATATATATATATATATATATATATATATATATAAGTAGCTTAATCATGACTTTGTCATTTCATTTATTTAAATTCCTTAAATTATAGATGCAAAGAGAATCCATAAAATATCCGGACTATTTTTTATAAAGGAAAAATGATAACTAGCATTCAGTTATACTTAAGATCTTAATTATGTGACTTTTTTTACATTTCTACAAGAAATAAAGACAGTTTAATGTTTCTGGGAGAAAAATTTAAATTTTGAGTTGATATGAAATCTGTCTTTTTATACTCATCTTTTTATTGAGTGTTAAATCCGGAGAATATGTTGAATGACTTTAAAAAATAAATGGATGCTTAACAAGGTTTTATTGTATGGATAATGCTGTATGACATTTTGTATCATACATCATAGCGACTCATAATTACATACTGTTAAACTTATCTATAACGTTTTTGCAACACAGATTTATTAAAATTTGATGAAAATTTAATATCACAATATTATTCAATTTTGTTAAATAAATTTTTTTTTTTTTTTTTTTTTTTTTTTTTTGTAAAATCTCTTTTTGTAAAAGATTTGGCATTCTGAGTTGTAAATCACAATGTAATTGTTTTAAACTGTTTTCATTAAGGTTAGCGATGTCACATTTTCTAAATAAACCTAATTTTCCATATTTGTACTTTCTTGCTTGATATTTTAATTTATCTATTTCTCTTTATAAGTACATCTCGAATAAATTTAGATACATTAATAGAAATATTTTAAATATGAATATTTCAGAAGAAGTTTAGTACATAAAGCTTTTAAGGTAATATTCGTGTTATAAAATAAAATATTTCTTAAATTATCAAAATATTTCAGGAAATATCTTTGTAAGTATTAAGAAACCGCAAATTTTAATTTCCATGAAAAAAGATTATAATTCTTGTACAAATTAATTTACAGCTTTATTAATGCTTACAAAATAAGATTAGTAAGAGAAAATTTTGTAAAAATAAATGTCACGTTATATATATTTAGGTATTTCATAGTACCTCAATACATGATATTTTTGCATTTTTTATTAGATAGTATTTATATATAAAATACATAAAATATTTATTGCTTTTCTCATACACATTACTTTTTTAAATAATCTAGTTCTTTGACTTATTGTTTTTAAACTTATTTATGGTAATTAATTTTCATAATAATTGAAATTAAAACAAAAATCTTAAAAATTAAATTGAGAATTTTAATTTTAATAAACATTATTAGTTCCGATACAGCTATATAAGTTCTCGTATGTTCAATGCTCTTTCATCCAATTACACCACAAATAAACATCTGATTTCTTTTACTCTTTATAGTGACTTTTGGTTATTTTCATAGCAATATATTTTTTGCGAATTTTTTTAACACTTGGATTTTCTTAGCAAGAAATAATAAAAAAAGTAAAAGCGAAACTGAAAAATAAAAGTCTTTCCTTTAACATTTATGTATATTGTTAAGGAAAATGTTACATTTATAAAGTAGCTTTAAATACAGGCATTTTTTAAATGTATACTTGTTGCTAGGCATGATATATTGAATTGGAGATTATTATTTTGTTGAATATAACATTTTTTACTTATAAATGATGATATTCTAAGCCAATTCTTCATTGCATTCATAATTAATGATGAAGAATTGTATTTATACTATTCATCATATCCTTATTTCATCTATCAAAAATTTTATGACTGCAAGTGTCTTCTCGATGAAATTTGGTTACAACGAACGAATTTTGGTAATATCGAAAATTTAATTTTATGGAACTTCAGAGTGGTTTTGATGACATTGGTGTTACGCACAGAGTTCAGAATTCACAGAGATACAAGTACACCAAATTTTTTTTTTTTTTTTTTTTTTTTCCGAATGGACGATTTAGACAAATGTTTAAACTGCGAAAAGAAGTGAATTCAAAATATCCACTCAAACTTGAGTGTAAATTCTATGTGATAATATTGATTGCACAGTCTTTCTTTCGATTAGACACGCTATTCTTATAATGTGATATAACTCTGATAAAAATTGTGTTTTCAATAAATATTTCAAGTGAATGTTACAGCGAATTTATGCATAAAAGTAAGTCCCCCTTTAAAAAGTCAATTTTTTTTTATCGAATTTTAGAAAAATGATCAGTATTATGACCCTAACCATGGGATTTTAAATATTACTCACTACACTGATGCATAAATATATGCTCACTTACTTTTATGCATAAATCTTTGTATTTATATTTTATACCCAATCAGGTTTCATCAATAAAACTTGCGGAAAGCTATACACTTTCAACTATCATTTTATAATGAAACATATGTTATTGTTGCTCTAGCCTGATTCCCTGTACCCAGCCCTTAGTTGGACTTTACCAACTACAACACATGTGCAATATAAATTCTGATTCAGATAAATATTTCAAACAAATAAATAAGTAAGAACTGATCATGCGTATAAAAGTTTTAAAATTGAACGTTCCAGGAAATAATATTCTGAGTCGACAATCCAAATCTTCTGCAAGAATTGTTCAGACTTGGAACTAATTTAAGCGCCGAGACGGGGCTATCCATACCCTTCATTCTTGATCGGTCTTTTCACGCAAAGCGAGGCGTGCACCACCCCAGTTAATGACCGGGCAATCATGTCCAGTTTTGCGTAATTCCCAGGACTTCGTGATGATGATGAATGGCGGCATTCCCAGTCAAGTGTGCGCGGCCGAAGAAAGGGACGAAATTAATAATGTCAGGTGTTGCGTGACAATCGTAAAAGGGGTGGTTGATGTTTATTTTGGAACATAGTGAGTCATTAAAGCTCACTTTCATCACACATAGATTAGGGTGACGTGAGGCGAAACATTAATCCCTGAAAGTGGGTGCGCCTGCTTCCGCACTTTTGACTCCCCCCCCCCCTTTCGAAAACTCTGTCAGCCCTGGTATCTCGGAAGGGTGACACACATTTAAACCTAGAAGAGAAGATGTATCGATTGGAGAAATCTGAAAAAGAATTTTTTGTTGTGCCTGATGCAACTGTTGATAGTTAGATGAAATTAAAGATTTACATTGGGGGGGGGGAATAATAAGTACTTTCTTGCACGACACACCTTTTTAAGCAATTTAAGGCATATTCGAAAAGTTGTTAGGTATTTAACGGAGAGTAAAACCCAGTAAGTGCTTTTCCTTTGGAGCCACATTCATATTTGATTAGCTAAATAAGTGACTTTTGAAAGGAGTTGTCGAAAGGATTAATGAACTTATGGAAGCTGAGGTGGGAAAAATACCATAATTGTATAAAAAGATAAGAGAGATATAATTATTATTTATTTTACCTTTTTTTTAAAATATTATTTATTTTTGATACAAGTTGACTCTTATTTTTATTGTCATGAAATTATAATAAACAGTATTTTCTTATTACTATGATGCATATTCTCGTGAAAAGAAACGAAATTTTTGCAAAATATTCCTTATACAAATTATTTTCTCTGTATAATCCCTTTTACTCTCAATAAAAAAGCGTCATTATGATAAGAATTTCATACGTCAGTTAATTTCATATTTTTATTACACAGTAGACTTCTATTGGTTTTCTTATAATATGCAGAATACAGATAAAAAAAATTTTTATGATTAAATACAGTTTGTGAAAGAATTTAATTTGTTCCTTTTGCATTACTTTATTTCTTTCTCACGAAGATTAATTGAACTACATTTAACATTTTAAAATTCTTGCGTAATCACTACATTCATACACAAACTAGAAACTGAAAATGTGGTATATAATGCCTCTTAAAAATACCATTTGTCCCAATTTTAAAGATTACTTTTTAGCAAATATTTTTTTTGTGCATTCGAATCCCATATTTGTTCCAAAGGTATTTTAAAATAAACCTAGAACCAAACCTCATCACACGGTGGATGGTTTAGATTTCAATCTTTTCATCCATTGAAAAACGAGTCTAAGTGTTGGCTGTTTATTTATTGCATGCATATTTGTTGAGATGGGTCATATGAAATTTTCCAAATTTTGCTTTCTTATAACACATAAATGTGGTTCCCTATTTATAATAAAGTCCGTAGGTATTGCATTATATATTCTCACATTACATAATCATCTCCAAATTTCTGTTGTTTAAAGACAATAAATAAAATCAACTAACGATGAAATATTAGAACTCACAAATATTTCTGTTCATGTCTTGTCAGTTAGACGATCTTCGGTTAGAAAAGATATCTTACGTTTACATTACTTTCCAAATATGATATATTAACAAAATTCCCCTCCACCAGACTCTTATAGTACAAAACAATTTAATCAATAACTATTAAACAGGAAATTGATATTATTTTTGAATTGTCAAGCTATCAATTAGACAGTATCAAAGGACTGGTCTCATGTCTATATTTAATATGTTTTCATTCAAATTGCTTCGTAAATTTTACAATTTTTAAAAGTAATTAACTCTTGTGATATGAGGAATATTACATTTTGTGATAAGATGAATAATTATTCATCATTTTGACAAACTAAATAAATGGAATGATGGATCGTTAAGAACATTTTCTACTTGCTTAATGTCATCGGGATATTTACAGCAATTTAATTTATCAATCCATCAATTAATAGTCTTTAACTCGTTTCAAATCTGTAATTCACGAGGACCAATTAACGGCATAGAAGTCCAGAGACAAGGCTTTTATAGTTAATAGGCTCTGGGCGCTTAGCACTTGAATCGCGTCAAACGCAAAGGAATCCTGGGTAATTCCTCCTTGCAGTAATGCAATCCGATTAGCTAAGATCAGGAGGTGCTGTCCGCTAACAACAAGCGTCGCCTGAAGAGAATCTAGCCAATTAGTGGAGGAGGAAAACGACGTATGAAGACAATTAGCAGGAGAAGAAAAAGATTTTGCCTACAATAAACTCAATTGCTCTTTCTGAACTTGAATACTGAAAAAAAATAGATAAATAAATTTCTAACAAGAGATTAATACATTAGGATATGCAGCAACTTCATTTGCTCTGGTTAGCAGATATATTTGCTGGCATAGCTATTTGTAAATTATATTTAAATTATAAAGTTCCTTTTAATTATATTCAAGAGAAATTAATAAACGAGAAGGCTATTAAAATGATATAAATTTTTCGATTGTTTTTCGCTAACTTTTTACTTACTCTAATCTGCTATATCTCTGAGAACAGCCAAATTTTGCATAAATTAGCCCATACATTTTACATTATCCCATTTCCTTATAGACATTTCTTTATAGACATTTCCTTTCGCAAATTTTATTTTGCAATTTACCACTATCATTATTCAGAGAATCTAGAATATAATTTCTATTGATGTGTGTGTGTGTGCCTTGTGTCTTCACAATGAATACATATGCATTGAAATTTAGTGGTAATTTTCTAAAACTATCATTTTTTTAAAGAACTTAGTTTAACTCTGAGGTTTTAGCAAAATGATTTCACATAATCATTTAATTGATGAATTGCTATGGAGATTCGTTCACAGAATTGCTAAGTATAAGCTGGGCATTCATAAAGGAATGTAATTCATTTGTTAAAAATATTACGTATAAGGATTTCTTGATAATAAAAACCATTTTCAGGCAATTGGTATTATTATTAGAAAGACAAACATAACAAAGAGTCACACTTTCAGAATATAATTTTAAATGCACAGTGTAATGGATATATGATTGCTGAGCAAGTGTTGCAAGATATTATTGTTGGGTTAAATACAATTTTACCGACCACTTGGCGAAAAAATGGTAGCAAACATTTTCTCGCCAATCGAAACTAAGCAATTTCACTTGATTTTGTGCATTGTAATTTCGATTATTTCTTTTACTAACACGTTGCATGTTGAATGACGTAAGTAAATATAATACAAAAAATATTAGAACATTTATTTTACTTAATTTATGAGAATATATTTTAAAATATGAAAAGTAAAATGTGAAAAAACAATGTTTCATACATTTGCCAAATATTCAAATGTATATCATAATTTTTATAATATTTCCTTTAAATTAATAAAGCAATATTACTAAATCATTAACGTGAATTTCATCCTCTTTTTAAATTAAATTTTGAAAATTCATTTTTTATAACATTTACTTTTGTAATACACTAGCACAAACAATTCTTAATTTTAAACTTAATTTCAAAATCATAATTAATGTATGTAATTTGAACAATAAAAGTGCTTAGTCATTTAATTCGTATGCATTCATAAAATCCTTTCGTTAACTGAAACTCACACTTTTAAAAAGAATACAGGTTCTTAAATTTTCTTGGAATACAAATTATAACGAAACGATTAAGTATTGCATTGGTTTTTATTTTCATCAATCGCTTTCAATAAAAATTGCTTAGTTGTTATAATATGTTTAAAATATTTTTATACCGCATAATTTTGATTAGTTCATTATTTTTTAAATATTTAGCCAATAAATCTGAAGACACGATTCTTTTTTATTGAAATTTCCAAAAAATTATTCATTTTCTACACATTTAATTTTTTCCTGAAAATACCGTTTTAGTTTATTTTGAAAAAAAAAGAATGTTTTTTCTTCTGCGTATTCATTTTGAAAATGTTCCCTGGTTGTCATGGCATTGGTTGTCATAGAATCGTAACCAATAAACACGCAGTTCGAAATTCGTTGCATTAGGAAATCAAGTTTGGCGATGCAATTTCCACATTTGGCTCCGTATTTCCCTCTTGGCGATGGGTCCAGATAGCTATTATTGTGCTCCTTCAAACCATTATTGTGCTTGAAACAATATAATCGAAACAATAAATTTATAGAAAGTTGTGTAATAAGAGATTTTTCTCCTGGATAACAGTGATGACGTTCTCCTCTCATTATTTCTCAGATAAGTCTCGTAATCTTAGAGCCATCAAAACCATATTTGCACAGATTAAGATTGTCACCATTGTCTTTACCGAAATGAGTCAAAATTCAGCATGCAAAGATGTTCTTAAAAATTTTCATCTGGAGAATACTTGAAAGATTATATAATCCTCAAATATATAGGAGAAATTTATTGCTTTAGAATCATCGTCATCCTTGATTTAGAAAGTATACAAGTGTAGACTGTCTTCTCATCTCGTATCATGATAGAAGAATGTTACAGGTTTCTTGATATTAAGTACAACTTTTTTGAAGAGTTATTTAAGACTTATTAGTATTTATGAATCATAACCCTGGAATATAATGATAATAGAGAGCTAATTATCTAGAAAGAAAATGTATTCACAAAATTATAGCCTGACCTAAATCACATAGAACATTTGTGTGTTACTCTATAATGTTCTATTGAACATCAGCAATATACTTCTACGGACTTTGATGTCCAATATTAGCATTTTTGGGAGAAATATTACTAAAGTCATTGTACATTAGCTTCTTTAGCAGTATCAGAATGCACTGTGATACTTGTATCACTGTACCAGATAGCCATACATCTTTTTTTAGACTAAGCAACGAAGATATTGCAATAAGAAGCCTTCGAATAACGGATTCCATTTAAATTAATGTTGCTTTCATTGAATTATCAGTTTAAATTAAATTCATATTGAAATTTTCTTGTTGCCACTTCTTTCTTATAACATAAAGTATCAATATACTAAATATTTATGCACTGAATCCCATTATCTTTTGTTGAAATATCTTACTTTTTTATTTTTGCAGAATTAATTTTCGAAACTATTGCATCTAAGATTACATTTAAAAAATGTATGTTTTTGGATGTATATTTTTCATGATCGTAGAAGTTAAAAAAAAAATTATCAAGGCATCGTAATTTTGCACCACTAACAAATGACATGCTCTTCATCTCAGATGATATTTTACTCGATATTCTCTACCAACGGAGGGACAATAGATTTTACGAAACTTTTAATTCTCATAAATCTTCCCTCCTATTGGCTTTTAATGTGTTCTATTTCACATAAATACTTTTGTGTGACTTTGCCTCAAATACAATTTGTAATATTATGTTTCATTTCGTTTTTTGTTCCTTATGATGCGCAATTACACGTTTTATTTCTATCACTTTTTCATGAACACATTTCAAATATTTCATCAACATTTTTATCAATTAAAAAGTTTTGAAAGGTAAAACAAAGAACAAAAATAAAAGTAGTTACACAAAAATATATCCAAAAAACTCAAGGAAGAATTGTTTTCTTACAGTGCAAGATTATAAGGTATTTGATAACCACATGTGAATATCACTTGATTTATGGTACTCAATTGTTTGTATATTACGTGCTTATAGTCTTAAAAAAAATTAAATTTCAAAAAAAAAAAAAAAAAATTACTAACACAGAAAAAATGACGTTGATATCGCTGATGATTCCAAAGATTGAATTCAGTCAACAACAATATTTTGAATATTTAAGAGAAGGATGCTTAGAGTATTTAAAAATTTAGAATATTAATTCCAGACTAATCTGTATACATATATATGTATATAATTGGAGTTTAAAAATACTCAAAATAACTAAAAATCGTAAATGGAAACAGAAAATCCACTTTCCGATTGGCGCGCTGACAATTGTATGTTTAATATTTCAGATCAAGGTATCAGATCATTTAATTCTCTTCCCAGGTATGGATACTTCTAGATTGACTTTAATCTCTGTAAGTCTAGAAAAATTAGTCAATTCTTACAAAAATGAAATAAATAGAAAAAATATAAAGGATGGTAAAAGTACCAACTTTATTATAACTGACTTGAGATGGATGTTAACATAACTCAATGGATTAAAAAAGTTCACCAATTCCAAAAACAATTCTCAGAAATTTGAAGCAAAAAGGAAAAAGTAAAAATTTTGACCTTTAGAAATTTTTTAAAATGATAATCAGCAATTGTATATTTCTTAACCTGTTAAAATTGAAATTTTTAGAGTTATCAAGGGTTTATCGATATTTTATTTTGATGCACTTAAGGGTCATTTGGGTCATTTAGTTCAAATTAAACTATATGTAATTTCCAAAATGGGCAGGAAACACGTAAAACTTAGTGAAAAAATTTTAATTACGAGGTTCACTCTGAAATTTTTGAGATACAACTAGGTTTTTAAAGTGATACTTACAAAACTTTAGGTGTGTTCAAAGTAGCCTCCTCCAGCATCAATGCACTTTTGTAGAGGAATTTTCCACAGATTAAATGCCTCAAGCCATTCATTTCTTGGTATAGATGAAAAAAATGCATTTATAGCCACATCAATCTCTTCTTCTGAAAGAAAACGACGTCCACGTGAGTTTATTTTCGGATTAAAGAATAACCAAAAGTCGCACACAGCTAGATCAGGTGAATACGGCGGATGTTCGATCACTTTAATTTGTTTTTGTTTAAAAAACTGAACTGTTATTCCGGCTGTATGTGAAGATGCATTGTCATTGTGAAGCATAAATCCCCTGACATTCAGTTCTTGTAGAATTTCTGGAAGACATCTAGTGGTATACCAGATGGCTGTTACTGCCTTCAAGCTTGATGGTTTTGACCAATCCTGTACTTCTGAAGAAAACGGCATACATCACTTTTTTCAGTGCACGTTGTTTTTTCACAATTGTCGGCGTGGGATCATCTTCAAAGATTCATACTTTGCTTTCTTGACGTGTTGGAACGTCAAAAAACGGTATGTACATTTCATCACCTGTTACAATTTTAGAAAGGATGCGGTTGCCACCATCATTTAGCAATTTAAGAGTTTCTGTACTGATTCTGACACGCTCCTCTTTTTGGTGATCAGTTAGATTATGGGGAACCCAACGGCAAACTACTTTTTTCACATGTTATTCTTCATGAATGATTTTGTGTATGACTGCGGATCCAAAGTTAACTTCTTCTATATCATTTGATAGGTACAGCGATTATCATCAATTAACATTTTTCGTATGGCAGACACATTATCCGGGATTACTGCCGACGGCGGCCTTCCTGAGTGTCCTTCATCCTGAAGAAAATTGCTTCTAAAATCTCTAAACCATCTGAATACAGTAGCACGAGCTGGCGATTCATCACCAAATACTAATTGCAGCCGTTGAACGCATTCTTCTTGATTTAAACGTGCTTTAAAATCGTAGAAAATCATAGCGCGAAAATGTTCTCACGTAAACTCCATTTTCTCTTCTGTTTAAAATTTATTCTACACTAAACAAGTTGAAGTAAGTTAGTAAAAAATCGTCTTTTGTGTTAAAATACTTTGTATTTTAAAATGAAACATTTATTTTTATTTTGTAAATTCTCGTCTGCATGTATTTCGAAAAATTTTAAAGTAACCCTCGTATATCAGGTTTCAAAGAGTGTGAAATTAGTTTCCTAAATAAAGAGATTATAAAAAAGATATATGTACTAACTTCAATTCGGATATATATATGTATATATATATATCAGGTGAAACATTCAAAATTTTATACTTCAGTATCCGAATTGAAGTTAGAACATATATCTTTTTTAGAATCTCTTTATTTAAGGATCTAATTTCACTCTCTTTGAAACCTGATATACGAGGGTTACTTTGCAATTTTTGAGATACATATTTTAGAGAAACACACACACACACCCATATATATATATATATATATATATATCTATATATATATATATATATATATATATATATATATATATATATATATGTGTGTGTGTGTGTGTGTGTGTGTGTGTGTGTGTGTATGTGTGTGTGTGTGTTTAAAACTCTACTTTTGTTCACAAATAGATATAAAACTACTTTTTTTTCCCCTTAAAGTTTAATACTTTTCTTACGATATTATTTATAACGTAGAATAAACTATTGTAGGTACGGATTTACAATAAATGTAAATAAATTTTATAACCTAAGTTTGCTTTCAACATTCGAATGCTTCAATTGCGAAATTGATTAATTTCATAAAAGAAGGCGATGAGAAAAATAATAAAAATTACGTTTTTTAAGATTAACATTTTTACAGTTTTTTTTGGTGTTAATTCGCATTATAAGTGAAATTTGTTATAAATATATACAATTACATATCATTTACAGCTTCGGAATTAAAATTTCATAAAATTCAAAAAGTAGAGTAAATTGATTTATTAAGTGAAACATGCATTTGTCATCTGTAATTCATATTTAATTTTGCACAATTTCCTTAAATGGTGTGTAATATAACATAAGATATTACAAAAGATTTAGTAACTACGATGAAATTTAATTATTTTACTATGCATTATTATTATAGTTATCAAAATTTAACTAAATGAGGGGCTCAAATTGCGATTCGAATGTTCTGTGATATTTAAAATTTTTGAAGAAATTTTCTCAAGTGTCGCCTTAAACTGATACAATTTTTCTTTCAAATGCTATGAAAATAAATGATCTGTTGGTATGCCAAATTTTTATCAGGGGTTGTTTTGATAGCGGCTGAACAGAATAATAGGAAACTTTTATGACGATGTTATTTTCGCTAGCTAATTTAAAACGGAGGGGTTATCCTTTATTTTGGAATTTTGATAGCAGAATTTGTAATTAAATTAAACTGAATTACCTTGATATTGAAGCTCCTGTAAAATTTCTCATGCAGAGATGCACATTACTCTGAAATTATAATGAGTTTAAAAACGTAGGTTTGTGGTTTTTTTCCGACAAAAATTAGGATCTAAGCGTAATCACAGACAGTTAAAATAATTATGACACATTACATCTTATCTTTTTTAATTTTTACAAATATTTCGTTTAAAAAATAACGCGATTACTATTTACATCAATTTTTGAAAAATTATTATTTTCCCTACTGCAGCTAACGTGTTTTTGTATTTCCCAATGTCACCTAACTTAAATGCATGGGAACGTAGATGAAAAGAAATCTACTCTTTCTGTGTACAGTAAGTCCATAATAATGCAATAAATTTTAAAGTGTTCTATACTCTCATTCATTTTTTTTTTTTTTTTGCTAAATCTATTTGTTGGATTTAATTTCATGAAAAAATTCAATAAATAATGTTTTAAAAATACTAGATATAACTATCTTTTTAAATCGCAGTTTGCCCTCCAAAAACAGATACATAATCTTGGACTGCTTGTTAATTTTTAAAATTGTACTATTTCCAATTTAATAAAAAGAAATATCTCACGAATGCTGATGGCTTAAGGTATTTTGTAAAATTACCCATTTTAAATTTAAAAAATGAAAAATCTTGCAGGTAATAAAAAAAATTACTCTCTCATATTTTTATAAAAAAAACTTTTTCTAAATATAATTCAAAAAGTTTTTTCGTTTGATACCTGATCGGCTCTTTATATTTGGCACGGACAAAGAGTAGAGTTTTCATTGAAGTCGACACTGGAACCAAGTTTTCTATCATATCATTTTTTTTGTTCGATGCACCCCTTCAGCAGCATGGCACCCATCGCTGCTCCAGTGAAGCGTGTAATCGCACGGCGAAGCGGAAGGACTAATTGTATTATGTACCTCACAAAGAGTATTTTTCTTACCCATTTAGCAGAGGCACGGCCTTCCTAATTCGGCCTATTAGGCCACCTAATGGGGAGGGACTGCTTTTGAAAAGATTTGTGTTCACCTGGCTGGGAGGTCGGCAGACTGATTGAAAAAGAGATGGGCTTTTCAGTTCTAAAAAGCTACAAGTTTTCTTTCTTTTTTTCTTTTTTTTTTTGTTGTGGGTGAACTTGTTGGTGGTTTATCCTTTTAATAATATTTTATTTTATTTGTTTATTTATTTTTTGCATTAAAGTGTTTCTCAGCTGGGGAGCACTGCTGCCAATAATGTATATATTTGAATTTAATTTAATTTAATTCCGTGCAATTTGTTTCAAAGGAGAATAAAGTACTAGTATAATTATTGAGCAATTAAAGCCATCTACTTTAAACATTATTTAGTATGAAATATATTATTTATGAAATTAATCACAAGATGCCTTAGTTTTCTCATCCTTTTATGGTTCTTTTTCTCCCATAAAAATTTATGAATAATTTTACGAGAAACATGTTCGGAGAATCAGCTGTATTTTACCAATGTATCATCAAGTCAGACATTAAAATCAACTTACAGACTTTTACAGATAAATAAATTTATTTAAAATTTCTTATTTTTACATATTTAGATAAATGGGAACATTTTAGATGGAATTTCAGAAAACTTTAATTATTTCTCGGTTATAAGGATAAATGGTATTGATAGATTTTTTGACAGGTTATTGCCATTCGTTCATTCGCAATATTATCTCTGGTACACTAAATTGACTACAAAGTGCTGAAAATTTGATCAATTTTACTGAATTGAAATAGAGATAGGTGAAAATCATCATGAATATAACAATATACATATTTAAATAATAATTTAATATTTAAAAATTAATATTCATGTTTAAATATTAATTATTATAACCTCCGGCTTCATTATTTATGAATTCATATTAATATATATTCCTATGTTGGATATGCACTAACTATAGAATATTGCTGGAAAGTTTTGGCAATCATGTGACTAGAGAGGAAATTAAATGTGATGGACCTGGCTATGCAAAAATAAAATACGTAATATGATAATATAACTGCCAAATGATTAAGTATTGAGATTAATTGGATTGGATACCTGAAAAAGGAAGAAACTAAAATGGAAGTTTATTAATCAAAGTGTGTTGTGGAGTTTTAAAATACTTAGATGAAGCTCTTGCCAATCGATGGCACTAAAGATAGAGCTTGTAATTTTTAGCTTCAGTCGAATGAATAGCAAAATCAACAATTGAACTGGTTTTATTTTCAATCCACCAAAACAGCGATGAACTCTGAACTCACCAAAACTTTAAGTATTCATAAGCTCTCTCATCAGCTGACAGTTTATGGTTGAGATGGGCTATAAACTTATTATTTTCCAAACACCAGAAAAAGATATTTACTCCAGCAAATTATTACAGTTTTCCTTATTATAAATATTTCTTTTATTCTTTTCATTTGTATCTGCGATTTTCTGCAGAACAATAAGTTGTTAAACACGATTCAAGCCCCTTGTAATTTTTAAACACTCTTAAGTTACTAATTTGACATTTGGAATGGATGCTATTGCTCCAGAAAGCTTTGTAACGGCTTCCTCTGAATGTCTATTGTAAGATGCCTAATGCAATTGAATTAAAATGGCAAATTAAATAAACATTCCCATCAAAGTAATCTATATTAGCATTTGATTTAAGTGCTTGTATTTATTCAATTTAAAATTTCGAAGTAAAATTAATTTAATATATGTTTTTCTTCTTTTATAAAGTTTGTAATATAAGTAATATTAACACCCCCATGACTGACTAATAACTTAGAAATTAATATATTTATTGAATTTATGTCTTCATATATGTATTACATATAATTAAATATTTAAGTGATTCGTTTCCTTAAATGTTTTGCAAATGCTTTAAGTCGTGAACATCTTTTAAAATATATTTAAAAATAAAAAAAAATGTGACAAATGTATTTTGAAAAAATATTCTCATGAAATAAATGATCTATGAATATTTAAATAATCTTTATTTTTATAAGCATATAAATTTAATTTTTTTTATTCATAATTATATTTACCATTGTTATAATTAACTCCATCAAAAGAAATAAGATAATTCCCTCTTAAGTGATGAGTAATCTCTATGAATTTAAATTAGCATTTTGTTAAGACTTTTTTTTCTTTTCTTTATGCATTACAATATTTTTTACCTGAAAAATTTTTAAAATGTAATAAAAAGCTTTTAACAACTATAAAATTTTTGACCTGATTATCTCTTGATGGTTGTATTCTTGTACATGGCAAACGAATTTTTCTTCTTTTAATATTATGGCAAAAGGCATTTTATTAGTTCGATTGTTTCTTAGTTAATTATTATTCAAATCAAAATATTTATTTTAATTTCATCAATGTATGTTCTTATACATCTTTATTATTAATTTACTAAATATTTTATTATTAATTTATTACTTTTTTTATTTTTTCAATACAAAAGATAAGAAGTTTCTTGAAAAGAATTTGCTTTTGCCCAAAATTTTCAATTATATTTATTTTAGCAGAAATTTTATAAAGTTAATTTAATAGCATTTACTTTTATTAAATCATATTACTAGATTTATGATATTTAAATGATATTCATAAAGCTTTTGACTTATTTAAAATTAAAAGAAATAGGAAAATTTGCAATTGATGCATTATTTGTACAATATTTGTACTTCTATAAACTTACTTATTTCAATTTATAAAATTCTTTATATATATGTATATATATATATATATATATATATATATATATATATATATATATATATATATATATATATATATATATATATATATATATATATATATATATATATATATATATATATATATATATATATATATATATATATAAGATTTATTTTATTCATTTTTTAAATTCTAAAACATTAAAAAAATTTAACAGTAAATTACTTTAAAATTATTAATTTATCTGTGGCCATATTTTTGCAAATGAGATTTGTTTTTGAGAAATATAGCTTAAGTGTATTCTGAGCCATAAAAAACATTGACAATTAGGATGAGGGTGAAATATATTAATTTTTAATTTCAGTTTTACTGTATGATAAACAATTAATTAAAAGATTTGAAATATTCAATATCAAGAAAGGTTAAACTTCATTCTTCCAAAATTCTCTTTCGCAGACAAGCGTATTATTTATTAAAATGCGTTCCCAATTTTCCACTTTTGTCAATGAATAATGTTTCTTAATTCTAACCTATCTGTAATTTTGAGCCACTGTAGAAAAGCAAGTTTGACACCTAAAAATTTAAATCTTCTTTTCTCATTTACCACATTATACTAAGAAAGATAATACATATACGACCTTACGGTAAATTACAGCCCATAAAACTTTTCATAAACGATTTTCAGAAATAACGCAGATATTGAATTAACTATTTTATAGAATCTAGAAGAATGAATTTCTTCATCAAACTATGGATAAATTTAATATAATAAAATAACATGAATGATGAAAGAAAGCTAAAGCTTTTTGTAGTAATAATTTGATAATGAAGCAATAAGTATCCATTGTTAATCATTTTTTTAAGACTTTCTAACATGTATTTTTATTTTAAAGTTTTTTTTAAAAAAACATGACTCTTTTAAGAGACTTATCCAACGCACCTTGAGAATCTTATATCTCTTTTGGAGGAAGACAATTTTGGGTATAGAATCAATTGTGGGAAAAGAGCGCGTGGACAGTGTAATAGGGCTTGGGATGGTCTCTGCATGGGGTCCGGCGAACACTTTATTGCCCTTGTATTTGTCTGGATTGAGAGCGCCCCAACGGGCACCAATGGCCGGTTGTTTTTCCCATCTCTTTGAACACCCTATTCTGCTGTCGAATGTTTTTACCGAATCTGCGCTTCAATTCTGTCCTCTTCACTTCGCTTCTTTTGCGGACCATGTTATTCTTTGTGTGTGTTCCTTTCAATTTGCTTCCGGTACAACAGGCGCACGACATTTCTATTTCCAGCGACTGCTGTGGCCAACACCGCTCACAGAGGGAAACATGCGAATCCATAAAATCTTAGAATTTTATAAACATTCAGAATTGGATTTTCTTTGGTACATTTAACTCTGAAAAGAACGTCTATAAAGCATTTAAATATTAATGCATTGTAATCTGTCAATAAATACATTGAAAGCTGGAAAACAATAAAGATTTTCTAAACTTTTTGTTTTATTCACCTTCAACAGACAGTTATAAATTATTTGGTACGATGAAATTTTTCAAAATATTCATCAAGTTTTGCTTGTGAGATTCCATAATTTTTTAATACAAAAATGTTTTTTAATGTAAATTTTTATAAAATTAAATGAGTATAATAATTTTTAAGTTTATAAAATGCATAATAATAAATAATATAAATAATAAAAAAATAAAAAAACTTAATATATTATTAAGCTTTTTTTATAATATAGTATCATCGTAATTTACATTACTGTAATATCAAAATTATCATTCTAATAATCAATGTTGATTAAAATACAGTTGATGTGAATATGAATCATTACTCTCTCTCAATGCCAAATTTTATAAGATTCTATTGAAATATTTTGTACCTTGTAGCGACGTAAGAAAATGGAAGTTAAAACAAAACAAACATTTATTACATTGCACATAATTAAGATTAGTTACAAAAAAGAAAACACTTAATAATTATAAAATAATAAACAAGGTTACATAGTACCAGGGTGGTGAAAAACAAACGTATTTAGGAACCGGATGGTTCTTCCTTTTCTCACATCTCTATCCTCATCTCATTTGATGTTGTTTAAAGTCTATTGGGCAGCAGCGCCATTTACTGTCAATATTGTTAATATGGGTCTGTAACAACCTCATTTTATTTGAATAGTATTAACGTAAAGGAGATCACAAACAATTTTCAACATGTACTTTTAGTTATTTGATTACTTAAGCGAATCTCCAAAATGATTAATTTCATTTAACGGTAATATTAATTAACATTGTTATAATAAGGTCCAGAAAGTTCACGTAATTTTTACAGATATAATTTCATTTTTATCGAGATTATTAACATTTATTTTTATCAATCATATTAACACTTAAAATATTCATTGAACATAAAATAGCATTATGATCCTAAATTATAAGCAGCTGACAGCATAAAACTACAAAATGTATACAAGGAAATTGATTGTAGTGTCAATTCTGCTGTGGCGAAAGTTCTAAATCTCATTTACTACTAATTCACAGTGAGTTTTTGGCCAAAATTTCTTTATCTTAAATTCACTTGAATTTTTACTCAATCTGATTTGGCAGTGTTATAGCCAAATCTGAAATAAACAATTTGAAAATCTATTACATCTTGACATATATGAGGTTTTTAATAGATAATGGTTTACATTTATATATTGTGAGGGCAAATTTCAGGAAAACATCCCATCCCTTGATAGTCATGTTTTCAGTGAGCAGAATATAACACATCTCCTTTTCTTCAAAAGTGGTTGGATCAAAGACCTTTCGCACCATATCAGTATAACTGGTTTGATAACATGCACTTGCTATGAACAGAAAACCATCTGGTCAGGAATCTTCAAGGTTTCCCAAAACTGCCCTGGGTGAATGTTTTTATTTAAAGATTCATTCTCTTAAATATTGATTTTGTAAGCACATATTTCAAGTCTATTAACAAGGATTAAAAAAAACTCTCAAAAACTCTCAACTAAGCAAGTGTGACTACAAAAAGAAAATTGTTTCTATTATTTATATTAAAGAAAGTTAATGAAACGAAACAAATATGAGGCTAGTTTTTCTTCTTTTACTTTTTGCGAATTTCAGGAAAGATAATAGCTTAACATAAAAAGTTGCTCGATGTATGTATAGAATTCCTTAGTAATCCCTATTATTATGTATTTTGTGCCCCTGAAATTGCTTAATTGCTTAAAACCTTAGACAAACTTTAAAAACAATTGATGAACTATTTCCTTCTTACCACATTTTCCACGAGTGTTGTATGTTAAATAATTTCAGAAATGAAGTATTCTATTGAAAGAGAAGTTATCAATGAAATAAATTTTCAAGAACTAATTTATTCAAGCGATGCTTATGAGCAAGAATCACATAACTTGATGTAGAAAGACCCTGATATTTATCTGTGAAATGTAATTTAATCATTACCTAGCTTCACTAAATTAGAGATAGAAGTATTTATACAATATTAACACATTTTTATCAAATTTGCTCATGGCTTTAAAGAGTATAGTTTAATGTCCCACTATTAACGTAGAGGGAAAGTTTGAAGAAGCGGGAGCTGTCTCAAATGTCAACCTTGTTCCTTGATGATGGTTTAGATTGTAAGGCAGTTCATTCATTTCGATATTCAAAAATAAATATTTAGATTTGCATATAATTAAATTAAAATTTTTTTAAGGTATATTAAAAAAAAGTAAAAATCACCTACATGAAATAACAAAAATAACTTTAAAAAATGTCTCTATAAAATTCATATCAAATATATTCAATAACTACTTTATTTAAGAAATTGTTACGAATCATAACTTGACGTGGGGAAACTCTTGTTTGTAAAGTTTATTTTTAAAACCTGACATTACTAAATTAAAGTTACACGAAGCTTTTTCCTCACTGCCCGGATATCTCCAACTGTCTCTGCAACACATCTTCAGCTGTCTAGCATTGCTGCTCAAACTTTTTAACATCAGCATTGAGGATCCTGTGAAGCTTATTTTGACAGATAAAGCTGTAGAGATCTCCAGGGCTGTTTTCGACAGCTTCGGGGACATTTAAGGTTTTTGCGTGTACTCTATGGACACGACATCATTATCATCATCACTGAATTGAAATATTAGCACTTGCGATATTAACATCCAAGGAATTGTCTAACATCAAATATGCAAAAAGAGATTTTAGGTTGATAAAGAGATTGTAATAAGTAGAATTTAATTGAATACTAATTAGAGATATAGCACACCATAAATTTAATATCTCCGAAGGATATTCCTAACAATTTTTCTTCTCGAATACAATAATTAGCAGTCACAATATAGGTATATGATAAGAAATCATAATTTGAGAATTAGCTTGTAGTCTAGAAATTTTGAGACATTTTTCAAAATTTACTGATTATTTTATATGTAATAATTCCAAAAAATATGTTTTTAATTATGAGAAATATCCCTTATGATATATGAATATATGAGAATAATTTTCTTGGTATATTATATCTCGATATGAAAAGTTTTTTTAATGGCGAAGTTATCAAATATTTAAAATCTTGACTTTTCTACGGCGTTATCATTTATTTCCTATTGGCAATATATTAGGATACAGTCATACACAACCGTGCAAGTGAGGCCTGCACTAGACTTTTAGGTTAATTGGTTTGGGATACTCGTCATCACCAAGGTCTATCATTAATTTTGAATCACGATCAAGTGGCAGGGTCATACCTGAGATGGCATCCTTCTCTTCACATCCACACCACACCAGTGGAACAACTTTGGACATCCCAAATTAACGTAAACAAGACTCAAACTTACCAAGAAACAACTCAGTGAGGGAGAATGTAGTCCTCTTTTCAATCACTGCTAGAGGTAAATAATGCTTCATATTGTTGATTTTAATGGAAGCATTATATTGAGACACTCGGACAAAGATACTGAGATAGGAGAAAGCATATTAACTACAAAACATGATAATAATCTTTAAAAGTGAAACAATTATTAAATATTATTAATTTCTTAAAAAGAAGTCATAACGCGCGAGGCCAAATGGTAAGCGAAAAGTCGAGGTTTCGAACACAGTTTCTGTTAAAAAAATGTATTATAGATATTGTACTTCTACATGCACTTGTATTAATTGCTGGATAGCATATCAATCTAATGCTGTTGTAATATGTATTAAGATCATTTACGTAAATTGTTTTCCTGGAAAACATTTCATAGGCAGTGAACAATACTCCCGTGCCACAAGGAAACAATCAAGTAATTGCTCCAAGTCCGAGAAACACTAAATTAGACACCCAGCAAGCTAGACAAGACACACAAACAAGTAATTGAGGCACATCAATCTTTTTTCGTCAATAGTGGCTGGAATAGAACTTTATCTCTGAAGAGTGGTGTCCATTACCATTAGATCATGGTTTTGGGTTTTTCCCTTATGACACGGGAATATAACCTTCTGTGAAAAATTATTCCCAGAAAGTAATTTACGCATCGAATATTAAAAACGCCTTTCAACAAACAGCTTTATACCATTAGATTGTTCACATTACGCGGTGCCAAAGCGTATTTCTTTTTAAAATGAACTGTTGTAATGTGAAAAAAAGTAGGAATCAGATGACGGTAAATTAATCTGGTACTTAGTAGTACTCTTATCTTAATCTAGAACTTAATTAATCTAGTACAATAATATTCATATTAAGCTTTTTATTACTGTAAAAAGCTTAATTTATATTTACACTTTGCTGTTTGATAAGATAAAAGCAATCTTAATTTGATGAATATTTTGAAGAAAAAACAATTTTTATTGAAATATAAGTATTGCTATTAATTTATTTCCTTATTTATTACATTGGATGATTATTAATCTTCATTGTTGAAAACATAAGAAAATTTTAAAATATAATTTTTTTTTTTTTAATATATCACAAAAATTAAATGCAAAAATTTTTTTATATTGATTATGTTGTAAAAATTTTATGAGTATTTTTATGCATATTTCACAAAACGTCATATATTTTAATTATGAAATTATAAACATGATATCAAGGGACACTGGTATGTATTATTTCTACAAAATATCAACAGGTAAAAATACCTTAATTAATTTCTTACTTAAATTAAATTTTAAAAACTTAATTAATTTTCTCTTGTATGCATCATTTCCTTTCCTTGTGTATGATCCAAAATAGAAGTTAAATTATTCATATATTTTCTTCTTTTTTCATTAAAATTGAAATATTCGATTTCTGGTCACGTTTTGCGGCGAGCTTTGTTAAAAAAGAATGTGTTGGGAGTGGGGAAATGGGGGAGACATATTAATAAAAAATTACAAAAGTGATTGCTGCCATCAACAGTTCATAAAAGCAATTTGTTCTTCATTCACTTGTGAACGGTTCGGTCCACTCCGTTCTCTGATGGAGTCCCCTCAACCCATCTTTAAATGACTACATAATGCCATTACGTAATCGCCGACAGGAACGTCAATATGTTTGAAGTGGAAAGCTAGAAACCTGGCCTTACAGCCATAAAACCATCATCAAGCAACCCTCTGTCATCCACAATGCTCTCCTCTTCATCATCCCCTTCCCTCTCCGCGGAGCACGCCTCCTCGCGCTCTGATTGGCCTTTTCCTACACCTCTGACCAATGGAAGGCGTGCCGCAGCACAGAGATGGAGGATTGAAGGATAAAGATCCCACTGTCAAGAGCGATTCGCAGCCCGCGGCGGTCATCCCATTCAGCCTCCGTGATCACCGGACTTGCTTCATTGAGTCTTGTATCCATAACATCAAGTGCCCAGAGGCGATTTGTTTCCATTGAGATTATAAGAATATTGATGCGAACAGCAATGATGAAGTTAGATTTTTAAGAAGGGCGTTAACGATCCACTGATTTGATCTTTTCCCTCTCAACGCTTGGTCACATTGGTGTATGAAAAAAATTAGAAAAAGGGAATTTGACTCTGCCAATCTTTTAAGTTAAAATTTTCTTGTATTTAAAGAAATTTTTATTAAATGTTTTTCTTTTTAATTTTCGATCGAATATGAAAGTTATTTTAGCAAGGAAATATTAGATAACTTTTTATTTAAAAGCAAATGTGGAATGTGTATCTCCAAAATATTTATTTTGGTTTCTAATCGATGGGTCTTATCCGTGGATCTTCATCAGCAATAGAGAACATTTTGAGGAAGCATATCTCTTATTGGTCATCCAGTTGTCATCTTTTTGGTTGTTTCATCTAGTGGACAATGCAAGTGGACCGCTCACCTCTGGCCCCTCTGGCTTTTTCCGATTCGAACGGGTGTCGGAGTGCTCATCTGACCGCAACACTCTCAACTAAGACGGATGAAAGGAAACCCCTCCACTCCATCGACGCCATCCTGGGATTGAAATCTTGGAAAAAGAAGAGAAGTAGTCCATCTCCACCTCCTAACAAATCTCCCGGTGAGAGGGATCAGTTAGGGGAGTCCAGCCATCCACACTCAAAAATTTTTCGACCGGCTGAAGAACTCGATGACCACACGAGAGAGAACTCGAGTAAGTACCAATCCTAATTTTTGCTGGGTTCTAATAATCATAAATGTTACTCTATTCGATCAACAGACTTTTTCTTCTCTTTCTCTTGTAATTCTAAATGCAACCAGAAATAGGTGAATTGACTCTTTCATTCTAAACTCCATAAATATAAGAACAAGGAAAATTTTAACATCAGCTCATCAAACTGAAAAAGTTGAAAATCAATATACGCTAATTTTCATATTTACAAATTAACTGATGAAATGAGATATTTAAAATAACAGTGACGAGCTAATATAGGTTTTCATTTCATGAGAGAGATAAATTTTCGAGAAAATAACAGTGACTTGATAACAGATAAAACATTTCATGTATTATATACTGAAAAAAGTGCTACACATTTCTGATTACAAATAAAAAATACTCTTTAAATATCACATGAATTTTACTTTCTATAGAGATTATTGTAATGCTGAACATTTTTTATTACAAAAGGCAAGTTACTTAAAATATTAATATTTCCCATGAATATTTTAAGTTTCTTTCCTTTTGCTGTGTTAAATGTTTAAAAATGAAGAGCGTTTCTTAACATAAATTATGTAAACAAATAACCAAGATTTTTTTATTCTTCGTGAACAGACTATGAGTTAGATAAGTGTTTTTTGTTATTTTCATATGTTGTATGCATATCATCTTCTGTACTCACTTTACTATTGACAGTAAATAAGCACGTTATTTTACTCTATTACATTCAAATTAGATTATACCACTCGAAACTTAAATTACAATTAACATTTGCAAATAGTTTTTATTTGTTAGTTTTCGCTGTTATTGAGAGATAAATACCTTTGCTTGTCTAATTATTCAAGGAAATCAGCTACATGGCAACAATAGTAATAAGTCAAAGGTCAGGCACATTAGTATAGTTATTAATACGAATGGTTGGTGAGTTTTTTTAAGATTAACATATAATGTAGAAAAAACATTTATTGATATTCGTTTTAAAGTTAAAAAAGTGTTAAATAATTTGAATAATGAAGACTAATAATTTTATATTTTGTATTTATAAGAATTAGTTATATATATATGTGTGTGTGTGTGTGATATGTAAATAAAATAGTAAACACAAATGTTCTTATTTAGGTTTCCATTCATTCTTGACAGTAAAATATCTTCCTTTTTATTCTATTTTATAAATTATGTGAACAATTACTTCTACAAATTATACCATGTCTACAGTAAATCTATAAATGGTGTGAATAGTAAGAGATAATCTAGTAATTGTTTATACTATTCATTCACTCTAGCAAGAATATATCCTGCACAAAATGCTTCACAGTTTTATTAAATTTATTAAAAATATATTAAAATTATTATTAAAAATATAGTAATTTTAACTGTAAAAAAACATTTGTGGAAAACAAGTAATCTTTTTAAATCTTACGGAATATTCAATGTAATAAAAAATCTGTATAGATTTTTTTTCAATTAGCAATTTTATATATTTTAATAACTCTTCTCTCTCTCTCTCTCTATGTATATATATTCGTATCTAAAGCAGTGCAATGCTTGTTTACATTACAAGACATATTAAATTTAAATGAAATGATCTTAAAGTTGACAAATGTTTGATGCATTAATGATTTTTAAGATATGCCTATGTGTATATGTATTGAGTTTCACGTGTATAAAAAACGACATAAATTCAAATTACTATGTTAAAATGTATAAACATTCAATATTTTTATATAATTTATGGTAGATTCTCTATAATATTTCCTATTTTGTTTAAATGTAGTAGCTATTATTTAAATACAAAATATATTTGATTTTAATCATGCTAGAAACAAAACAATTCACTTAAATTTTATGCAAAATTAATTTTAGTGATAAAATATTATTTTATTAAACTAAAAGCTGTCAGAGTATTCTAAAACTTGGTAACTTTCTTCAATATATATATATATATATATATATATATATATATATATATATATATATATATATATATATATATATATATATATATATATATATATATATATATATATATATATATATATATATATATATATATATATATATATATATATATATATATATATATATATATATATATATATAACATTATTCATATATATAACATGTATATATATATATATATATAATATATATATATATATATATATATATATATATATATATATATATATATATATATATATATATATATATATATATATATATATATATATTGGAATTGCTCGAAGATCTTTAGACATTTGTCCTTCAGGCATGTCAGAAAAAGAGTGTTCTTTCTTTTAGCATAGCTGGCCATCTCCTCCTGATGAAGACTGTGGCCCTATGTATTCTTCTTTTCATCTGTTTCATGTATTTCAGTGCTTTTCCATATTTTCATGTTTTATTTTATTTATATTTCACTGTTTTCCAATTTCATATTTTCATATTTTATCTTATATATATATATATATATATATATATATATATATATATATATATATATATATATATATATATATATATATATATATATATATATATATATATATATACATGTAATTGACATGAATAATGTTATTTTATTATATAAATATCGACATTTCAAAATGAATATCAAATTTCTTTTAAAAACTTATTTTCATTTTTTAACATTTATGTTTTATTAATTGCATTTAACGTAAGTTATATTTATTTGAATGTATACATTTGTAAAATATAATGTGATAATTTAAATTTAATAAAATCGCTCAGCGTTAGAAAAAAATATCTTTGAATAATATAGAATTGAAACTCATATGTATACTATTTATATTTTCTGTATTAAAGTTCTTTAAATACGTTTTACAAAATGTTTATTACATAATTTAACAGCATTTAACTTTTTGTTTATAAAAAATCATATTAAATTGTGGGAAATCATTTGTGATTCACTTAAGTAGCATTCAAGTATCGCTTAATTCCTTCACGCAGTATTTAAGTGTCATTCAATTCATTTAAGTAGTAAGTTACTTAAATAAACTGCTTAAACTTTGTTTATTTTAGCGAAATGCTTAACTTTCTCATATCATTCGCAATTTTGTTTATCATAAAATTGAATTATTACAAAATACAGTTTTATGAGGCAATGTTTAATAAAATTTATTATATAAATAAACAAATTTAGTATAATTATACACGATAACAATCTTAAAATTAAATAACTATTATATAAATCAATATTTTGTAGTATTTTATTATTATTAAAGAAATAAGATATTCATTTAGGATTTTCAATTTACTGGCAAATATCTGTTTCAATAGAAATCATATCAAATTTGTAGTATATATACTGAAACAATAATCATAATAAACAAAAACAACAATTTTCGCAATTATATTTAGCATTTTTAAAATAATTCAAATTTTTAAAAAAATCCTTAAAAATAATAAGTTAAAGACATAAAATATATATGTTTAATTCGCGAAAAATATTCATTAATTTTTTTTACGTTAATAGTGTTGCTATTAATGAAGTATAAATAACATTTTATCTTATGCTGTAAGCAGAGTTATAATTACAATTTATATACCATTCTTAAACAAAAAAAATTAACATTTAGAAATCTTTAAGAATAGCACTTATCTTCAATTTCATAACTTATCTAAAAATTTTGAAAATCTATTTAAATTGAATATTGTTTAACCAAATATGATATTAATATTTTTTATCTATACGATTATTACTAATTATATATAATTTAACAAATTCTGCTACATCGGTCCGATTTCAACAAATAAGGTTTATATTTTATTCTCGAAAATTTTAACGAGATATTTTGTTAAGTCAATGTAAAATAAAAAAAATCTATTACTCTGTAATATATCTAGATTAAAATTATCTTCTAAAACAGTAGAGTTATATACATCTTTATCAATATTTATGTATGTTCACACTGGATATTAATTTACATACCTTAGATCACTAGATTTAATTTCATAATAATTATAATTCCTTAATTTTTGGTTATATTTAATATAGGTGAAGGCTTTTATATTATAATATAACAATATAAAATTTTGTGCATATTTGCACAAACTTCATGTTACTTTATTTTCCTCAAATAGTTGAATTTATTTTTATAATAATTATTATTTCGACTTAGTTTTCTTTCAACATTTGATGCTTATTGTCATCTTCAACAAACCAATGTTTAATTTATCAACATTTTTATCCCGAACGTAGTACTTTAGACAGTTATACTGTAATATTTACTCTGGAAGATATATAAAATGAATGCGTTCACATTTTGGAGAAAAACAATTTAAGATTTAAATTTTAAAACTAAAGAAGAATTAAATTTAGAGACGTTCTATAAAATTTGAAAGACCACTTTTTTGGTATTTAAATGTACCCATGCTAATTGTTAAAAATTATTCCTTTAATTAAACAGTTAATAAAATATTTCCTGTCATTGAAAAAGTTTTTCCATTCATTGCAAGTATTTCAATCACATATTTTTAAAATCCTAGAATTATTAAATTTTGGATACATAAGAAGATACATAAGAATTTTGGATACATAACTTTAAAACTTATATGAAATGATTGGAAAATGATTTCCAATCATTTCATATAAGTTTTAAAGTCGCTTATTGAGTACAGTTAAAGTAAAAGTTTTCTATAAATTTTCATCATAAAAATTTTCAGAATTTAATAATGTAATATTATTATTTTGTTACTAAAGATATTGAAGAATTTCTTCTTATATCATGGAAGATAATATCCCTTAATATTACGAAGAAAACGCAAAACGGGAAAGTACAGATCCATTTTTTTAAAATAAGTTAATTTTTCATTTTAATTTGCTTTCATTTACATAAAATTATAATTTTACTCTTTGTTTTTCCTTTGGCAATATATGTATAGAAAGTATTCATATAATATGTAATCCCCCGGAAAAGTTGTAAAATATTTTTTTTAATTTTTAATAGAATTTAAAATATGTATGGTTTATTTAGTGTTTATAAAATAATATATTTGATCAATAGATTGAATTATATATATATATATATATATATATATATATATATATATATATATATATATATATATATATATATATATATATATATATATATTCAAATGATTTCTTATTTGGTATAAATATTCTAATTAATCCTTCTATGTTAAAATTATTATGAAAAAAATCAATTTATCAGAAATATAAAGAAATATGTGTACTAAAAATGTATGCTTCTTAGAAATACATCAGAATATGTTGCTAAATTTTTTCATGTTAAAGTGGTAATTATAAAATATCAACTTGATGACAAGTTTATTTACTTTATTTTTTAAGAAAAAGATTTCATTGTTACTAATTTGTTGAAATAAATTTTAATGCAATGTTGATACATTATTTTAAACTGAATTCTAATGCAGGATATTTTCTTAATTTTATAGGCTTATCGCAATTTTAGATATATTTAGTTGTATCAGTAACTACAATTTCTTATTTATTATTTTAATATTTTATATTATTTTTGCATCCTTTATAATTTTTATAAATGAGAATAAATTGCTAGAAAATGTTATTTCCACCGGAAGTAATACATTTTCTTGTGTATTCTTAAAAAAATTAAATAATTTTTAAAATATCTTTTATTTTCAACGAAATATGCAATTATTTTTAGTAGTAAAAAATGCATTTTAAAAAAAAGAAATAAAAAATGTATGCTATTTAAATAAAATAAGGCAGATTTAAAATGTAATTTACTCAGAAAATTAAAATTTTCATGTATTTTGCATTTCAATAAGTTATATTTAAATATTGGCTGAAGTTAAATGCAATCTACGCTAGAATTAAATATAATGGTTGGTTGAGGTATTCAGTTACACGCAAATAATTTACAAAATACATTAAAAGCTGACACGTTCATGCGTCATTTGTTTAAAAAAAAAATCAGTAAAGTTAAACAAAAGAAAATTAGTGTTTTTTCAATGTGAAAAAACTCATACTTGACATCCATTTCTAATTGGTAACAATAAAATCACTTACGTTTTTCCGATTGGTTGTAAGCGAAAACAAGTCTAGGTTTGTCTGTATAATCGTAACAAATTAACAGTTACGATAAAATGAAAAAAAAAAAAAAGAGAGAGTGATCAAAACGCTGCGCGGACAATGAGCTTCGATTATAACGTGAAAACGCACTTTCCCACAGGTTTCTAACCAAAGAACTGCGCCCCCCCCCTTAAACGTTTTTGCAAAAGCTTGTGCACGTGACCTCCCAGTAGCCCCAGGCAATTAAGAATTTCCCGGTTTTCGTGCACCGGAACAGGATTAGCATGGGAACCGATCGTTTTTCACGGTGATCCCTGCCCCCCACCTCCCAGCGTCACATCACAGCCTATCCCTCCCCCCCCCATGAAGTCGTGTGTCCGACGACAGGGTTGACGCAGTCTAATGCCGTTTCGGTTAATTAAGCAAATCCCTATGCCGTTGGATTCGTAACCCGGGCAGTTAGAAGGTCTAATTAAGAAGGCATTAGGATTAGAAACGGCGTGGCGCAATTGATGGCAGCGAATTATGGCATACTGTGTCATAAAAGGCTATTAAAGCTATGTTATAAAGATATTCTTTTTCCGATATTTGCCATCAATTTAATACAGTTTCCGTATCGTGAGTTCTCACGTTAAAACTAATTGCTTTGCTTAATATTGTCGATGATTACATACGGTGCAATATAATTTGTTTGTATTAACTTCAAACCGAGTTCTTACTTGAAGAGTTATTGCTTCAGAGCTCAATAATTGGTGTCAAACGACCTTTTACCTATGAATGTTTTTGCCGTTTGGAATCCATTTTAAAATGGTGGCCAATATTCAACCGCACTGTGTGATCAAAGAATGACTTATGAACCTAATCAACCCATTAATCATTTACATCAAATCAAAGGTAATCTAACACGCAACAGTTCTTGTAAAGCCATATTTCACTTCTCAGCAAAACTTTTTCAAAGATAAGGAGTTGTACTCACGTGTGGAAAGAAAAGCAGTTAAGCGAATTCATAAGCATTGATTGCTTTACATATCTCATTAAACTTATTTTTGAGTAATATCACAATTTTTTGAAGATTTGAATTCAGTGTTAATTTTCGGTTGATTTTAATGTAATTAAAAATCAATGTCAATTTTTTTTATTTATGATTAGTGTAATTATGGAAACATTAAATTGTATAAATCCTTTGAACATTTTTTTGAAGTTTCTTTGTTAATCGTTTAACAAAATGTTTAATGGAACTCATCTTATTACCTAAGGATTCTTTTTATTTAGACATCAGAAATTAGGATGGATACCTAATGACGTTTGTATTGCTTCAGTTATATATGTTTCAATTAAAGTAACATCAAAGTATTTAACTAGACTTTAATAATTATGATGCAAAAGAAAATATAAATATAAAATATTTCAATGTTAAGAACTTTCAGATTTTTTTCAGTTAACATGAAACAGAACTTCTGATAACAGTATTAAGGGAACACTAATGTAAAATAATACGCTTACAAATTTTAAAATTTAATTTATTTGTACTGTGAGCTTTGAAATATTTGAAAGAGCTGAGAGTTAAATCTGTGACTCAAACAGTTGTTGCTTATATTAGCTATGATACGAATAAAAATATTCAGTGCTAATAGGAAAAATGGTTTGCTGATTGAAAGAGAGAAACATATTATACCGGAGGATTCCTTACATTATGTTTTTGAATATTCTAATTCCATATATTAGAAACTGAATGAATCTACAGTCAGTACTGTGAAAATTACTCAATTGAAATATAGTATTTATTTCTTCAAAGGGCTAATAGTTAAAATGATCATTGAAAAGAAATCCACTCAAAGTAGAGACATAAAATATTTGTTATAACATTTAAATATATTTTAAAAGTTTTTCAAGGAACTGGCTAGGGCTGAATCTGGAATCTTCCAATTCAAATAGAATCGTTTCACCTCTAGACCATAGTATCCTAAATATATTCACTGCTTTGACACCTTAATGTGAAAAGTTGAACAGCTGAAGTTCCCAGTGTAACATTTCATTATCCTTTATCTGATTCTGCTTAGTCGAATGTTTAATAAATTCAAAGCCTATTCACATACCGCAAAGTGAAAGATGCGGAAAATTTTTAAGTATCCATAGATAAATATGCAGAAAATATCTTCTTTTATCCAATTATTATCGGAACTTTTTTTCTCTGAAATAATATACCTGTAACTAGGACATGGTGAACCCAAATCTGCATGCTGCATATGATGGATTGATTTATAAATGACAAGAATAAACAGCCGCTTTCAAATTTTAGACTTTTGCAATATGAGTTACAAAATATTATAATTTAACATATAAAAAATATTGAGCTTTTATTCGCGTGAGAAACATTTTATTAAATCAACCATGAAAATTATTGAAATTTTTATAATGAATGTTTTATTATATTTTTATTTTAATCTTCATTTTCTCAAAATGTTTTGCTGAATTTTTTATAATGAATCTTAGAAACATTTTTACAATAATAATTCATATAGAATATCTAATACTATAAAAAAAACATATTATCCTAAAGAGGTTTTTTTTTTTTTTTTTTTTTTTTTTTTTTTATAGAATAGATACAAGTCTATCTTATGGTGGGTGAAAGTTTGTTGTAAAGACCATCAATTAACCGAATAAATCAACGTATGTTGGGAGTGCCAATCTATCTAATAAGAGTAGATGTAAATACCGAGACGGAGCAATAGCCTTCTTTTCAACAATTTGTGGTTTGATTCTAATATTAAGAATAGTTGTTTTGCAATATAAAATTCTAAATCTCAATAGAATCATCTTTTTATATAAAAAGTGGCTGTAGACTTACAAGCAAACCAAACTATCCGTTTTGTGTACTTAGTATCTCAATTCCCTAAATTTTTATGAATTGAAAATGCAGAATGAATTGCTTTTGTCCCACAAATGCTCACACAAATATCATAGAAACCATCCTGTTATGTTCCACTAACTCTCAAGCAATGGGGAGAGCCCCTGGCATCTGTTCCTGTTGCAAAGAAAGGGGCATGTAATCATCTCCCCCCCCCCACACACAGCTCTTTGTCAAAGAGGATTAGAACCCAACACTTCCAATGAACACGTAGATAAAAAGCTAGTTATCTGGTTGTATAATCTGATCAGTTGGCAATGTAGTCTCCACTTTTGAGTGTAGGGAATACAACCCCCACCATCCCTGCATCCCCTCAAGTATAAAGTGTTTCAAAATCTCAACAGTTTTGAATTCTCCTCCAGATTTCTCACGTATTACGTTTTAAACGCGAATCGACTTATCGCCGCTTCAAAACATATCCTTTGATGAGGTTGTGTTGCAAAAAGCGGTACGACTTGGCAGATGAAACACTGATTGTCGCCAAGTGAATACCAGAGAGATTGTATCAGTCTTGACGCTTGTTTGTTGCTTTTCTGCATCTTGATCACATGAAAACGGAACTTAAGATCTATGATGAAGAAAAATGCTATTGAAATCTTTGACCTTATCATGGAAAAATCCTTAGCAGATGGGGATTATTGTTATAACTCTGCATAATTCTCTCTTTATTATTCATTCCGGCATTGACGTGTTGGTATTGATAATATTGATAATAGAGTTATAAAGTTGACAATGAAAATTGGGAAATAAAAAAAAAACGTGTTTTTTTTCGAAAGATTACAAAAAAGTTACAATGATTTTGGGAAAGTAGCTGATTTCTAAATACTATTCTTATAAAAAAATATATGCAAATAATTGGAATTAAAATTTTTTTGCTTCAAAGATTGAGAAATTATTTTAACATATTAATTGTATAATATTCTTATCTTAATTAATATCCTATATATAAAAAATAGTCTTTCCTTAATTTATTAATATTAAATTAGAGAAATTTGAGAAAATTATCTTATTTATTAAAATTTTGTGGCTAAGAAGTATCAAATGGAAAGATTGGGGCAGTATTTTGTTGATATTTAAAATATATATGAATACAATTTAAATGTATATAATTATATATTTATCAATATACAAAATATACAAACAATACACCACTGCTAATTATTAATTATTTCTTGGAATTCAATCTGTGGGTTATGATTATCAAAAGTAAATGAGTCGGCAGAACAAAACAATAGATACATTTGGAAATCTTACTTTGAAGCAAGTGTTCCCGATCCTCTTAAAAGTGCATTTAAATGTGCCTTTTTTTCATTGATATTTTCATGAATATATATATATATATATATATATATATATATATATATATATATATATATATATATATATATATATATATATATATATATATATATATATGTGTGTGTGTTTCCCTAAAATATGCAAAATATAATCTAACCATAAAATACTAATAATTACAAAATATTCAGATAGTAATTTTGTTTAAGATTAATATTAATATGTTTAAGATAAAAATTTGAAAAAGTGGTTCATCAATTCTAGGTAATTATTTTTTTACTATTTTTATTCTTAATTTCAAAATTATGAACAATACAAGAAAAATAGATTTTAATTTCATGAAATTTGATTTCAATCATTGTAATAGTTGTGCTTGAGATATTGAAAGATATTGAGATATTTTTTAGCTAGTTGAATACTGTAATCTAATAATTATTTTCTTAAATTTGATCTTTTTATCAATTTAAATCTTAAATTTGATTTAAATTGATCTTTAACTGCATAAATTAAATTTTAGAGTAAAATTCATCTTTAACTTTAAACAGATAGTTAAAATACTACAGGTATTTTTAAATTTCTGTTGATTACTAAAAATCTGGAATCCATTGGGAATCCTGATTAAAAACAGTGATTTTAAAAATTGTATCAGAAATTAAATTGAAATTGTATTCAAAATTAGGATGCAAAAGATAATTATTAAAGTGTAGTATATATCGTAATTTTGAATAACAAATTTTAAAATAATTATAATTTTGTGTTAATTGATCTTTAACTGCATAAATTATTTGATTTTAAAGTATATGGTATCAGAAGCATAAAGGAAATAAGGAAATTTATCAACATTCTGGAATAAAAGTCTTCTATAATGAAAATTATGGATAAAAACATTAAAAAAAGGATCAAATGTCCTTGATTTTGTTATTAACATGTAGTAGAATATATAATTCTATTTTTCTTAAAAATATTCTTTTTTAATAAATAATAATGACATATGCCTTATTATTAAGCAAAATGAGCCATGATGTCCTCAATCTACAAAGATAGAGGACATCATGGTTCATTTTGCTTAAGGTAAAATGCTTGAGGTAAAAATGAATGTCTCTACCACAAAATCAATGAGTATTACCAAATGAGTTTTCAACTGACAAAAATACTGAGTGAATAATTAACTCATTAAAATCATCTTCAATAACCACCACGTTTAGATAGTTTTTCGACTAACAATTTCACACATAATAACTTCCAAGGGTTTTCAAGATGTATAAGAGAACTCGTCATTTATATGCATAATTATTTCCACTTCACTATTGTAATTTTGATAGTAAGCCCATAGTATATCGTTCAGAGGCTTACAATGAGTTACAGTACAGTGTTGAAGCCTTTTTGAGCTATAGGCAAATTTTTATACTTCACGATAAAAATAAACTTCTAAAAGTCTGCGAACAGTGAATTGCTTAAAAGCCCCAAAATCAAGAGCTGTCAGTACCAACTTTGATAATACTTTTCACAAAGCATTTTCTGTTATTTTAGTTTGAAATTAAAATTTAAATCATGAAAAACATATATATTTACATTTTTACTGGACAAAACTGTTTTAAAATCATATAATGATGTGGTACAAATATCAGTGTTAACTACAACTTGTAATAGTTTTCAAGGAAATTGAAAATTTCATCTAAATCATATCCCAATGAAAAAGGTTATTTTTATTTATTTTTTTAAGCAATAAAATGACTGTTTTTTTGTTCCATTTGAGATTATGACTACATCACTTTATTGCTAGTCTCATTGGTTTAAAATATCCATAGCGTCAGATAACGTTTCATCTACGTCACATCGTATTGAAACTGAGTCGTAAATCCAACATTCAGCGAATTTGCTGCTTGCCTTCCAACTTCATCGTACGATCGGCAGCAAACAAGGTGAAGTTCACCATTGAATGTCTGAGAATAGAGTCGAAGTTCATTTTGTTAATAAAATGATTTCTTGTATAAATACCAAAGAATCGGCTTGAGAAGCAACGTCTCATTCACTGAAACCTCATGTTGATAATGAAAAAAAAAAAAAAAATGAAAAATACAAGACAAAACATCCACTTTATGTCTGATTTAAATAGACAAGAACGATTTAAATATTTAAAAATTTCATTTCTTAATGGAATTCTAAATTAATAATAACAACATTTGTAAGCAATTTCTTTTAAATCTTAAGACGAATACCTCGCTTACGCCAACATTAACTTTTTTTGTAACAGTTAGTATCAATATAAGTGATTGTGTGTTTTCTCAAACAGTATGCATAATCACATCCTAGTCTGAATTCCCTTTCAGATCCTACTAAGATTTTGATGTTAACCGCCATCTATCAGTAACATTAGAAATTAATTTTGATACCTTAATATATTATTTCTTATTACTTTTCCAAATCAAAGCATAACTTTATTTAGTAAATATTTATCTTTCTCCTCACTTATGCTGTCTTTTCTAAAACAACTATACTGAAAGTAGAGCTTATAAGGCTGCTTCTTAAACTGCATGACATATGACCCAAAAATAAGACTATTCATTATTTACCAATCGTAATTCCAGTTTGTTTAAATGAACCAGGTTAATTTTATATTTTGTTAAATAAATTATATTTTCTGAATTTTAAATATGAAGCTAAATATTTTATAGCACCGTCTTTTAATATTACCGTATATTTTTATAATTTTCCGCTCAGAAGAATATCATTTCTGTTTTATTTTTAAAGCAACAAAGCTTTTCGACAAATTGTCAAAAAAGTGTGCAAAATGCTCTTTTGACAAGAATTATAATAATAAAGCAAAGAGAGCCTATTTTATTTCTAGTTTTAAAAGATTATCGCGTTCACTGGTATTCTGTGGGGATATCCTTTTGTTCACACCATAAAAAGGGGGAAAATATCCCAAATTTTCCCTTCTCTTGCTTCGGTGCTTATGAACTCCATACGAACCTAATTATAGAGAGTTCTGCACCCGTGTGGTAGGCAGTTCTATACAGAACACTGTCTCTTGCTGGCGGGATTCATATTAGGAAGATCTAAGCAAGAGCATCGGGTTTCGCTTTTCGAAAGGGGTCGAACGTTTATTGTCAGACGATATAAATCCAGCCAACCAGAAGGCCGAGCTTTAGAACAGGATCAGGGAAAAAAAAGTCTTGTTACGCGCATGAGAGGGAGCCATGCGATATATATTGTTATTTGAATAACTTAGTTAAACTTCAGTCTTTTTAAAGTGAGGTTTTTGTTGTATGAATGTTGGGAGAAGACCATGTGGAGTGATGGTAAATGCCTTTGTAAGTACAATATTAGGTTAATCTTTCCTTTTATATTTTTCAACCTTTTTTTTTTTTTTTTTTTTTACTACTTGAGATTATAGGTTGTTTTTTTAAGTATCAATTCTTTAACATGAGTTTTAGAGTTAACTTGGTTTGCTGTTCTTAACTTTTGAATCTTTAGCTTAATTTATGTTTTATATTTGATAGTTATTTAAATCGAAGTAGTTTCTGAACCAGGAAAATTTTCTCAAAACTCACACAAGATATATATATATATTTACTTCATTATTCAATTGGAAGCAATTTTAACAAGATAAAAGCTTCTTATTCGATTCAGCGTTAAAGTTATGGTAGATTATTGTTCTTTCCTTTTAATGAGGAATTCAGTAAAAATGTTTTTTCATTTTTTTTTATTTAATGAGATATAGGATGCAAATATTCAATACCATGCAAGTTCAAGAGATAGAAGTAAATTATAAAATTAAATAATCTTTCGAGTTTCACTGCCAAACAAATTTATAAAGGAATTCTATAAAAAAAATGTTTTTACGCCATATTTATAGAAAATTATAAAACCATGATTATGCATTGTTTCGTTAATTCTACTTTCAGGAAAAAAACTCAAAATATGAATTAATAAACTCTTAAACAATTTCTTTTAAAATTAATTATTGAGAAAGGACATGAAATATTTAATGAATTAATTGTAATTGTAATTGCTTTTTGGAATTTCCTTCAATACTTTAAAAACTCAATAAATTTAACATTTTTAAAGTTTTTGCTTTAAGTTAAAATCAACTTAGTGCTTGTTTTAAAAGAGAAAAATGTCTAACTAGTCAAATATTTTGAATGAATTTTAAATGTTAATACATCATGTTTCTTTATTGACACTTATTCTATCATAGATTATAAATAAGTATTTTTTGAGACACGAAATAAAAATATTTATTTGAAAATACTAATTATACCTTTAATGCAAAATAAAGGAATAAAAATGTATAAATTATATTTGTTTGGAAAACTTTTCTTACATTATAAGCACTGATTATTTTATTATTATTATTATTATTATTATTATTTTTTTTTTTTTTAAAAATTGTGTTATTCTCTTTTTGCAGTTAAGGCAAATTTTATTTGAGGAAAGTTCTCTGTAAGATAAATTAAAACAACCTCAAGTTCATTTTATTTTAATTTTTCTTACTTCTCCAAGTAATAACTTACCTGCCAGGAATATCTCGTATCTTATTACCAATTAAAAGTCAAGAATGGTATTATTAAATGAAGTCTCAATCAGCTCTTTAAGTAAATAGAATATTAAGATGGGAACCAATTTAAAAGAAATCAAATGAACATATGATAAAAGAATTTAATTTTAGTTTATATTAATCGTCATATAACATATACTTCAATTAACTTCATATAGCATTCAATTCAACTTCTATTGTTCAGTTTGTTTAAGATTTATGTACTCATGCATTTCTGTAGTTTTATTTTTTTTTCTAACGTAAGAATCATTGGACAAAAATCTTAGTCATACTAAATGCATAAAAATATTCATACATGTGCATAAACATGAAAAATAGTTTAGAAAATTTATTTTATTTATGCAATTGGATTAAAAACAGGATAGCATTACAATAAAGCAATTCTTTTAAAACAAAATTCTGTAGTAATGAATCTAAATTTTACTTGTGATATATTTAGATATTTCACATCACAAACATGATAAATAAGTGAAGTGTTATCAATAAAACTGTCATACTTCAATAATTTACTGATAAAAAGAGACCAATATTCAGCACTATTCTCATTATTCCTTGATTTCGTTTATACATTTTACAAGTAATTTTTATTATTTATGCATTAAAATTAAGAAATAACATGTTGAAAAATAAATAAAATTCTGCTGTTCAAATAGATTAGATCACATCAAAGTTTAATAAGGGAAAAATTGAAAAACTATATTTCTGTTTAAATGCATAAAGTTTAAAAATTCCCTTGTTATTATGGAAAAATGGCACTTGATAAAATTGCTTCAAAACATTGTTATGTATAAGATTCATATAATGTTTAATCTCCCAAATTACAGAAGAAAAACTTTATGGAAAAATAATTTAAAACATATTATCGAAGAGTGATTATTATAAATATCAAAATTCTTGTCGTCTTTTAAAGATATATTTTAACTACTAAAATCAACAATTAAGAAAATTGCAATTTTTATTACTTTCATTATTGTTTTTAATAAGTAAAAACTTAAAAAAAAAGAAAGAAAGAAAAGTAGCATTTAAAATTAATGCAGACACTAATTTTCGTTTTAACATCTGAATCTTATATTATAGGGGAAAAATATTTCAATTTAATTTATCATCTCGCTTATCTTAATTAAGATGAGTAATTGCTAATATCGTTGCAATTTAGGATGGAAAATAGTTAAAAGCACTCCAAATTATTATGTAAAATGTATGAGAGAATTTTAATTTTGAATATTAAAAGTGGGAGAAATAAATCGATATATATACAATCGATATATATATAATATGAAAACTAAACTATTAATAGGGTATTTATGAAGCATAATATAAGCTACTTTTAATGGAACACACATGTAACTATAAATATTAAAGTTTAAGGCTTCTTTTAATAATTTAGTTTTTTCAATGAGCCCCATTTTTATCAATTCATTTAGCCATTTCATAGTAATCTTAGCTATTTGAAAGGAATATCACAGTAAAAAGTAACTCTGGATAAGAAAATTTGATGTGAATGAGCTCATGAAGCAATCATTCTTTTTATAATTTATCGGATAAATATACACAGAATCTGTGTTTGATTTTGATGATGTTTATAATTACATATGAAAATACAAGAGTGTTATCGGCCGAATTGGCCTGAAAAAAGAAATATACTTTCATTCATCAATTATTCTAAGGAGCTGGGAATACAATTTATTTGAGTATTCTTTATTCTGTAAAAATCTTCTTTCTTACTCTAGTAAAATCAAAACGCCTTTCGTTTCCTTCTTGTAATGTGAACGAAGCAATTCTTATTCCAAGTTTCTTTTCCCATTTTGATAGTTTTTGGTTTTATTTTACATTTAAATAACCATTTATATTTAATTACTCATTTATTTTGTCTTTTTAAATATATATCGCATCATCAACGTTTTCTTTTTTTTTTAAATAATATTTTTATGACATTTCTCTTTTTACAATAGTTAATTATGATGTTAAAATAAGAAAAAAAACATTTAGTTTCTTTAAACTACATCAATTTATTGTTTTGTGCCAGCTAGTCTGGCAATATGGGGTGCTCTGCTCCACTTTTTTAACTGAACCATATTTTGGTGTGGAGTCCGATTTACTCAGTACACACATGCCATAGGTACCCGTTTATAGGGTAGGCAACAATTCACAACCCATTCATACTAGGAAAGCCAAAGACAGGATCGAGAGAAAGTACTCCCATACCCTAGCTGGGATTTGAACCCAGGACATTCGTATCTGCAGTCAGACACTTTGACCACTAGACAGGGTTGCCAGCACATTAATTTATTGTTTATTTCTATTGTGTGGGTAGATTTAAATTATTTTAAGAGCTCATATATATATATATATATATATATATATAATATATATATATATATAAATATATATAATATATAATATATATATATATATATATATATATATATATATATATATATATATATATATATATATATATATATATATATATTAAACAGAAGGTATATTAAAGTTCATAATCCAAATGCTGCTTTTATTGAATTCATAATTAAATTATCATGCTCGGGATGGTTGGTCCTTTCTATTGGTATCATCCATTGCTGTTCAATTACATGGCGAGTGAAAATACAGTCCGCGTCAAATGAAGCGTACGTTATGGTCTGGTTTCCGTGTCGGTCTCGGCTTTTGTTAGGCTTTACAGCCTCCCCCTCTCCGATGGAACAGCGACCAGTGAGTTGCAGCTAATCTGCAAATAACCGCCCGCGGCATCAGAAGCCCAAAGTAGGACCTAATTTCCTCCTCTCTCCGCGGCGCCCTGTTTGCTTCCCATCCAAGGTGACAATAGGTACATGACAAAAGGCGGGAGTGAAAAGCGGTAAATCGCAACCGTACCCGTCTGTGATTAAGGGACAAGAGGGCGATTAGGACTTACAGGGGGTGGATCAAGGGAAGTCTTGTATTCCAACAAGTCCGCCTTTTCTTTGCGGCAGATAGACATCTTTCGAGAAAAGGTGTTTGCTGTGGCGACAGTTTCACTTCATAATACAGTCTGCCACACGTTGGGGGAGACGTCCAATTTTCCGACGATTCCAGAGGTAAAAAAGATCCTGTCGACGGCAAATTTGCTCAATAGGAAGGTTTTCACTTTGTCGGCGAATTAGAATTGCAAAACGGATTTACTTTTCCAAAAGGAAAACCGACATACTTTTCTGTAATAACTGCATAAATGTGCCATAATTATCAACTAGGCTTAAGAAAAACATTCCTTTTTTTTCACTTCATATTTCACTGAGCCAAAATCGAAACGCACAAAAAAGAGTTGAGATTCAATTTAACAAAGAGTAGAATATTCAAATAACAGAAGGCAAAATTGAATAATTAAATTATAACTGAAAATATGGTATAACATATTTTATTAAATAGTTAAGAAAGATCTTGAGATTACTTACACAAAAAACAGATTCGTAGAATTACTCGGTTTCAAAGTTTTACAATACCATTGTAACAATTTTCTTGGAAATATAGTAAACATGTGGGAATTTCTTGAAAAAGATAGTAAACATGTGGGAATTTCTTGAAAAAGATAGTAAACATGTGGGAATAAAATCAAAATTTTAAATAAAATTTCACAAAAATATTCTAATTTTATTAAAGTTACATAATAATTTCATTAAAAAAATGATTCTGTTAAAATACGCTTCTCAGTGTTTTCATATCAATTTTCGTCGGCATATAAAAATATTCGTTTCATTAAGCAAAGCAATGTTGTTGTTATTGTTGCTTATCTCCAAGGGTCTGACGGAGTCAAACCAAATCTAGGAATCCGTTGACTGAGAGGAAATCGATGACAAGGAGAGGAGAAGTGTAGATTTCGTCCCATAGTATATTCATACAATTCAGGATATGCTCAGGAGAAGCTTGGTGTCCATGACATTTAGGACAGAGGAAGAAGGTCTTGTTACATGCTACAAAAGTGAGGCATTTCAGGTGGCTAGAGGCGAGACGAGCAAGGCAAGTGCTGGATTTCCTATCACAGGAAACAGCCAGAGAAAGTCCCGGCTTCGTACCCTTGTAGAAGTGGTGAGTCAAAGGTACCTGCCAATCGGTTTTAATCTGGGCTTTTATCAGGGAAAAGAATTCAAGGTAGGTAAGTGCGGAAGAAGAAGGAGCAGGATGACCTGAGCTCTCCTTTGCTAAAGTGTCTGCTATTTCATTGCCTCCAATATCCACATGAGATGGCATCCATTGAAAATAGATATTATGCCGAAGGGAGACAATTTTAAGACGACTTTTTGACGTGAAAACTTGAAACCTGTGAAAAAGCTTACCTATGGTACTGTAAAGGATACCAGAAAAAAGATAAAGGTCTCATAAAATATGTTGGATTTCATGGAAGTAGTTCTAAAGACATTAAAAATAAACCGTTGGCAAATCGTAGTGCCTGATTAGGTCTATTAGAGGAAGTTTGTTGAGACGGATTTGACCAGTATTGGATTGTAGAACAATTGAATTAAAAATGTCTTTTTTATTAGTTTTTCTGATGGAATTTAATTGAATCTAGTATATGAAATTGATTGAAACTTATACTTATTGTATAAAATTATAAATTATATGTTAAGAAGTTTTTCTTTACAAAAGAAATTAATTAGGCCTAGATTTTTGAGTGATCATGTATAGCGCTTCCCTTTACCTTCTGCTAAAAATTACCAACTCTTACACACACAAATCTCGTTTTCTTTTGTATATATATTCGTCTTCACATAAATTAATAAAATTAATATATTAATATCAATTTTGTTGCTCAATAATTAAGATTGAAATATTCCTATTCTGAAGACGCATTGCGATTTAAGTTTTTAAGAAAATTTTGTGACAAACTATATTATCATTAAACTGCTGGTAGCACTTATGATTTCTGGTATCCCCATACCTGAGCAGCGTCAAAATCTTAAGACAAATATCTCTCTATTTAAAGAGAATGTGAATAAATAAATAGTTAAGAAAAAGATTAATAAATAATGATTTTAATCAAAAATTTTGTTAAGTTGTTACCATTTCAATAAAGAGCTAATATGTCACCATTTCAGTAAAGTAGATTTTGAATGTCTCAACAAAATACATAAAAAAATATGAAATTCTAATCTTTATAAAGCATCATCTATAGGTTCATCATGACGAAGTTGTGGGACAGGGCTCTTTGGAACATAAAGTTTGCCCTCAGGCATTGTTGAACAAAGGGAGATGGATTAGGCTTTTCTGCTTTCTATATGCCCGTCTTTTGGATAAAGTGTTTAATAGTTTTCCAGGTTTATTCCCGGAAACACGTGAATTCAGCCGACTATCTAAGAAAAAGTTTCTCGGAATGCAGTTTATTGGATGCATATTAAAATGACTTACCGCAGTCTGTGGCCATTAAACTGTCCATTATCATAGCCTTCATTTAAGGCGTTCAGTTTAATAGTTGCTGCAATAACTTGAAGTTTCCTTTTCAACTAATATTAATATTATATTATTCTCCTCTTCTAAATTACACTCGAAATGTGAAGTGTTAAGAAATAATAGTGCTCCAAGAATAATGAATGGAAATTCTTCTGTTGATTTTGAAAGAATAGTAAGCATTTGTACGTGTGGACATTCTATTCGAAAGTATGCTTTCATGATAGAATATTATTTTTCTTTTAAATTACATAAATTTCTAAAGACTTTGTGCATCACAATAAGGATTATACAAATTTTGTGGAATAAGAGATCAGAATTCTTAGAGATTCTCAAAGTTCAATATTAAAAAAAGTGAAAGGTGTCGTGTAAAATAAATTATATAATATCACAATACTAATAAATTATATAAATTATATCACAAAACAAATACAAAGTAGATGTTCTAACAATTGAAGTTTCTTATAAGTTATTTACTTCATGTTATACTTATAGTGAGGACACTTCGTAAATAGTGCATAGTATTTATTTATGAAACGGAAGAAACTGGAAAAAATCTCATTCTTAACAGACATGTAAAAACATTTCTCATTGTCCAACGATGACTAAGATCATGCCTGGTACCTTTTATTCAGAAAAATTATTGAAGAATTTGCTGGCAGAATAACAGCGGAGCACTTTCTATATCAATGCAGTTCCTATTATCTTTCATATCTCTTATCAGAATGTGGCAACGTGTAGCTGTGCAATATAATTCTAAAGCATCTTTTCACCCAGTTTAAATAAACAGTTCAGTCACCGAACTTAACCCACAAAAATGTAATGGCCATTGTTTAAAATACCATTAGTGTGAACAAGAGGTGTACGAAAAGTATATTTCAATGCACACATACCCTCACTCAATTGGTAGAGCAGTACGATAATGTCTTATATATGTTTTGATAACGTGCATTTTAAGACAAATTTGGAGGCGATCATTATGAATTTGTAAGCAGAACTGGGATTTGTCTTAAAATATGATGTCACGTTATCTTTCTTTAAGGTTTGTCATTGATTACAACATTGAATGTGTTGCTATGTGTGATGCTGTATGTCAAGAATAATCAAAGTCATAGTTGATTTGTTGATAGTCTATTCTGCTACAAAATTGTGAAAGTGATTACGAAAATGATGTTACAAACGACCACTTTCTTCACATAAATCTTAGGACGTGGTTTCACAATCCACTAAAGTATATAAATAAAATATCTATCTTCTCGATTGTTAAGGATGACGAGTAGCTAATAACTAGCTTTATTTTCCATATGAACATTCCATAACGATCGATTTTATATTTTTTATAGCAGTTGAGATCTTAAGCGAAGGGTGCAATAATATTGAGACAATATAAATATCAGTTTTAATAAGTTACAACTGGACCTCTGTTAAAGTGAGAAATATGCTGGAATTGCTTCCTCTTCTTATTTCAAATATAAGAAGACTATTTATTAGGACCAAATTAAATTAATATTTGCAATGCCTAAAATACAATTTCTTCTTTTAAACATAATGTGTGAGTGGATACTACATTCTATTTTATAAGAATGTTTTCAAATGCTTACCATTTGCAAGTCAGAGTATTTCTTTTGTCACGAAAATTTCATGAATGTAGCATGGATGTCAGTAAATTTTTTAATTTAATGATCATTAAATATTTTCTTTATATTCTCTGTAGCAGATTAAACTGTCTTAAAATCGAAACAAATAGGTTGATAAGGCGACAATCAAATACTCTTAAATATGGAACAAACGTGTTTTATTTTGTGTGTGACATAATTGGTAATAATTATATTCTTGAAGTAATATAAATAATGAAATGAATTTTAATAAAACTAAAAAAATTATGATAAAGGAATCGTCATAAAATTTTTGATTACTTTAATTGAATCATATTTTAGTTCAGGCAACTGTTAAAAAATGTTTCTTAAGATTGAGATTTTCTTATGCTTGACTTTGAGTATTATTCATTTTCCATGAAAATCGCACCAGGTGAGATTTCTTATATTCTTTTATACAATCATCTCGATTTAAGGGGACATTTAATTGAAGTTTTCCCGTGTTATGTAAAAATATATCAAAGAAAGAATCTTGTAAAAATCATGGATGTGGATTCTGTTATTTTCTCATATCTTGTGACACGATAAGTCTTCATTTCAGTGTATTCTATTATGAGCTAGCAGTTTTAATAGATAATGATCTGGTCTTACGCTCAACACTTGGTGGACTCCATATAATTTTTTTCTTGTGGATGTCTAAAATGTCCGAAAATCCACTTTAAGCTGTATGCTGTAGTAAAATTTACACTCGTTCACAAAAGCTGTCCCTATTAAGATTGATAAAAATTACGATCGATAAGCGAATCAAAGTCATGTGCATTAGATTTGATTAGGATATTTCCTGCTTTATATAGGACTCTATGTTTGATTCTACTTTTGATTACTTATCTGGTATCTTTAGAAAACTATGGTATACATAATTTATAAGATCTAATTTTGCAATACATTAAAAAAATAAATGCTGAGCTTGGAGAAAATGGAATTTATAACTGAAATGTGTGAAGTACGGAAATTTTTTCTTTGAGCATATATATTAAATTACTTCATAAAAATTAGTCTATTGTTAGAAACGGAACTAGAATTAAAAATGCATTATGAGATTTAAAAGTTGTCAGTTTTATTTTTCATATATTATAATTAAGTCTTACAATAACTTATTAGGCTTTTTGCTACATGCATTGGCAATATATGTGTGTCTATGAGTATGTATATAAATGTACATATATATCTGGATAGGAATAAATATAAACATAATTAAATTATTGATTAAAGATATAAATTCTTGAGGAATAATTATGGTTAGCTATAAAATTACAACTAAAAAATGTCCAAATAAGAAATGAGGCAATAAACCATATGAAATTCATGAAAAGAACATCGAATTTATTTTCCGATTGTATACTTTTTGATTATTATGTATACTCTTCGATTGTATACTTTTTGATTATTATGTATACTCTTCGATTGTATACTTTTTGGTTCATTGCATACTTTTTTCAATATGTACACTCAATTAAGAGATTTTATAAAATTTTACTGTGATTAATTTGCGGCTTGATAAAATATTTGATTGTGTTTACTATTCCTAAAAGCATTCATCTGAAATTAATAAGAAAGTTTTTTTCTGGATTATTAATAAAACTTGTCTTAATATCACATAAAATGAGAAAAACTAAGGTAAATGATGAGATAACTAACTTACATAATTTTCAATGAAATTTTATTCTGCTGTCTCTTTTTAAACACGAAATCGGATTCGGTAGGATCTACAATTAAAGATAGATTCCAAGCTTCTGAAAACTTTCATGTCGAAAATAAAATCTAATTCATTGAAATGCTGAATTGTTAAATAATTTGACAATCAGTTACCTGCTCAGTATAGCTTTCGAAGGTAAGTTAATGTCTCAATTGAAAAATTTGTGTGTGTGCGTGTGAATAGCAATTACTATTTACAAACATTTGACTTCAGATCCAGAAGTAAAAGAGAGGTAGTAAAAATGAGGAATAGGTACATTTTTGTTAAAATATATCTTTAGCTCTCAAGTTATCATGTTTTAATATGTCATTATTATTTATTTATTTATTAAAAATTTAGATACGAAGGAATAACTATGAGAGCTTTTTATAGTAGGTTAAAATTTCAAATGGAAGTTTTTTTTTTTAATAATAATTAGTGTCTGCACACATTCGACTTCAGACCCACCAGAAAAAGGGAGGAATTGAAAAAAAGAAAATATACTTTTTTTTTTGCTAAAACATATCTTTAACTATCAAATTATCACGTTTTAATATGATATTGTGATTGTGGTCCATTTATTTAAAACTTTAATGCCATGAAATTACCATATATGTAAATTACTACGTAAGGATGAAGTATAATTCTCAATGATTTGGGGCATAGTTAAAAACAATTTCGTGGCATTTCTTTTGCTTGAATTTAGAAAATTTGATACTATATAACTATTGATGTATGTCGATATAATAAACTCATCTGTTTTAGGAAGTCCAGATGACAACCATTTGTCTTCAAACTCTCTCACCAATTCTAATAGTGGAGACAACAAGGCAGACGGCGACAGTGGATCCGAAGAAGGACCTAAGAAGAAGCACAGAAGGAACAGGACGACGTTCACCACTTACCAACTTCACGAACTTGAAAGGGCTTTCGAGAAATCTCATTATCCTGACGTGTACAGTCGAGAAGAACTAGCCATGAAGGTCAACTTACCAGAAGTTCGAGTTCAGGTGGGTTTCTTATCTGAACTATTGAGTTCAAGTTTCAAATGAACAAATATGTTTAACTTTATTCGTTTTTTTCAATAATTAATTATAGATTTGAATTGTCATGGACTATGGATTAGGTATTCAATTTCATAATTTTTTTTTTGTGGATAAACCACTATTTGCCATCTATATATCTTTCGTTAAGAGCTCCTTTCACATAACTGCATGGAGTAAGTAATTATCTTTGGAAAGTTGTTCCAGATAACACATACGACTGATGTAAAATATAACTTTGCGTTATTGGATGTTGACTACATCTTCAAAAAAGACCTCTGTTATCTTTGGAATATAAGATATTTTATTATTCTAATTCGTTAGATCATAAAAGATAAAAAAAAGGAGTCTGTTCGTAATAGTACGATGTTATAACAGTATATTGGATCGATTCGTCATCACTATGAATTAATAAACGCACTTTTATTTCGGTTGGTAGAAAGAATGACTTTCATACCACTTTATTACTTTATGATAATTGGCTTCTACCCTTTTTTAAGAATAAAGAATATTCTGTTATTCAAATTCATTATATAAGAATAATTAAAGCTTTTATTATTTTCTAATATGATGAACCTTACTTCTTTCGAGTTCATTATATCAACATAATTAAAAATTCTATTCTCTTTGGTTGAGATGAGTATTCTTTTGTTAAATTCCTTTTCAAGACTATAATTATGGATATCTATTCTTCATAGCAGTTCTTTGTATCATTATGAATTGGTGCAGATGCACTTTCATATCAATTTATTGCACAAAAATAATTACAAATTGTATTTTGCTCTATTGCATATTACGTGATGATTATTAGTTTATTCTATTCTATTTCATTGAAGAAATTAAAATAATATTTTCTTTCGGCATAGTTAATATTGTTTTATTCCATTTCATTATACGACAAGAATGAAATTCTTTTATTTCTGCGGCATATTGAGTAATTTCATAATAATTAAAAAATTATATTTTCTTTGGTCTTGATTAATATACTTCTCTATCCAAGAGTACATTTTATCTCAATTATTAAAGATTTTTTTCACTTTAGTAACGAAGAATGTTCCTTAGTTCCATTCAATCACATCACAATAATTAAAATACTTTATTATTTTGGACAAAATAAGATTTTTTTTAGGCTTTGATTGGTCATTTGGCTGAAGTTCTTAGAATTTTAGGTGCTGTTTTGTTTTTTTGTACACTGCATAACAATAAAGAAAGAAGGTGAAGATTCTTACGTAAGAATTTAATTATTTTTAACTATCATTTTATTAGCCAAAATGTTGAATATACATTTTTTTGTTAATAATAGTGTGAGTTAGATTGATTGAGTAGATATGCTAATCTATAATTCTCATAATATTATTTCTTTCTTTAATTCACGTTTGCATTTTCTTTTAAATAAAAATGAAATTTATTTTGACCATAAACATTATTTGATTCAATGTTAAGAAAAAGCATTTCTGTCATTGTCATTAAATCCCTAACACTGAAAAGTTCAAAGATTTATGATGTAAAGTTATCTTAGTTGGGAAATACTGATAATCAAATTCAGAAAAGTGATTTTAAATTATGGATAATTTAAGAGAGAGAACCTCTATTTGATTTTCATGTCAGGCAGTTTTATTTAGTTTTATTTTAATTATGAACTAGAGACGTGAAATTTTTATGAATGAGTCTTGAATTTATATTTTAATACAGGGGAGATTGAACTCTAGTGTAAGTGTTAGTAAAAACTAAATTTGCTCTTTTACGAGATTCATTTTGTTCACTAAGTGATCATTCTCAACAAAACTTTTATTTTTTTGTCGTGTTTCAAAGTGAAGGAGGCATTGTACTCTTTTAAAGCTAATGTTCTATTTTAGTTTATAAATTGGTTCTCAAGAATTTTTCCGTTATACATTTAAAGTAAACATAACATAATTTTTTTAATGAGAGGAATTCGATTTAATGATTTCAATAAGCGACTCATCGCTTAAGTAATTTATCTATCAATACAAATTAATACCAATAACAAAAAGTACAGAAACTTCCATCCCATCCATTGAACTTTGCTGAAAGGCATTTAATCCGTGGACAAACTCGCAAATAGTAGTTCCAATCCCAAATCACAGCATGGGTTGTGTGGGGGCACTCCAGATGACGTCATACTGATTGCGCCCCAATCGAAAATCAGTAAAGTGTTTGCTCTGCTCCTGTTAGCTGTAGTTCAATAAAAAAAAATAATAAAAAAGGAAACGAGTTAGCAGAACGATAAGGGAGGAGGGGAGCAGTAGTGATGCTCAACCGAGGAACGGGCTTATTTTTATTGACTTTGATTTTATATGAAGCCGGCAGAGGGAACTCAAATCATTATGAAAGAAGCAGAAAGAGGTACAAAAAAAATAAATAAATAAAAATAAAAATCAGTGACAGACGACGAAGCCCTCGCTACGTGATGTTGAACATCGGAAGTAAAAGGTTCAATTTTGTAGAGAGTGAAATTTCAGTTCTATTCTTCCCACTGCGAAAAGTTCATATAAAGCTGTTTTATTATTTCTTTTTTTTTTTTCATTTCAAAATTAGATACATCTTTTATTTCCCATAGATGGAGAAAAATAACAACAAATACCCGGTAGATGTCGTGTTTATCCTTCTTTTGAACAAATAAGAAGAAGGAGTCGGGATAAATTTTCGGAAATAAGAAATTTTCTAAAGGCCGACCTTTCTCTTTTCTCAGCGAAAGATTGTTCATTTATTTATTTTATTTTTAGAGGTAGTCATGAGGTCTTTGAATATCCTAACCTTTTCAGTACCACTTGGAAGGAATGAATTGAACATCCATGATGAAATCTCATTTTGTCAAGACACCGAATGGAACTTTTTTTATTATTATTATTTCTTATTTCCAGTTTCTCTTTACCTCAATAACCTAAAACAGAAAATTTTCTTTCTTCTCTAAATTCCCTTTTTCGTAGGAAAAGAGTTCCTTTTAATGGCAAATTCTTTTTTCTGATTCTTTCTTTTTTCATCATTTTTTTTTTTTTTTTTTTTTTTTTAATAGAAACGGAATCTTTCAATTTTGTAAGAAAGATCCATTGTCCTTTTTTTTTAATCAGTAGACGAAGACTGATGAATAGAAATTGCTCCACTGGAAAAGTTAAAAATGAACATTTTGTTCATTATTTAACTCTGATTCTACCAAACATACAATTACTTTAAAATAACTTGAAATTAGCGTTCAATAAAATTACATACGGGATTTCTATAAGAACCATTAGCTCTAAAAATATTTTGTTCTAAAAAGAATTAAAAATAAACTTTTAACTTTGACAATAGATTAAAATTTATCCATAAAAATAGTTTTAGCCCTATTATAAAAAGGATAGTACTGTTGTGTAACCCATATATGTTTATTTTGACACATTTCAACTTCAATACCTTGAGAAACTCATTTTTTTTTATCAATGACATAATTTACGAATTGAAAAACATTCTTATCATGAAGTAACGATATCAATTACATATCCTAGTAACCCTAAATGTGAAAACAAATTTGAAACTCAGTGAAAGTTCTAATAGCAATGACTATCCATACAAGATATCTCATATTTTAAAATCTAAAACTGAAACTACCTTCATCATTTTATAAACGTATCTAAGAGATTTTCTTTTCAAAGGATTTTTATGTTGGTGTGTAATTCTCATGGAAAATATTTATGCTAAAATGGATTTTAGATCATATATTTTTACGAATAAGTACTGAATTTAAGGTTTTCTGACAAAAATATATTATTCCAGAAAGAATCTTTTCCAGCGCTATGTGATGAATCGATATTTGTCAAAGTATTAAATCTAGTTACAAATTGTCAACTTAAAAACATTGATTGAAAATTTGTTCTAGTAATCTTGCTTTAGAAGCTCATTGTTATCTTGCAGTATAATTACAATCACCCAAAAGCCACCAGGATCCGTCCTAACCCAAATTGAAGGAACCCGTTAGAAGTTTTAAGCTACGGTGAATCTCGAAATGAATGTTTCGTCGTAAATAAATGAGTAGTTAAGTAGTTTAAATCTTTGTAATCAAACACTGGAATTTTCTTAAACGGAATATCGGAGTCCCTTGTTTCAAGCAAATAAACACGTAAAACTTCCAAACACCAATCTCATAATCTGCATATAGGAACAATGATTCAATGCCTCTCTCTAATTTCTCATTGTAAGTTGGATCGAGTCGAGGATTTTATATTCCGCGAAATAGTGATCATATCATAAAGAAACTGCAAGCCTTGGATAGAATTCATATGAATCTTAAGAGTTTTTGCTTGAATTATAACAAATTACTTGCGAAAGCAAAGCCATTATCAGTGGAAAAATGTGATTCAGTAGCTTTTAGGTGTTAGTCTATTCACTAAAGTTTGTAAAACTATCGTACTATTATTTTGAAATTGTTGATAGTTCTATAAAGACATGTCCACAAATTTATTATATAAGGAAAGGACTATCTAGCAGAAAAAATATGAGCAGGAGAATTTATAAATTGTAATCAGGAACTTCATACATGCCTTGAACGGCAAGGATTACTTGCATTTTGAAATGTTTAGCATTGACATAATATTATTGAGGAAGATATTAACAGAAGTTTAACAAAGAATCTTTGATTGAATATAATAAAACATTGAAACAGTAAAAATGTTGAAGAAGAAAATTCAGATGTTGAATTTTCTTTTTAAATATCCTTTGGTTAAACTGCTAAAAAAGTTCATTTGAAAGTTTAAAATTTTGAAAATTTAAAGAGAAAACCAAAGTTTATCTAAATACCAGTTAGGAATTGTTCTCGACTGAAATAGGTAATGCGATTTCTTAAGTAGGAAAATTATCATAAAGGACATCATTGAAAATATTTATAAAATGGGAAGAAGGTTAAAAAAACGAGTTATAAATTATAAAGGATTTGAATTCAAAAGTTACAAAGATAGTTGTGGTCATATCTGCTTATAAAATCTGGCTTTAAAGATATCAGGTTCATTTATGTTTAACAAGTGAACTGACATTTTCATTAATTAACAGAATTACACAATTTTTCATTCTTGAATGGCTGAATAATCACTCTTAATTAATACTAAGGGAAAACTATCTGATTTTCTGAAGGATATGCTTTGTTGGGAATAAATGATCAGTGATTTCATCTTAATAGAGAGCTGATATTCTTCTGTACGTCCTTCGTTGTTTATTGGATTGGAAGAGTATGTTTGAGCATTACAAAATCTAACCATTTGAAAATTTTATCAATCAAGTGGAAAATTTGTGAATTGAGTTCCAATTTATTTAAAAAATGATTATTGTTATTAGGTTTCGTTTGCACTCATCAATACTAGAGTGACGGAACATACTCAGTTATTTGCTGTCAGAGTCGAAATATTGGCATATTTCGACTCTTAGTGGATATTTACCAAAGTTTCAGTGGATATTTCAAAAGCAACATGCCATACGTAAAGAGGAGTTTTTGTGTTGGTTGGTTTACCAATCTTAATTTTCCCTTTTCGTATAGAAGTCTAATTGGGTCCGAAAAACAAATTCCGAACTGCTTCTTTCATTCGTGCTTTCATTGATGCAATTTGTTAACGGTCCCTTTGATTTAGAATCTTTCTTTCGAATATAGATATGACATTTGCATTATGGTAACGAGTATTCACACTTTTTTTGAAATTATTGGGGAATTGTTTGTGATAACTAGTTCATGGAAATATGAAAACCCATTTTTGATCCACTACCAAATCACTTTTACATTTCACGTAACCAATAAGAACTTTATGATTCAATATTTGTAATCGCTTGGTATGATATTTATATTGGTTTAACACAACTTCAGAGCTTTTGACAGAGATTGTCAATTTCTTAAGTGTAATAAAAATTATACATATATTTCTCAATTTTCTATAAAAGCTGTTAAAATAGAAACTTTATTACTTCAGAATTTTAAAAATAGTAAAATGTGCTTACACACATATGTACTTATTATAAATTTTCACTTAATATATAACGTATAAACTTAAGTTATATTAAATTTTGTTTCAATCTTTCTTAATCTATATTATTGGAAACATTAAATATAGTTGATTTTTTTTAATTCAAATTTACTTTAATCAAGTCTAAAAAAAAACTAAATGATAATATTAACCAAAATAAATAATGTAAGTGCATGGTATGTTGCATTTTAAAAATTCGTAATATCAATTATTAATTTAATTAAAAATAAAATTTAAACATAAAGATAGGAAGTAATTATATTAATTTTTACAAAAAGAAAAGGAAAACTGAAGACATTATATGGATACATAAAATATGTAAAAAGAGCAAGGAATGCCCTTTAAATATATGTTTATGCTATTTCATTCTCTATTAAGAAGTCAAATTGAAAATTTTTAGTTAAATAATAGCATTAGATATGAATGCGTTTCACGGGTTATTATTTATTTTGCAATCGAAACTTCTTTTGTCTTCATATCATCAGAAGTACTTAAAAATTTAAAGTAAAATAAATACTTTTTTAGCAGGATCATTTATTAAATAAATAAAATAAGGATATAGTGGGAATATATATTGGGAATTCATTTTAAAGTTACTCTCTACACATGTAATTACACTATTATTCAAAGTAGTAAATTTAAATTCGATAGATTTTATTAAGGAAAAAATATAATGGTCTATTATGATGAATGTGAAACATTTGAAATTCATTATAGATAAATGTTTTAAAATGAAACTATATTTAAAAAGTTGTTAATAAGTTGTTGACATTTAAAACTGATTCTATCTATAATATTCTCAATCGGAAGAAGCTAAGTTTGGTTTATTCACGAAATTCTAAAGAAATTTTGATTATATGGCCTCTATAGCTTATAAAAACCAAAATAAGAATGCCATTGAAAATATTTTTTTTAAAAAAATTTAGGTTATAGAATATTTTACTTTATCAGAAAATTATTTGTAGTCATATAGAATCAATTAAACTGATCATGCATAATACTATCTATTTTTTTAAATTGTAGGTTACCTTGATGAGAAAATTGTTTCTTGCTTTATAGAATCAATTTAACTGATCATGTTCAAGATCTGTTTTAATAATAAATTGCATAAAATATTTTGTGAAATATTCAACATTTCTGAAAATGGTTTAAAATAATATTTGAATGAAATATAGACTAATTTTTGAAATCCAAATTTCTCATATGGGTTTTGAAATGATATCACGCGCTTCAATAAATGAGTCAAAAATAATTTCTAAAGCAATTTAGGTTGAAGCTTCTCAATTGGATTCACTTTATAAACCATTTCAGAAAATCGTAACTTTTATAATTTAACAGTTTTAATAATAATAATAAGATTTTTTTTATTATTCATAAAGAAAAATTGACTTCTATATTCATTTCAGAAAATCATTTTCTATAACTTTGCACTTTCGATAATAGCAAGTTTTTTTTTTTTTTTTTTATAATTTATAAGGAAAAATTCAAATTTTCATGAATGAGAATAAATAATATTAATTATGTGAAAATACTCAAATAAAAAAATCCGTCCACCTTGTCTAGCCTAAGTGATGATAGGGAGGTCCTGGGTTCGAATCCAGGTTCGGGCATGGATGTTCTTTCTCTCCCTCTCTCCCCTGTATTTCTCCTTTCCTTGTATGAATGAGTTGTGAATGGTTGCCTACCCTATAAACGGGTACCTATGACATGTGTGTACTGGGGAAGTCGGACTCCACACCAAATTACGGTTCAGATTGTAAGAGTGGAGTAGCACACCCCATACTGCCAGCCTAGTTGACAGAAAACAACAACAAATGAAGTTAAAAATGTTTCAGATTTATTAATAACATTGAATCCTAAATTTATGAAATTTTACATTAAAGTAAATTTTTAGTTGATATTAAAGTACAACTATGTAACCACAAAAATATTGAGAGTCTTTATTATACATATATATCTTACTTATTCGTTCGGTAAATGTATTAGTACGATTGTAATAATAAAATAAAAAGGAATAAGTACATATATATTCATTGTAATAAATTAAATTTACGTGAACACATTAAAATACTTCTTGAATGATAAATTTAAATCCATCATAGTTTCGCTATTGGAACTAAATTATTTAGGTTTTTATTAAAAACTTAATTATAATCAAGCACATTAGATATAATAAAGGATATTTTACAAGAATATTTTCATATTTAGGTATATATCATTGAAAATATATAAAAAAAAGGAACGAATGCTAATTAATTGGTTACATTCTTTGAAGTTAACGTTACAACAAAACGAATATTTTCTTCTTTGAAATGAAGTTTAATTAATAATATTTTCTTAAATGAAAAATTAATTCAAAATATCTAAATTAATTTTTTAAACATTTAGCTTCATATATTTGTTTTTTTTTAAATTATATACTGAAATATTTAAATTATAATTAATTATTCATTTCATTGAGATCCATATTAAGAATATTATGATCATTATTTACCGTTTAAAGTTTATAAAGTAAGTGGAAATATTTTTAAATGTATTCCTAACATTTTCAAATTACTCAAAAATACAATTTTTTTCCAATCAAAAAATCATTTATTTAGTTAGTTTGTCGGTAAAAAAATTTTTATTCCTGAAGGAAATTCAACCGTACTTAAAGCTTAATCTCTGCATAGGAATCCTGAGATAATGCTTTTTCTGCGTTTTGAACAGGGGAATGATTTTTAAATACATTAAAATAAAAATACAGCTCATTTAAGCAATGTTTCAATATTGTCATATAATATAATATAAATTAAGAAAATCAGTCACAGGCATTAAATTAATAACAGGTTTTTAACTCATTAATTATATTTATTACTAACAATAAATTAATCTTGAGGAATACCCATATTGATTGAACAAACAGGTTGATTGAAGTTTTATCAGTGGTGAAATGATTTTTAAATAAATAAATTAAATAAATTTAAAAATATTAAATAAATTTAAAAATAAAATAACCATTTATGTCTAAAAAAGTGTGTTCCATTTAAAAACATGCTATTATCCTTACTATATTATAAGGACAATTTTTCTTCATATTACTTTAATAGTACGCTATATGAAACAGATAATATTGCTATAAATTTTATAATAGGATACAATATGACGAGTTTTTGTCAGCAAAGACAAAGAATTATGTGAACAATATTAAAACAATATATTGAATAGGAATGAACATAAGCATGTTACAAGAATTTATAACACATTTAGCTTCACGTTTTCTTTTAAAAAATTGTTTTTCAATTAATATTAAAATTTGTAGAAAAAAATATTTTTAAGGCAGACTTAATAATGAAGATAAATGTTTTAATTTAGTGATGCAATTTAAAACTAATAATAATAAATCTGAAAAGGCTATTTAATTGCAAAAGAATATTTTAAAATTTTTTATCGAATGTTCAAAAATTAAAAATAGTAAATTGATATTAAAAACCGATTAAAAATTATTATTGAAAATAATTATTTTTAAAATGATTAGTTCAAAAATTTACAGGTAAAATACTTTTTTTTACAGACAATATCATGTTATTTTTATATATTCTAAAGTGTTAATTATCATGATATAGCATACATTTCTTTACAGTGATTGTAATTTAATAAATCAATATTTTTTAAGAAATCAACTACTAAGGAAGCTGAAAACACTTAGTATTCTACAGGCTTATTTCACAATCGTTTTGGCTAAATACCAAATAATATTCTGGAGAGAAATGAGGTCGAATTATTTCCGATGGGCTAGAAAAAGCAAAAATTTAATTATGATCGCAAAAATTTTGTAATATTTCAAAAGGATAAAGCAATCATATAATACTTATTAGAAAGTCCTATAACGCTTTTCATGAAATCATGCAGATAAAAGCTTATTAAAATAAATTAAACTTACTCAGATCCTCAATATATAAAATAAAATGTATGAATATCTTTCAAAATTATTTGTTTTAATAATATGGAATTTTTTTAAAAATATTTTTTACTTAAATTATATTAATTATATATATATATATATATAATATAATATATATATATATATAATATATATATTATATATATTTATATATATATATATATATATATATATATATATATATATATATATATATATATATATATATATATATATATATATATATATATATATATATATATATATATATATATATATATATATATATATATATATATATATATATATATATATATATATATATATATATATATATATATATATATATATAATATCTATATAATAAATCACATGTTATTTAGACTTAAGTTATAATCAAAAGAAATTTAATATTTAAAACTTTTCAATTGAAAAAATTGTTTTTCCAATGACATATTATATTTTTTAAAAATAAGATTAATTCTACACAATTTGACATTTATTAACTGATCACATAAATCTTAGTTAATAATTATATGCATATAAGAAAATGTATTTGTTCAATTAATTTACTATATAAGCTTACCATGCACAAACATTTTAAATTAGATAAGATTAATTTTAGTCTTTATCTGGACTGACTTGATCATGGTTTTTTTAGTATTTTTTATAAAAACAGTATACCTATTACTAAACATTTGCCAAAATGTATCCTCTTTCTATAAATACTATAAAAACTAAATATTAATAATTCTTCAACAAAAAGATTTGACTTATTTCATGTTATATGATTATATTTTTTACATCAGGTTTAATTAAATTGTAACTTAAAACATAATGTGGATTCCATTACTATAACAACCACACTCTAATTAGGAATCGAATATACAAATATTTGATGGAAGACCGTAGTGTTCATGCAATTCAAAGCTAGCAATATGAAATAATGAGAGATATTTATAGAAAAAAATATTGGAAATTATATATTAATCATTCACTAAGCATAAAATGTTTATGTAGTCTTAATTGTTTTAGTGTAGGAATTTTAGAATTTATGTAATTTGAAGGGAGAAAAAAAAAAAAAATTTTTTTTAATTTGTGTGTTACTAAAGTAACACCTTATAGGATTTATTTTGGTTTTTTGTAGTACCATGATTTTTGGAGCAGAAAGCATTGACTTCAATTTCAGGCTCTATTAAACCATAGAAGTTATATGCTATGCTTGTCGAATTAAGGTTTGATGATTTTCCAAGTTTTCACTCTTGAAAAATCAGCTCTCTATGCACAGAAATTTTCTTTTTCAGAAGGAAAATATGCAATAGATGCTTAAAAATATTTTACACAGTTTTCTTTTTACTGTCGAAACATTGTCAATCAAAATGAATCGGTCTTTAATGCGGCTAAAATAATTTATATGTTGTACATATAGACATTATAAAATGTACCTATATAACTTATTTTTATTGGAAAAAAATAAATCATTTATAAAAAATCAAGTTTTGCACGTTAAGTAAAATTTTTTAAAATCAAATATTATGAAATTTATATTGCATTTTTAAAGAAATTGAATTTTTAAGTAATAATAATTAATATAAGATTCTACGTTTAACTCATGCATGTGTGTTTGTTGATGTATTATTAAATTTCTCTATGTAAAATATTTATTATGTTAAAAAATAAATAAAATCATATTTGATTTAAATATAAGAATAATTTTCATGCCTAAGGAAACCTTTTGAAATCAAAAGTAATTTAATAAAACTTCATTGTAAATTTCTAGATAAAAACTTTAGAACTGAATTTTTTACTGAAGTTTTTTTTAAAAAATGTTACTTATTTATAAATGCATTACTTACTATTTAAGTTTATTTAATAAATAATTATCGAAAAAAAAAAGATTTTTAGGCTTGCAGAAATTTAGGATAGTTAAAGTACAATGTTTGAATTCGTACAATTTTATTCTTTGATTAGGAGACTATAAATATATATAAATATTTAATATTATACATATATATATATATACATATATATAGCATTCCTGAAAATAAATAAGAAAATTTAGCTATCTAATGTTATGTAAAATTTTTATTTTCATAAAAATATTTAATTATTCTTATTTTAAAATTAAATAAAAATTATGAATAAGATAATACCAAGGGCTATGTTTCATTTTTTTTCCAGCAATTCAGCAAACAATAAAAAGTACAATAAAAAACTTAAAAACTCAGTTGTATTTAAAAAATTATAACATTCTATAAAAATTCTCATTCCTTGAATACAATCTTAATATAATAAATATCAAATAATTTTATAATAGTTGATGCATACATTTGGCTCTATATATTATCTTTTGACTTAAACAATAGGACAATTTTTCAATTATTCTCATCTTTTAATCAATAATTTTTATCTTTTTGTCATCAGTTAGCATTAGCATATATATATATGTATATATGCTTGTATATTCGTTTATTTGTTTTGTCTATTAATTTTATATAGCACCAATAAACAAGTATAATCTCATTCATTTTAATACTTTTTATAATACACGCAGTGACTGACAGAGCCTTAGCATTTTTTTTTTTTTTTTTTTTTTTGAATTTTGTAATCCACAATTATATTTTTTTTTTCACATTTGGTGAAATACAAAGAGACTTTTAATACTCTAAATAAATTTACAATTTCGTAAATTGCATTACAGGTGTGGTTTCAGAACCGGCGAGCAAAGTGGCGACGCCAGGAAAAGTTGGAAAGTCAGAATGCTCTCCGTACCCTCGGACATGTGTCTGGAGATTATCCTATGACAGGAGGACGACCTCAGTCACCCTTGTCAAGCCTCACTCTGGGTTCCTGCTCCCCACCCACATCAGCTGCTACACCGACGGGTCCTAATCACTTGTCTCTAGATCCATGGTCCCTAACGGCACCTCTTCTGGGGTCTTCTTTGGCAGCCGGACTTCCCGGATTCCTAAACAGGCACCCCTCTGTGTATCCCAGTTATTTGACTCCTGCAGCGCCATCTACTACGCTTTCTGTTCCATGCTCCATGGCAGAACTTGCATCTGGAACTCCATCAGGGCCGCTGGAACATCCTGGTCCAGTGAATTTGTCCTTGGGACCTCCAACTGACGGCAAACCAGACGATAATGGTCTGGATCCTAGAAGTTCTAGCATTGTGTCATTGCGTATGAAAGCGAAAGAGCACGTTGAGTACCTGAATAAGGGTCTTACTATCATATAATTTTTAATTATTGGACATGTATATTTTAATGAAAGGACTAATTATTGAATGGTGGCTAAATTTTGAAATTAATTGGCTAAATTATAAAAAAATATAACGCTATAAGTGAAAAAAGCAGTAAAACATGAAGGAGTTCATTGCCTATGCTGAAAATAACCTTGAAGACGGAAAGAAATCTATTTATTAAGTGACCATGAAGAGGAGGGCATCCTTACTATTTTAAATGCTTAGGAGACTTAATATCTACAAATCCACTCCAACTTTTAAGACCAGTACTCTTTAGGGTGGAAAACACGTGGCATACGGAACTATGCATTTATTGTTTTTTGATGACGATGTTTGAAAGTGAAACAAAGAATTGTTCAATTTCTGAATGATTGCATATCAAGTTTCTTTCCCCTACGAAGTCAGATAACTATAAACACAAAAGAGCCTGAAAACAGGCATTCTTAAGAATATGAATTTAAGATAAACAATTGATTCATTCGCCAAAATACTTTGTGCTTAATTTTTAATTAATAAAGTTATTGAATATTATGCATAATGTACAAAATTGTGGAAATGTGTAATAATTTGAATATATATCTATAACTGTTTAAGGTATTAAAAATTGTGACATTTAACAGTAAAAAATATCTGTTATAAAAAGAAAGACACCAACTGCTTTGAGCCCATGATTCAAGAATCAGGTTACTTTTCAGTCGAAACTGATCGATTTAAACCCGACAAACATTCTTCCAAAAATATCAACAAACATTGAACATGAGAACTGATTATGACAATTGAAAAATTTTATCGGTATATAACTGAACAAATTAGTGATGAATGCGGTTAGAAAAAAAAAATGTTCAATATAAATAATTTTTCAGTGTTTTTACATAAATAAAGTTTAAATGAATGATGGAGTCTCTCATTTACTATAAAAGTAATTATAAATTCTAAGAGACAGACACTATATGGTGCTATAGGGTCACTTTTAGGACATACGATACAAATTCTAGGGAAAATTCTTAAAATACGAATCGTAACTCAAAGTACATTTCTAACTCTTAGATTGTGTCTTCAAATTTGTGATTTGTTTATACACTCACATATATTCTGAAACTCCACTTTTAATTTTAAATTTATTAGATGATATTAATATTGATGATTATTCCAACTTCTGATTATATAAAACTGAATGAGAAATATGTAGTAAATATTTTGGAAGAATAATATTAATCTTATGCAAAACCTAAAGCTAGTAAGTGTAAAATCAGATCTCTGTCAAAAATATTTTTGGTTGTAACAAATTTAAATAAATTATTTTAAAACACGATTATTAAACATATCAAATCCCTTACATACATTATGTGTGATAAATTATAAAGGTAGCATTCTCACACACAAAATTTTGTGATTCTGTGAGATACCACGTAAATTACAGACCTAGTTTATATATTATTTGACAAATGTTTTTAACATATATATTGTTTAATTTTCTAAAAATCTGATACAATTTTAATTATTCTAGATACATCTGTAAACTGTCACATATTTTTTTATATTTTAGTAATTTTAAAATTAATATATATGAAAATAAATATTCGAGTTTCTACAAATGAGCATTACAAATAAGTAACAATGGATATAGAATTGGTTTAATATCACTGTTATATTTTTGATCATGAGAAAAATTGTTAGCAGATGAAATCTTTTTTAAAATGTACAATATCTAACAGACGCACATGGCAAAACCTGTTGTTTTGTCAAAATATATCCTACTATTTTCGTGCGTTATTGATAGTTTAAAACTATCTTATACTTCGGAGCTAAACCTTGAGGATGTTACTTATTACTGATTAATCATTGCAGTATTTTTTCTGTCTACTGTTTTTGATAACCAAAGTAGTTAAAGCAACCAAACAGTTCTGGAAATTACTTTAAACAATAAGCTCTTTTTTTTTTTTGGTTGTCAGCAGGATAGATATCTTAAGTCGTCCAAAAAACCATTTAAAATGAGAGTGTCTGTTTGCACGTTAAAATTTTCGATCAAAGTAAAAAGGATGATTCTGATTCAATGCCGACTTCCTTATTTGAACTTAATTCAAAATAAAAAAGGGATTTAAAACCCTTATCCAATTTCAGTCGATATAAATGGGCACCCAGAAACAAACCATCACAACTTAATTTAAAAAAACAAGAAAAACGAAATTTCAACACAAACATTTATTATTTTAAACGATATTCATATTATGAGGTTCTCCTTAATGTGATATATCCTATTGCATTTACAGAAGAAATTTGTGCCGATGAATATTTGACGTGAACCAACTTATCAAGAAGATTATTTTAGTCAAGTAAATAATTCACATCATTGCTTGTACAAGAAATACCTTTTGCCTGTTATGCTAATGAATCTTTCAGCTGTAATTTTACGTCATTTTGCTTAACTGTGGGGCATCATTTTTTTAAGTAAATTTTTTATATTCATTGCTGAAGAGATATCTATGTATAATCTTATGCTGTGAGTGTAATTTTTGAAAAATGCCAAACAATCACATATTAATTTCAATATTATAGTTCAAGAATAATGTAACCCCTTATTCCCAGCAATTAGTTTATTTAGGGACTGCTTTAGAATGATAAGGTTAGAAGCATGTTCTCGTTACATATTGTTACAAATTTATAGATAATTACTGTATATGTCTTAAAATATCTCAGACATATCGGAAATACTCACATTTTGGGCAAAAATTGCGGTATTTAGACGTGCTATACGTTAAAAGCGGGTTTTCTAATGATTTGGTGATGTTTTGACGAGAAAACTTGGCGACTTGGCGAGAAATAGATTCTTCTGGAAACATCCATCACCTAAGCTCTAGGACCAATATTTAGCAAGATAGCCAAGAAGTTTCCAGAACCTTGGCGAAATTAGTAGATTTCCCCGCCAAGTCCGGTATAAATATCGCAGAACGACATAGTTAGTTTTAGTTTTGTGAAGACAGTCAGTGAGTGAAGACGATTTGTCGTGACTGCTAGTCTAGAGAAGCTGTTCTCTGCCTGAGGTATTTGAGACCTGTGATTGGAAGCTGTTACTTATTGTATCTGACGAATTGGAGCTGTATAATTGTGATTGTTACAGCTGGTATATCTAGTGGAATTTTTTTACGAATAAAAGCCTTGTGTTCATTGAGTGGTTGCTTTCTTCAACTCTCAATCCACACGAACACCCGAAGCTCGGTACAATATTATGTTTGCAAAATCAAAGACTATCATGTTGAGTAAGCCTATGTATATTAAAAGCGTAGCAAAGTCCATTTTCCTTCCATTTGCATGGCCTTGTCATGCAGAAACGGGTGTCAGTTCAGGTATAATGATCCAGTTACTTCTCAGAAATTGGTGTTATTTAGAGGCTTCATCTGGCAGATACAACTATCGCAATTTCTGACACGACCTGCAATTCTTAATTGATTTGAAAAATAAATTAATGAATTAATTTTAGTTTACGATTGCTTCTGTTTTAAAATATAATTAAAAGAGAATTTTTTATACTTATTGGTGTAATAATTAAACCCTGGCATTTAACGTTAAATGCTAATGCTAATAATAATAATAATAATAATAATTGAAATATCTTAATAAATATTTCAATTAAGACATTGCAATATTTTAATAAAGAGAGTCAATAAAATCTAAATAAATACAAATTAAAGTTCAGCGAGAATATCCAGTAAAGCAGGTCGTTAAAATACATTGCATTTAAATATATTTCACCTGTTTGCAGTAAATATTTATGTCTATTAAAATGTCTGCCAATACATTCGAAATGAAAAAAATTATGAGTGTCTCTTGTATCTCTGCAAGAATAGTGCTGCAATTTTAGAGATGGAAGACCTTATGATGGTAACCATGGTATAAAATGACAAGGTAATCAGGTGTGTTTAGTGATTTCTATGCAGAAGAAGAATATAATCGGAAACTTAACCTGATAACTTGTCAAATATTTTTGGAACCAAGTCTGAAGTATAAGAAATAGATTATATTTTATATTAAATTTTCTGAATCTCATTTAAAATTGTGTAAGCAATCCATGTTTAGTTTTGAAATCTGTAGTCTTACACCTATGGAACTATGATTGTTTAGTGGAGGAAATCATTTTTTCATTTCTTAAAAGTAGCTTACACCCAGGAACACCATGGCTCAGAGTGTAACTATGCATTTAAGATATTCTTGGGGCATATCTTGGTGAGATACAGAAATATCAAGGGTGAGATATGGAAATATCAATGGTGAGATACGGAAATATCAATGGTGAGATACGGAAATATTAATGGTGAGATACGAAAATTTGGCGAGTTGCATGACTAGTCTAATTTGGACCTGAAGAAATTGGCTGCATCGTATGAATTTAATCCATGAAAACAATCTTCGTAATCAGAATTTTTTCAATGATCAAAAATTTTTAACATTGGATTTTGTTACAATAATTTTTGTTACTCGTACACAAAACTAAAAATATACTGAATTAGAAAATTTATTATTTTTAAATTAATTAGTTTTTTAGTTATCTAGAAATTCCTGATTCGATTGATTTCCAACAGAAAAGTTTTGAGTTCTGGTGTCACAAAAGGATTTTAATTCCTATAATTTCTTGCTATTCCTGTAACAGAATCTGGAGCAGTCGTCTCGATTTAGTCATGGCCATAAGAGCAATTGTCACCTTGCGTGACGAAGGCGACGCGGAGAAATTCTAGATGAACGAAGATTTTATCAGATTTTAGCAGAACTACCTCTTTCACCCTTCCTGGAATTGTTGGAACTGCTTCGACATATTCGTGCTGAGAACTATTAAAGCAAATGTCCATGAAATCAAATATGATGGCTTAGTAAACTGCACAGGAATTAATTAAAAGATAGTATTATTTACTGGATTATATTCATTACACCAGGAAATATTTTGTTCAGAATTTTATTAAATAATTTAAATGAATGAATATATGAAAAAAAAGAGCATTTTTTATAAAAAAAAATTTGATTTTATATTAGATGTCTAAATATTATCCTGTTTAGGAATAGTTTATTTGATATTACGTATAACAATCAAAAGTTTTTGTAAAAAAAAAAAAAAAAAAAAAAAAAAAAAAAAATCAGATTACAGATTATTGCGGAGAATATAGTTAACTGTACTTACTATTATTGGCAGAAATAATTTTAATAAAGGCATTTCATAAAGTTATTTCTGAGTTATTCATTGGCTATCTATTCTAATGAAAAATTGGTTACGTCAGAAAAATGAAATAAGAATTACTCAAATTTAAATTACTGTGTTTGAAGAATTTAATTTTTGGTATGACTTTATTGTTAGCAAAAGATTATTCACATGCAATTAAAAATCAAAATATATTTTAATTGAATTACATAGTTGTAACTTAAAAACATCCATTTATGAAAATTTTGCATAATTTTTCAAATAAATACTTAATCCTAAATGATTAATAATTAAATGATTAATAAAAAAGAAAAAGATTTAATGTATAATTAACTCTTTTTCTTTTTTATTAATCATATAAAAAGAAAAAGAGTTAATTATACATTTCCTGAGCTTTACGAAATATTTCACTTTGAAAAAATAATTAACATTTACTTGCCTTCTTCGGGGCATGAGTTTATTCCAATCATTGTTGAACTATGGGAAGTAGATGTTGGGCTTCAGCTACTGCATGCACATATATCGGTGTAGGTGGTTGGAAATTTTCTGGGTTTTTTCTCTTGAAACACTTGAATAGAACCCATCATCTGAGAAATATACTCTTGTATTTTAAAGCAATTCGTTTGGTGGCTAATTCTAAAGCAATTCATTTGGTGAACATTAAAATGACTTACAATGGCCATCGGGCAATGAGCTGTCCAATACTTAGTGTCAAAACACAGTTTAACAAGCATTTAAAATATAAATAAAACATATTTTTCTACTCACAATGATAGTTGTTAAATAATAAAATTTGCTTACTAGTCAGCAGTAAGCAAATTTTATTATTTAACAACTATCATTGTGAGTAGAATAACTCTTATGTGTTAAATTTATATTAATCATATAAATTTAACACATAAGAGTTATTCAAGTAGATGTATGAATTCTATAATAAAATCAAAATCAATGTTTACTTTTTATGATTTCTCATGTACAAATATAACTAAATTTGTATTTAACTATGCTGAATCCTTACTTAATGATGCTGAATTTAATCGAGCCCTGAACTATAAATAACTAAAACTATTAGGAGCATAAAACACAACTGTAGTTATTAATTAAGTACACACACAGGCTCTAACAATATAAACACCTTAAATATAACTGTGAGAAACTGAACTCAAATATGTAAGTAATTCGAAGTTTGATTTAAACAATAGAAGAGATAATTAATGATGGATCATCTTTATTAAAAAAATGCTTATATCGGTTTCTGAAAGGCTTACAATGAAGATATTAAGCAAAATAAACCACCTCTGCATTTTGAATCTCAGTGACAAGAATGAGTGCTATCATCTTATTTGGTATCCTCTCCAGCATATTTATATAAAATATTAAAGGAAGAAATTAAACTCTGCGAAATGTGTCAACATGCACCTGTCTTCTTAGCATGGTGGTTTTCTCGGTGAGGTTTTATTGGTGTAAATTGCTCAAAATAAACGACTATTGATCAAAGATACAATTATTAGTGCAATTCACATCAAAATAATGAATCAGATTAAAATTATAATTCAGTGTTATTTAAATCTTTTAATTAAAATATAATAATAACATCAAAACACAAAAGCACGCATAGTATACAGGAAAGATATATAACAATTTCTTGGTTACATTTTGTACGTTTGAAATTGATTTAAGTGTGCAAGGGAGAAGATTATTTACAAATTTCAAATGACACTTTATAGATATGACAAATATTGCATATGAATACAGACCAGAATTATCTATCTATCTATCTATATATATATATATATATATATATATATATATATATATATATATATATATATATATATATGTATATATATATATATCGTTAATAAACATTCAGTGATAGTTATAAATTTGCAGTTTTTATAATTACAATTAGGTTGACTAGTTTATTCGTTTCTTAATACAGTTTCCTCAACTGCACTTTTTTTTAGCACACGTGGACTTTGAGATCATAATCTACAATTCAATCAAAAATCCAGACTACTATAAGCATCCATGCCCATGATGTACATCAAAAAGAATAGGCCAGAAAGCTAATCATTTGTCTGAATATTATCATCATAACTTTATCGTCATCATAATTCTATCATAAATTTAGTCAAAAAATTTTGTTGTGTTAATATGGATTTTTATGTGATATTTATTTTAAAACGTAAATTTATCTTATAGGATGAACGGTAAGACTAATTTTTTAAGGTGATTATTATTACTAATTTCTGTGGTGATATAGTTAGTAAAGCATTTTTTCCCTTATGATTATTTTATTTGTATAATATAAAATAATCACATTAAAGGAAAAAAATCATTATTTTATGAATATCATTGAATTATAAGGGAGAAAATTTTAATTTTTCTGTGAGTGGAGTAGTGTTGAGCATCAATTAATACAATTTTAAAGTTACCCATTAAGAAGCCACATGGGAGGATGAAAATACTAGATGTGATTCTCTTTATATTCCATTTTTTTATTAGCTTATCACCTAATGAGACCAGTAATGGTGTACTTGGCCATGTTGCTAAATCTGACCAAGTATACTATTACTGATCTCAAGCTTTATTGGTATTTGAGCCATTAATAAAAAAACAAAAATCCTATATTTTGTTTCAGACAATTTTTTTAGAAATCTTATTTCCTTATGAGAACAAATCCAGCTGAAGAATGAAAAATGAGTGGATTTCTGTATTTTAAAATGCTAGGTTCCTCAACTGATATGACTTGATATGAAGAGAAAGATGGTAGATCAGATATCTGCCTCGTCATTAGACAGTAATTCAAAAAATCGAGGTTGATGATTATATTGAAACATTAAATAGAGCCATCTGCTTTCTCATTATAAATTAAAGGTTCAAGGAAATAAGGATATGGAAAATGTATTTTAAAATAATCTATAAATCTACGAAGAAAACACGAGTTATTCTAAAAGCAAAAATTGCTGATTTGCTGAGTTTTAATAAGATTTAATAATTATATTTACATACTACTCATGTTAGAAAGACAACACTAGTCAAAATTTGGTAGAGCTTTTTAGGAAAATTTTTCAAAGATATAACGCCTTATTCAGTGCTAAATTGAAAATCAGGTTGAATTTGGGAATGAATAGTGAAAAATTAATTGACTTTAACAATGAGGAGTGAATAAGTTTGTAACTGAAAGTAATCATAAAACACAGTTGAATAAGTATGGCAAAAAAGTGTTCCGTGAGATTTCATAGTTAATAGAATGTGCTCGAGCGTAAGGTGAGAGGAAACCAGAAAAAACTATATACCATTCACCCTAGCGACTGTGCAATTAAGAGTCAGAAACGCAACCATCCACTTTTGCTCAACAGTGTGACTATGATCCAAGAAAAGATCTTCCACATCAAAACACTCCGTTCTGTTCTTTGTTCCCGGAGTGTGTGTTGGGAATATAGCAAGTTTTCACAATAATTTGTTAATATCACGTACTATTGTAGTTGTTGTTGCACCAGCATGTTCCCTGAACCTTGCCCTGAGTTGCGATCTATCAGTTAGGTAGAAGCAGCCGGGTGGAATCTTCGTAGTTTTCAAGCAGGGACCAAGCAGATGACCCCCAATACTTGACCTGCCACCTCAGAGGTATCATTTCAATTGAAGGACATTGCGACCACGCCCAGTTTTGACGTGCCCCAGCCACCTTAAGCGAACATGACGAATCTTTGTTCAAGTCGGGATTCGAACTCACTGCCTTCCGATATTAAGAACGATGCCCTAACCAACCATGCCACCACGGCCCCAATATTCTAGCAGAAAGTAAGAATATTCCCAGTATAAAGCTTCAAATATTTAGTGATACAATTTAAATAAAATTTTAGTAGTCAAAACAAGTCTTACAAATACAAGCTGAAACTGGTAGCAGCAATGATGAGTTCAGATATTAACCAGGGAATGTCAAGCTTTAACCTCATAACTTGAGCTTAGTTTAAAATAACGATGTGGTCAGCTGCGTTTACGGCTTTTTATTCATAAATAGGTATCCAAAAATAGATAGCAAATGTAAATATTAATGGAGATTTATTTTATTATGAGGTAAAAAGATTAAGAATTTTGATGAGAAATACACTTTTATACGAGAATAATTCTAATTAAAAGTTTTTGATAGGATTTTATATTTATAAAAATAATCTACAGAAAAAAAATTACATTGAAAAATTTCATCAATATTATCCTTTTGATTTAATATCATTTATATATTTCAGGTGAAGAAAGCGGTTTTATGTTTTCAGATAAAATTTCACATAAGTTATCTAATGCATTAGAAATTCTTTCGATTTTAATAATAGTAAAATTGTATGTGATAATTTTTAGAAATAAAGCACAATTTTGGAAAGTTTATTTCATTACATTTATTAGAATAGTTTCTACAAAAATAAACACAAACTTATTAATGAGACATGATTTAAAATAAAACCCTTCTGATTTTGATATACGAAATCATTTCTATTTAATTTTTCACTAATGCTATACCTTGTCATAAACATTCTGATGTTTATGAACACAAAAGTGTTTGAATTTTATTTTTTATTTATTTAATTTTTTTCTTGCACATATACCTTAGGGCAAACTGTCACTAAATGGCAGTTGAATATATACATAGTTAAAAATGTCAATGTTAGTAATAAAAATTTCGAAATGGGCTTAAAGCAAATAAAAAGCCTCATTTATAAACAATATATATAATAAGATTTTAACTCAAATTTTAACATTAGATTAGACAAATATAATTTTAATATTTAAAAAATTTACTAACTACGTAATATGGTAATTTTAAACATAATTAAATAATTATATTAAAAGTTAAATTACATAAATTTATATATTAAAAGTTAAACTAAATAATTATATAAAAATTATTAAATATTTAAACATACTAACTTTCTGTTTGTGTACTAATAATCATAATTTTAAGTCCATTAATTTAAGCATTTCTCTAAATGTCTATATCTTTATATACACTGCTTATAGTACTTCGATAATAACAATATTTTAAAGCACACACAAAATTATTTTAATAATAAGTAAATAATCGACATTTTCAATATCGATATTTATATTATGATATTACATATCTATATTTACATATAATTGTTATTTCAAGCTCTTCGATATCTGGTATAGCACTTCGATATCAAGCACTTCGGTATGTAGTTGAATGTCAATATTTCCTTGTTAGTCATTCACTGCTTAATTGCTTTCATTAAGACTGAAGATTGATATTTTGCAGCAAATAAACAACCTGATAACCTAAAAACAATTGTTGGACTGTGAGAAAAGACTATTTTGGACTTTTCCTCCGTTGGACAAATTTGCATTCCTCCAATGATACCCTCTTCTGATTGTGCAGCCCTAAGGTATCCATCCCCTGTTGCTCTTTTTTTTTCTTTTCTCAGTAAAAACATTGCGTTGGTTTAAAAAAAAGAAAACATTTCTTTAAAGAAGGAAACGCAGTTGTCCCAGCGAGATCCAGCTGCGGCACTCGGGAACGACAGCATTTAAAGTTTACATTTTATTCCTAGGAAAACGGGAGCGCCGAGGGAAAAGTTGGCTTCCGTAACGCAATTATTCCTGAAAAGCGGGTCGCGATCAAATCCATTTTTCCCGAAAAAGCGAAAGCTAACCCCATGCTCGGGCACTTACCAAATTCTATTCAATCTATTTTCTGGACCGCCGAAAGCGCCAACCATAAATAATAACACAATCAACTCCCCCAAAAAAGTACCTTTCTCTCCCCCCTCCAAGAATAAAAAAAGAGGGTCTATAAAAAGCAGTCCCGGGTAAAAAGACTCGACAGTTGTCTATGGCGCCTCTCCTCACTCAAACTCCCGTGTACAAAATGGTCGCCAATTTTGCGTCTTTCCAGGCGAGATAACTCAATTTGAGGTTCGCGCTGAAAGGTGGGAGGACCGTTATTAAATTTTCGCCGATTTTCATAAATGACGAAATTAAATGACCCGCCTTTCTGCCTAATGGGTTTTCGCGCCCAATCGACATTATCTCCTTCGCACTGTGGAGAATGAATGTTTTAGATGTATCCGCGGAGTCGATATTTTTTCTCTCATGTACATCTCTTTTTGGTTTGGAATTGTAATTATTTTTTGCCGCGCCACCCCGTTAATTTCTTCTATAGCCCCCCCCCTAATCTCTCTTTTACTCACTTATTTTTGCTGATAGCATTAAGCAGCAATTTCCGGCCGATTTTACTAACCGCACTCTCTTCGACAGAAAAAGAGGATTTAAAAAGGCGAGAGTAAGAGGAGAAGAAGAAGAAAAAAAGAAGCGAGACTAATTTTTACTTAAGAAAATGCGAGTTAGAGAAGTGGTTGTTTCTTGGTTTCCTCTCTTTTATTTTTTTTTTATTTTGCTCCCCTCGTTCCATAATAGTCACACCGTTGGTGGAGAAACTAATTTATTGCTTCGTCATCTTTTTTGATTGTGTTAATTACTTTATCAATGCGAGTGGCTGCTAAAAAATTACAATATATTGCATTCATTAAAATAGTAAAAAAAGAAAGAAAGAAAAAACGTTAATGAATGGTGAAAAAAAAAATCGAAATTGTTTCATTGTGAGAGCAATGAAACTCTTATGTTTAATTAATATTTAATGTGCTCTATATTTATAAAATTAGTTAGAAGGCATTCATTTTATTCCTTTATAGGAAGATTTTTATTTACTTTTTAGTGTAAATTTAATTAAAAAGTTATTTTAAAAGTATAGAATTATCCTGTGAAAATTAAATAGTAATTAATTTTCTATAATATTTGATAATACTGATTAACGCTAACTCATATTAATTTATATTTTTTAAATTTTTACTTTATTTAAAAAAAAAACTAAGCATTATTTTATTTAATAAATGAGTTTTTAAAAATGGAAATAAAATTGGGTAAAATAATTTGAATAGTTGAAATATATATCGTGTTGATATATATTCGATAGCATAATCATATGAAGACATTATAGATTAATTATGAATTGGTAATTAATAATGCTCTTAGCAATTAATCTGAAGCATCAATCCTATTATATAGAAAAGAAAGGTTTAAAACTAAAAAGAAGTATTACGTTATTATAAAAGTAATGTTTATGAAATAAAAAGTACGACATAATAAACAATAAGACAAATTCAATGAAAATGAGCAGTCTTTTTTCATATTTCGCTTTTAAAATTAAAAGAAAATGTTAGTTTTTTTTCGTTGAAATAATTTCGACATGAGGGCTAGTTTAACTAAAATCTATAGTTTAAAATGAATCCAAACCTCAACAAATAAACCAAAATCTACAGTTTAAAAGGAATCCTAAGTTCAACAACCACCCACGAATTATTTAACTTCAAAGTAAGTGAAATAACCATTCAGTTGTAATCTCGGCCAATACTTAAGGAAATTAATCGCTCGCAACGTAAATTTGCGATAAATGGAATAATCGATGAAATAATTTGAGAACCAAAAGAGGTTATTTATCGAAATATGTAATTCCCCTTTCGAAAATGCCCAATAAGAGGGATTGTACTATTTTATAAATATTGTTTTATAAGTACTTTAAATATATTAATGATAGAAAACGTTTCACATTCCAGAAAAAAGTAAAATACTCATTTTAAAGCATTAAGAAAATTTACTCTGCAAAATTTTATCAAAAATCGGTAAAAAAGAGATTTTTAAGTATAGAGAAAATGGTTTTGAACTGTAGATGCAATTTTTTCATTTCACCCACACATTTCTGACTAATATATATATTTTTTAATAAACTCTACGATACGCGCAAATAAATAAATAAAATAAAAATTAAATAAATATATAAATAAATTTTAAAAATCTTAAAATTGGAAAATAGGCTATAATAATAATAAAAATAATAGAGGTTTTTCAAAAGTTTTGAATATTTTTTCCTTATCTAACTTCCATTCCGATTATCGATTGCATTATTCAGCATTTTCTCTATATTACTTGTATCTTGTTGCTTATTTGACAAATTCAGATTTTCTCTACTGTTTCAAATTTGATACTCTTCTTATTTCTAAGCTATAAAAATTGAAGGAAATTTACTAAATTGATGGACAATTATGTTTCAATTATTTTGCTTCATATTGTTCATGATACAGATATATTGATCAATAAATCTTAGATTTATTTAAATTCAGTTGCAAATTCTGAGAAAGTTCTGAATATATTATAAAAGAAAGAAAAAGCAAAGAATCTTGCAGTTCAGTAACACCTCAGGATAATGAAAGCTAGAAGTATATATAATCATATTTAATTCAATCTTATGTGCTTCGTATTTATAAACATAATGTTCACTGCATTTCTAGCCGATATGTAACGTCATTTAAGACTTTCTTTTTAAATGACAGCGATTTTCATTTACGATGCCATTGCCTGACTTAAAGAGAAAAAACTTAATTTTGAAACGATACACTTTTTCTCAATTTAAATAGATGTTCAATAAAATAAATTGTGTTTTTATACAGAAGATATTGGAACTGCTTTATCGCGTGTCTTAGAAGTTCTCTTCAATTGACAAACTGGAAGTGATACAACAAACCATTCTTCGATTTGATAAAGCTCTAAGCATTTTTGTAAATAAAAAATTTTATAAGAAAAACTAACTTATTGAAGAAAGTGTACACTAATTAACTTTTTATTAGATTGCAATAAATAGATAATCAAAATTAGCAAATAACTCTTCAGATAAAGAAAAAAATTATTTTTCTTATAATAGCAAGTAGATTTGCCTAATAACTTAAAAAAGTAAGCTCTTTTTATCTGCTTGATGAAAAATTGCATGAAAAAAATACTCTAAAAGTAACTGATAAAAGAAGTTGGAAGAGAAACTTTTTGTGGAAAAATCTAAAAACGATCCGAAACCATATTTTGTGATTGAAGTAAATTCTTTCGCTGTCAATAAGTGAAAAATTAATTAGAAAATGAAAAATTGCATGAAAAAATACTCTTAAAGTAACTGATAAAAGAAAGTTGGAAGAGAAACTTTTTGTGGAAAAATCTAAAAACGATCCGAAACCATATTTTGACATTGAAGTAAATTCTTTCGCTGTCTATAAGTGAAAAATTAATTAGAAATGAGAAAACTTTTGAAATTATATAATCTAAATAATTAAACAAACAGAAAACAGGTGAAAAAAAAAAACTATGAAATTATTTTATGCATGAAGGAGGTTTATGTTTGTTTATCGCTCAACGGTCATTTTTTGCACACGAGGGCTAATAAGACCTGGACTTTCAGCATAAAGAGGATTCCGAACCACTACAAACATCCATGCCCAAGGTGTGATTCAAACCCACGAACGATTAAACCGAAGGCAAGAGCGCTAACCATTCGGCTGCCAGCTCGGCGCATGAAAGAGGAAAATCTTCACTATTCAATAAGTACATGATTTCTAGAACAATCGACTCTTCGATTGTACATGTTTAACTCCTACTATCATCTAAAATTTATCATTCAATTTATTTTAATGACCTTATTTTTAATCTCCATAACAAGAAAACATGAATTTAGAGAGCTGATAAAGCACAGTTTTTTATCTTGAAAATACATTCAATAAAAATTCGATATAAATTGAATTAAAACAATACATTCAATTAATCGCAATCCTGATTCCTCTCCACCGAAACAAAAGTGAAGTAATTTTATGCCTTAAAACAAACCCACACAAAAAACTGACATAGACTTCTGTAGACGTAAAATCTTAAAAAAAAAAATTCACAAATAAGTTTATGTATTTCATAAACTAAACCAGGGTTATAAAATTGACACTATAAAGATATCAAAAGACAGTGTTCATTCATTACTTTATAAAAATATTTGTACACGTTAAAATTTTGAAATTTTTTCGTTTACTTACAATCGATCAAAAACAATACGTCCAGGATGCAATGTTCTATTTCAAGATGTTTTTATGCAAGAAGGAGATTATTTAGATGCTACTTCACGGAATCACCGCAAGCCTACAAATAGGACATCGTTCCTTGTAGCATAAGTTCCCTTGTTGAATCTCAGCAACTGTTGAACAATGAGGGATAGATATTGCGCTTTTGCCTTTGGCATGCACGTTTATGAGGCGAGTGCTTTTGAGTTTTTCAGGAATTTTTCAACTGAGATACGTGAATGCGGGTCACAAATTATGAAAATTCTTCCTAGAAAGTAATTTAAGAGATAGATGCTAAAATGTCTTAAATTGACTTTCGACAGTTAGTCTGACCATTTGTGGTGTCAAAGCTGTACTTCATAATGGATGAAATATGGATCCATTACTTTAATTTAAAATCAAATTTGTAATAATTGAATGAATAGATAGCAACCAGTAAAAATTACCTGAAACAAGGAAAAGCGCAAAATTTACAACATGAAACGCAAATCATCAAAAAAATTAAAAGCAAATATTTGTCATAAAAAATCTGACAGTTAACAAAAAAATGTCAAGTTAGGTTCATTTTCCCTTTTTTTATTTTCTCAATATATCAATTTTACTATTTCCAAAAACTTATTTTAAAATGACATTTTTGTAATAAACTTTAAAGATTGAGAAAACAGAATTTTCTGATTCTTTTTTTCAATACAACGCAAAGCAAATGTATTGAGAAAAAATGTTTTGCATAAAATAAGAAGTAATATGCAATATTTTTCTCCATACAATGGATTTATATTGTTTTTAGAAAAAAATTATCCCCATATATTTGAATATTGATAAATGTAAATTATAATTTATTTTGCAATACATTTTGAAGAAAGTGATTTCTTGTATTAAATATGTGCATAACTCTTTTTTTTACAGATAATAAAGTGATTAAATAAAGTAATGTTGTAGGATGCATCTACTTACGAGACATTACACCTTAAAATATTTCAAATCTATAACTATTGAAATGCCACTCAACGATATATAGTTATTTATGTCTAGGTGAAGAATAACTAGACCATCACATTCATCACAAAAAGAGGGATATAACTTCCTTTTAATCAAAATGTTATAAATTTAAATTGCATTTTAAGTGTAAACTGAGTGAACTTAATCAAAAGAAGGTTTAAGAAAATCTTCAGAAAATTCTAATTTTACTAATTTTGCAACAAAAAAAAAAAAAAAAAAAAAGCTGTCGAGAATTTGAAAAAGTTATTTATCAATATCGCCCAATGAAAACGTGCACTTAATTAGTATTAACGTGTACAATCTGTTTTTTTCAACAAGTCAGTATCTCTCTTAATATCTATTGTGCGTCATATGTAAATTATTTTTCTAAATGAAAATTGAAGATACATTCAGCGTTGTTGTGGGGAATGAATATAAAAATTAAATGTACGAATATAAAAATCAAATGGTTTTTGAAAATAAGAATTTTCTTGTTTTTCAAAAAAGTTTTTAATTAATCTGATATTTATCATTTGTTGCAATATTTTGGATATTGGAATATGATAGTCTTCTATGACTCAAATATATATGATTTTATAAGTTATTCAATACTACAAAGCAATCACGTGACTGGAGTATTAGAGATGCAAAAGAAGGTATAGCATCTCAATGAAAACTGATGACAAGATAATGTGTTATGAAGAATAAATCCATCGGCAACAGACGTAATCAGCGAATCAATCTTTTGTTAAAGTTGTATGCATGAAATGGGGTTGTAGGAGACAGTATGGAGAGGTAATGGCAAAGTTAAAGAAAGGCTCTATAAAGCAAAGGCTGATTGAACTGCAGGTGTGAATGCAATTGTTCTTTGATTCCAGAGAGAATCGAGATTCATTTCAAAATAATATGTCAATGTACTGGCAGATACTATGATCGGACAATGCAGACGATTCCTTGAAGACAAGGGCAAGTATCCTGAAGGTCAATGTGAGCTTAATCACAACTCATCCAAGTTCTTTGAAATAATGGAAGGATTTTAAGGATCATGGGTGGTACATATGAAACTGTAGGATGTAAAATAACGGATTATGTCTTTGGGGTAGTTCAAACCTAGTGCACAATGATATGAACTTGCTCTGCATTGGTGCATCCAGTACTTACAGAGTTTTCTTTTCACTGATAATTATTTAGTGACAAACATTGCTTTCAGTATTTAAGCCCATGCTTTTTCGTACGATACAAGTGATGACCTATAGGTCTATTTTTTCATTCAGCATTACATATTTTGACTATAAGTATATTTTCAATGTCATCCAAATAGCTATATGGTCCATAACGACATAATAACATTATATGTCATAAGAAAGTTTTTTCATTGTTTTCCTTTGACAATGAGAAGTATGATTTAATTTTAGCTGTTGTAACTAAAATTAAAGTACATTAGCTTTGAGGAAAAAAATTAATACTTGCATATTTTGTATTAATAAATTTTCATGCGAAATTTATGAATTTTGATGTACATACATAATGCTGCCAGTTCATGCATATTTATATTATTCGTTTGTTTTTCTTATTTTATTTTATGATTACATAAGTATTTATTTTAAATTCACAATTAAATTTTATTTGAAAACTTTAACATATGCTTTGTAAATAAAGTGAAATTACACCTATCTCAACAATAATAATAATAATAAATTTTCTTTTCTTCTTCACATACAGTTTAAAACAAAAAGAAAATTTTCTGATATGTAAAACATACGTTCAATTCAGTTTCCCATGTGAACTGCGGAAACACAATATTTTGCTAATTTGATGAGATTCACTATATCCCCAGTAATATTTCAATAATTTCCATTATAAATTGTTAAAAATGCAACAACTTTCTTTCATTTTTTTAAAATTAATATATAGAACTGCTTACACGTTTAAAAAATTATAAATGCTTTGATGCTAGTCATGCTGGTATTGGAAAAACGATGTGTTTAATACCTGCATCAAATGAAGACTCGCACTTTGAAAGCCAAATAACAACTAAATAATCATATGACTCAGTGTTTCTCAACCCTTATCAAATGGATAAGAGAATTTTAGCTTTCTCTCTCTCATATTGAGACCGTGTCCTTTAACCTGATTTAAAATTTCAAAGCGATCATCTAGCCATATTTAGCTGTTTTCGCTGACTGAAATAGTAAGTTGCAACTATATGACAATAAATTAATCATTATACCATATAAAGAAGAGAATTTTTATTTTTCAGAGTATAATTAGTTAATATAGGATTCTAATTATAAATTACCTACTTTAAATTTTGTAAATAAAATTTACCAAAATATTTCATTATTTAAGTTTTATTTGGTATCTACAAGAAAATTTCTATAACGTTAAAATAAAATCGTGTCTTTTAATGTGATTGATCATAGTAGTTAAATATTTTATACCGCCAAAAAAAAATAAATAAATAAATAAATAAATAAAGGCATCTACAACACATCATATAATCTACCATAAACAAAGAATTCTTTACCAACACTTTCTAGTTTTTACTGTGGACAATAGATGGCGCAACAGTACAGATTGAAATTACAGTTGTTAAGAATGATGGAGTAAGAAAATACGGTGAATCGTGAAGATATAAAGTTTCATATATCAAAATATATATTCTGTTTTTTGAATTACGTCTCAATATTTTGCTTAAATACCAATATAAATTATGATAAGGATTGCTTACTTATTATTACAGTCTTGTCGCTATCTGAATATCTCCTGGAAACACAATGTACAGTGTTGATTTAAAGAACTCAAATGAGAACATTTACACATTATAAAATAAATAAAAAAATAATGAGGAAAACTATTCTAATATTTTCTTTAAAATTTTTTAAATTATTTTAACAATCATTATCATGAACAATATAATAAATATGAGTTCTGTGTACACTTTTGCGACCAATAATCTAAATACTAATTGATTAGATATATGTGCCATACGTTATTAAGGAATAAAACTGCTTCAATATAGAAAATTAATTTATTTCATAATGAATAAATAATTATTCAATTTATCTTATGCGATAAATTTTTATATTTTAGATTATATATGGTAGATATTTTAAAAGCAAATGTTTCATGAGTATCTTAATGTTTCATAATTTAATTTTTAACTAAATTTGAAGAAGCATAATTGTAATCAATATTTTCAATTACATTTTTTGTACTAATATTTAAACGGAAACATTTAAATTTTAACATGTATATTAAAATTTTGCTTAATTATTCAAATCCTCAAGCATTTCATTGTTAAATAAAAGATTTTACAAATATAATTACGTAAAACCAATTTTTTAATAATCTATAAAAACAATAAATTTATTTTTTAAATAGATTAAATTTGACGATAAACGATTATGCTTTTATGAACCATATCTTTTTTAATCCCATAATTTTACAACCATTCAAAATATCATATTAACAGATCAGAAAAATAATGAAAATATACAAGCATAATGTGTATCATTGCGTCTACTTATTTCTAACTAATTAAAAGATTTCGACTTTTTCATCCAATTTGTTGTTGAACAAATAATAAATGTCATTATTAAATTCTTGCTTTCAATTCAAAAGTGCTTTGTCTGTTTACCGTTGCTATATAAGTGATACATTCAATTTGAAAATCACCGAGACCAGCAGGCTTCCATGTACATAGTCCTGAGTTGGGCTCTGTCAGTTAATTTGACGCATGGATAATCTACACATGGTGTCAAAATATAGCCAGGAAACCAAACCGAGTTTAATTCCATTAGGCACGTTTGTAGCTGATCATTGAATACACCTTTTGAAAACTATAATTCTTAGTTACTTTAGGTGAATAATGTGCTTATGATGATATCACACTTTATTGATATCATCATAAGCAACATGAAACATGGCTTTAACGTACGTATTGATGGCTATTTATGATGATCATAAGTCCTGTTGATAAATAGTTCTGTATATAGTTTGCATGTTCAATATTAAAATATTTTTTGTTCTTGCTGATGCAGCAAATTGTAGATATTCTGCATAAAATTTTCTTATTAAATTTTAAAAGGTATTTAGTAAAAAAATTTCAACCACACTTTTTTACTTTACTTTTCAAATTTTGACCATTTTTTTAATTTTGGCTTAACTTTTGAACTTAAGTGTATTTTTTCGTTTATAATTTCATTTCTTCATATTTTATGATTTTTATCTGCGACAGAAATGAGTTTTTGTTCTTAAATTTTAGAACTTGATTAGTTATTAAAATATATATATCTGGTTTTAAATTTAAAGTGATATTAAAAAACACCTTATATTGAGAGTAAATTTATTTTTAGCAAAGGAATTAAATAAATGTTTTTTCCTCGTCAGCCGCCTAATGGTCAACATTATTTGAGCGATTTCTTTTTCGTGAAGTAACAGGAGAAACATTAAATAGTTTTTAAAAATCATATTACACTTATCAGCATCTCCAGAAAATTCAAAAATATATATAATCTGCACCGAACCAAGAACATCACTCAAGTTTTTTTTCGATGCAAGTCATTTTAAAGATATTTTCCCTTTTTAATGAGATTAAATAACGTTATCAAACAACCGCGTTTATTCTTGTTAATATCTGGTGCTTCAAACTAAATACTGTGTAACGTATTAGATACAAGTCAAATTTATTTTTTATATCATTTTTGCCTACTTGACAGTCTTTTGTTAAATTAGGAATTAAATTGCTAAGTTTAAAGGAAGAAAAGTCAGATAATTCCCCAAAATCCTGATTAACATGCTGAAAGTAGAAATGTAACTCTCATATCTTGTTTAGTATTTGAAATATTAAACTGGGCATATTTTACTTTGAAGAATGCACCATTCTTCCAATAGGCCACTGTAAGCCCCAGTACTTTATCGACATTTTTTTTACATATTTTTACTTAGTGTGAAAATCAGTTATTTTAGTTTAAAATAAATTTATGTATATATTTATTTATTTCTCATTAGAGTGATGTGTGTAACATAAAAACATTTCTGTAATATTTATTTAATTCATATTAAAGGCGTTAGGAAAATTCTCTTAAAATTTTCCTAACTTATTTTGATAATTATTTTATAATAGTTTAAGAAAATTAAATGCATTTATGGCTTTGGAATATTGTTTTTTTTTTTTTTTTTTTTTTTTTTTTGATTTAAGTGAATACACCTTAAACTATTTATCTTTCATTTCTTCTGCTTAGCCGTGTCAGTAGCTGAAAGGTTAACTCTATTACCTTCAATTCTACGTTACAGTGATTAATATTGGCTCTAACCTCGGGCATGGATTTTTTCGTTATTTGAAATCCACTTTAAGCAGTATGAACCTAGAGGTAGGCAAGTCATAAAAGAGATCATTCTTGTTTCTAGAAAACAACAAGTTCTATTTTTGACACGTTTAAAGGACCCTCGTATACACTAACATTGTCAGAAGAACATGAAAAAAAGCATAAGTACAATGTGTCCCCTAAATAAAATACTCTTTCTGGGATGACTGATTAAGTTTTGAAATCATCAGCTAGGCTTTTGCTTATAAATTACGAAGTCTGTATCAACTTTGAGGTAACGATGGCACATCCATTGGGTGCTTCCACCTGTAAAATACCATCTATTCTTTTCCTTGAAGGGCTAAAAGATGAAATGATAGTAGTATAGAGTGGCATAGGAAATAAAATAAACTTTAAACTGTAATACTCCTTACTTAATTCGTTATCTTCTGAAAAAAATAAGCGTTGAGCTAAAATTCTCCAGAACATAATCAATCTTTTACTGTTTAGATTATTTAAAAATCTTTAATAGATTTTGACTATAAAAAACTATATTGTATTAAAACGGATAAAAATATCTATCATTCTTACCTTAACTATAATAGATGTAGAAACTGATAAGAGAAACATATAAAAAACTATTTTTAAAATAAAGTCATTTTTTTTTCAAAATAAAGTAATTGGATTAATTATAGTTCAGTTGAAAATTGTTTAAGAATACAGCATAATTTTCACAAGTTAATTCATCAAAAATTGCGACTACTATTCAATCTGAATTTGGAGATTTTTTCCTGAAAGAGCCATTTGCTTTCACTTCATGAAACTTGAAAATAGGTGTTTGATCTTTTAAATTTAAAAACTTGTATTTAGATGGTTGGCTTTCTGGTTGTATGCCAATTTTTGTATGATTGAGAAAATTTAACTAATACCTACAAATTATACTTATTACCAAATCGCTTCGAGCTTCCTTTTCTGAGATTGTAGTAGAACTCATGAACTACAGTTCTATTGGTCTTATAAATAATTATTTAGGTGCCAATTCAAAGCATTAGGTTGTGGACTTTAGTCCATAATTATCACAAACATAAAGTATTTGGGGTTGGTGATTTAAAGAAACTCGTAAATTCTGAATGTAACTTGCATCAACAGGTTTTTAATTGTGACGTAACAGGTTTTTTTTCTGTAAAAAGGAGCAGTAGCGAACGCATATAAAAGCTGAAAAGAGAATGCTTTGCCTAACCACAACCGAATGAAAAAACATTTTTTGTTGCTATTTTGTAGTCACGTAAGTGATAATTTGAAAACTTATCCTCTATTTGTTTACCATCCAGAAACACCAAGAGCCATTAATATATGAAAAATCCAGAAGAGTAGGTTAAATATGATGTGGAGGACCAGCATGAAAACTTGGGTGATCCGTGACTTTTTCACTGAGTGGATCCAAGTAATGTTAGATCCTTCTGTGAAAAAATATTTACTTGAGATGAATCTTCCAGTTCCATGTCTTGCTTGTTATAAATAATACTCCTGTCCAACCTCCATGTCTATAAGATAACCTTCTGTAGAATTTACAAGAATTTAGAATTTATCAAGTTCCAGTTTCTGCCTCCCAACACCACTACATTACTTCAGATGGTGGATAAGCAGTTATTTCTTACTATACGAAGCTTTACACTAAAGTAGTTTCTAGCATTGTTTTCATGTGACTGAATAAATCAACCTTACTCTCAGAGTTGTGAAAAGACCAATTTCCACATCGTTGGTTACTTCAAGATGATTGAAAATGTGTAAGATAGGGTTACCAAGAGAACTCTACCTTCTGCTTAAAATAAGCTTTGGACAGGAAGTGTTATCGAATGTGACTTTGAGGAGTTCGTGATAGTACATATAGAACCTATTGTCAAATATTTTATTTTTGATTAACATTATGGAAGTAGAGGTGAATAACAATAGTATTAAAGAGCTTGTAGAAAAGAAAAGCCAAGAGCTGATTACCTAAGACCTTATGAATTGGCACTGTTTCATAACAATGAAGCTTTGGAGGAAAATTTGACAGAGGAGGAGATAACAAAAAAGCAACAATGTTTTGGTAAAAGAAGAGAAGTGCTGAAAGCATGAGTAATTGATGAATCTTAATTGAGAAGTATTACCCTAATATAGAAGTGACTGTGAGCGCTCAAATCTATTTAGTGATAATGCTGTGTTACATTTTCGTGAAATTTCGAAGCGCAAGAAAAAAGCATATCTTTAGACATCTCTCTAGTAAAGAATAATTAATGTATCATAATTATTTTGAATTTTTTATTTTCTACAAAATAAATTTGCAGATGGATTACATTAAACAGGCAGAAGAAAAGATGATTCATTTTTCTTTACAATATATAATTAATTTTCTTTGAACAGATGTTATACATAACGTTTCCTGAGTGTTTTTCGACAAGTAACACATTACAATATTTTATATTAATTTATTTAAGAAAAGATGTGTTTTACATAAAGAATCATTCACCTTACTTGCTCTTAAGGAGCATTATTCTTTCCAGAATCTTAGAGTAAGATTCTGGAATGAATAATGCTCGTTAAGGGAGGTTCCATTGTACTAAGTTTTATTTTTCTATTGGCACATAATAAAATTAGCATGGCAATTTTCATTAACTATTAGCAGCACGTTAATACATTTTTTTAAGCAAACCACAATTTATGGAATATGAATCGAGAGCTTTAGTTGTAATCATAAATCAGAAAGTATAAATGAAATATCAATTAGATAAATTGACAATATTTACTTGATTTAATTCTTATTGTTTACGTAGAAAGGATACATTTTAATTTTTAATATTTATTTATCAATGTAATAAGATAAAGATTCTGACAGTGGATTAAGGACAGTCTAACAGTCTCTGACTTGAACTTTCCAGATAAACGTGTTCGTAAGTTCGAATCCTAAGTTTCGATGTTTGTAGTAGCATGGAATCACCTTTAAACCGTAGGTTTGGGTCTAATTTGTCCTCGTGTGCAAAAAATGACTGTTGTGTGCATAAGAAACAAACAAATCCATCATAAACATTTCATAAAAAATGAGCTACATTTAAGCATATCACCCAAGGAAAAAACTCCCAAAATTCCTAAGATTCAACTTTATGGGTTTATTATGATGGTAGGATAACGCTCTTCAGAGAATAAGACCTTGGGATCAGTCTGCCATTGTTGAATAACATAAAATGGATGTTACGTCTCTTCCTCCTGCATGCATGCCTGTCAGGGTGGATGCTTAGAAATTTTCCGGATTTCTTTGCGATACATGTGTGGGATCCATTATCCGTGAAATTACTTTTCAAAGGTACATTGAGCTGTGGATTCTAAACTGCCTTGCGACAGCTTCAACCCTTACATGGTATCAAAAGCATCTACTTTTGGAAACATGCATGCTGACAACCATGAAGAAAATTCTTTGATTCAAAAGCTTCTGATTTTCCGACCTCAGAGTGTGATAATGTAAATATTTATCCATTTCAACACTGGGGCTAACTTTATCCGGTTGTTTAGTTTGCTGTTAGATTCAGCTTTTTGGTTAAGAATTTCCTGTTTAGAGAACATGTATACATCGATGTTAAATATGCATCAATTTGTAGAGTATAAGTTCCTTTCTGAGGAGGAATTCATATTCGCCCGAGTTAACAAAATGAATAAAATTCATATCTAATCTGAGTTGCTCTGATGAATATCTTTTATTCCTTTTTCTTATCTTGTTAATTGAAAAATTTTTTTTTACGATAAATGATTCTGAGTAAAAATGCCAAATACATATTTCTTTCCATGCTTTTGTTCAATATCCTTTACAAATTATTCAAAAACTTTCAGTTTCTTAGCGATCGTGAAACAGCATATAGGTGTGTCATACTTTTAAATGACGACTGATTACAAGTCAATTTATATATTTCAGTTTTTTTTCTTTTATCGTATCTATATTTAGTTGAAAATAAGTTTTTTAAATCTCATTTATAGTGTCTTGTGCTGTTATTCTGGAATTCTTTCATTTTGGATTTAGAATTAATTCAGTTGTACCCCTTTTATTGTACCCCTTTTACTGTCTTTTTCTGTGAGGATTATTTTTTCCTCCTTTATTGTTTGATGAAGATCAGTTTCGCACGGAATCGAGGATATTATAATTCCGTATATTTACCTTTTTAGTCACCCCCGTGCAATTCAAAAGATGACTGCAATTTGGGGGCCTCCCACTCCATCAGTAACGTCACCGCGAATCAAAAGTCCTCCAGATTTCAAGCACGCAATTCCTGCTCGGACGCACTGTAATCTGATTAACCACTCTTTTCGTCGAGTCTCTCACAGTACTTAACACACACTGGAGGAGAGCTCTTCCAGAGGATGGGGGGTGCACTTTTCAATTTCGAATCCAGTATCCGGATCCGGAAGTCCAGGAACTCCGACGTCACGTGACCACCCTTCTCATTTAGGAGACGGTTGTATATCGCCCATTAATCTGGTTTGCGCCGGCGGCGAAGTGGGTTATTGTATCGTTTGGGGCCCACCCCCTGCTTCATAAAGGAAGGATTACCGCAAATCCTTCATTACCAGCCGCGGGATGGACGACATCCTCATCACTGACGGACAAATATTTCCTCCCACTCCCTCCGCTTTTCCGTGGAAGTTCCTCTTCTTCCCGAAAAGGAAGCAACTGCAGAGGAAATGAGCGTGCGTCCGAAGGTTCCGGTCATGGATTTTTGTCTCGCGAGATTATATTAAGTCTCGGATGTTTGTTTCCATTTTGTGCGACGTCGTCTGGATGACTTGTAACAGGAAAGACTTTAATTTGGTTTTCATTTATTAATATCCCTGCTCCATGTTTCTTCTACACATTCGATTGCAAATTAATAACATGTCAATTCTTAAATTAGTAATTCACACTACGAATATATACAAAAAGTATGTTATACAAACTGTATATAAATGAAAAAAAAAGTGGAAAAAAATTACCAACCGAATTAAAAATTTTGTTGAGAAGTATCCTTGACAGTATTCATATGAGTGTGGTATTTGGTTAAGGAAAGTGAACTATGCAACTCAAAGATTCACAAAGAAGAACACAACGATTCACAAAGAAGAACATAAAGATTCATACAGTAAAAGCTGTACCAACATTCATAAAACCATAAGAGGCTAGTCACATAATTTGAATGCCTGATATTAGAGAAGAATCCATGATCATTCACGAAAAGTCGTTTTACAGTAAACTAAGTGGGAGGAAAGTGATAAGCACTGTGGTCTTTAGTCCAACAGTTCGTAGATTTAATTCCACCCTAGGGAGTGGATGCTTTTCGAGGTTACGAATCCAATTTAAGTCTTTATATAATTAAGTATCGAGTACAAAAATTATCATAAAGTGATAAGGTAAACCAACAAGTATTCGATAGAATTGGTGGCCAAAGCTTAAATGAATGAATTGCTTAGAAAAGCACAAGCATCATAAAAATCACTGATTGAAAAAAAAAATAGGATAGTATTCGTACAAATGCTAATATTTACCCTAGCTACTGCGCCCCTAAATATACCATAATACTCTTGATATAAAAGGACTTTAGGTTAAATATAGTCCTCATAGATCCACGCATTCTTTATCACTCTTTGTTCCTGATCGGCTAACTCAGAAACAAAGAGTCATAATGAAAGACACAAATATAAATATTATTTGCGAGGCTATTATATAATATAGAAATCAGCATAGAAATATGAATAAAGATATTGTATATAAGAATATTAGAATACAAGTATAGTATATTACCACACGGATTCATGATTTAATTTTATTGTTATTAAAATCCGAGGCTCAAAAATATCTCGCTCTATAATTTCGTATGAAATATTATCTCCTAGTTTGTACCAATAGCTTTATTCTTATTTAATCTAAATGCTTGTTCTTCAAGTTGCCCCTATAAATCAAATTCTGTTTCAATATACTTATCTGCAATTGTGTTTTCCTCGTGGTAAAATGTTGAATATATTGTTTACTACATTTATAAAAAGTATTATCCGAAGTGCAGCAAAGGTACCCAATTTGATTTAACTCAAATTCTTTTTCTACACTTTAATCAAGGATAAGTATTTTCATTCTTCAGAGATTCTTTAACTGTGTGTGTGTGTGTGTGTGTGTGTGTGTGTGTGTGTGTGTGTGTGTGTGTGTGTGTGTGTGTGAGGAGAGGAAAAGACATTTATGCAAGGGATTTTCTTGTTGAAATATTACGTTTACACTTTCACAATTTTCCAGGAGTATTAAAACGAATTTCGAGAATCAGAAGTTATGGTTCAGGTTTTATAATGATTAAAATGAAAGAAAATTAAATTAACTGATACTGGAAATTGATTAAATTTTTGTTGAAGGATATTTATTATCATAATTTAAAAAACAATCGTCTTTGGATAAAAACTGCAAAACGATAATAATTAAATTAAATAAAAACGATGATAAAATTTATCTTCAATAAAATTTTAATTTCTTTTTATTAAATACAATATACTGTATAAAAGTTTTACTAAAACAAACATAATAATTATATAATCAGAAGATATAACCAGAAGTAACATGGTGGATAACATGTCAGATATATTCAGAAGTAACATGGTGGAACTTTAATGTGATTGCTATCAATAATAGTATGAAATCGTTTGGTAAAATATTTTTGAGCTCAAAAAGAATATTTAGGTAAATTAGGTTCGAGTGATCAGTGACATTTTTATAGTATGTTCTATTAAATAAATTTATAATTTAAAATCAAGAAAATAAACAATTTTTGTTAAGAAAGGATTTGTTAAAAATTATATAAGGATTGTTGTCTTAAAAAGAAACGAGAGGTCTCCACACATGATATACTATAACAAACAATAATTAAGTAAACTGTATATGAAAACGAAACAAATATTAAGTTATAAAAATTTATTTATTTGGCAATAATTTAAAACATTTTGTTTTTCTTTTTGATATAGAGTGTGTTCTAAACGTAAGATGATAATTTATCAAAAAAGACGCGTTAAAAATTATCTATATATATTTATATATCATTATATATATATTAATGATATATATATATATAATACTATAATACACAGATAATATATTCATTATAATATTTGTTTTGATTGGAAAAAATTATACTGACAACAGGAAAAAAAAATTTATAATGTTTTTTCAAAAAAAGACTTTTTTACAGAAATTTTTAATAAAATCATCTGAAGATTAGAGGAACTAATAGGAAAATTAATGTGTAAGATTATTCAAATTGTGTAAGTAAATCATGAACCATTTTATACTTATTATTAATAAACAGTGCTGGTTTAAAACGTGAAGTTAATTTTAATCTTGGAACGGTTTGTAAAAACTATTCTAAAATAGTTAATTGCTCTCTGTTTCTCCTACACTCTTTATAACTGGTACACACTATATGGACAGAAAAGAGGCTATTTCTTTGCTCATTCAATATTTATAAAAATATTACCTTGCTTTGCATCGAAAACATTCGACATCGCCCAAAAATCAGCTTATTAATAGAAGGTTGAGGGTTGGAACATCTACCTTTACTTCGCACATTTTGGGGACAGTAGCATAGATTAACACGTCGCAAGCAATAAAAAAATAATAAAATAAAATAAAAAAAAACCCCAGGAAACTTTTAACTTTTTGTACTTTAATAAACGCATTTACAGAAAACAGATGCATGCCATTTATTTCTTGCTATTTAATAACAACTTGGATTGAATTAATGAGCAATAACGCCAAAAAGCACATCACATGAGGGTAATAATTTAATTATTTCATATTTTCCGTGATCTTTCTGATGAAAACCAGTCAAACATATACAAAATGATTGCGGAACAGTTAAAAAATAAATTGATGCTTATTTTTGAAATTTCTTACAATGAATGTTTTTGGTCCTTTATTTCGAAAATCGATACTTAAACTTTTACGTTTTTAAATTTGTACCTGATCCCTCAGGGGAATCACGAGAAACAGGAAAGGGAAAAATTTCCCCTCCCCATCTGCAACAGAAATCCGGAGTAACCTTGCGATCAAAACACTGCGACTATCGAAGGAAGAGTGAGAGCAGAGCACAGTTCCAAAAAGAAAGAGTGGGGCGCCTCCCTTCTCCAGCGCCCCTTAATGGTGGGGCGCCACCTTTCGTTTCCTCCGATTGACGCGGACCGAAAAGCGAAAGTGACGCGCTCGCTTCTCCTGACAAGAACAGGGAGCGACACACTCCCGTTCTTCGATTCTCCGACGACGTCCCTCGCTTGAGGGGTTGAGAACTCCCTTTGAACTCATTCTTCCACCTGCCAATTTACTCCTCTAACAGTACACAAAATCTAATTGCAATAAGCTTTGCCTTAAAAGAATTTGCTTTTAAATCGCTTATCATACAAACGAATACATGCATTAATCAGTCATCATGAAACCGACTTCCTTTTATTAACAAAAAAAAATATATATATATATATATACATAATTCTGGCTTATTTTTCTCCTTAAATAAATGATGCAAAACCAAATATAATCTATTTTATTACCCGACTTAAAATTTTTTTAGAAAATAAAATAAAAATAAAAATTAGAAGATTTAATGGCTGAATGGCCACAAATGTAAACATTTTAAATTTAATAGAGATGTCACACTTTATGTTATATACATATGCCACACTTATTTATATAAAATTTATTTAAAATAAATATATATATATAGATAATTTAAAATTAGCCTGTTAATTCAGAGGACACACAGTCTATTTATTGAAGTTATGTGTAAAGAAACAGTGCATATAATTAAAAAATATATCTTAAGAATGTTTGAATGCATTTGAAAAAACTTTGAAATCGAAATGATTAATTATTAAGGAGAAAATGAAGATCTGAAAGTCCCACAAAATAAATCTAACGAGTATTGTTCTTGACGGTTTTGAGGTAAATTAGTGTGTTGTTTAAATAGCCGTATCATATCAAATGAAGAACTGTCTTGGCTTTGAACTGGAGCGGCAATTGCTTGAAAAAGAGAAATCCGAATCCAGCTTATTCTAACAAATCAATTCTCAGTTTTTGATTAGGTGATAAATTCTGTCTTGAGATTCTTGAAAAGAGAAACAAAAATAAATAAATAAATAAATAAAAATAAATAAATAAATAAAAATAAAATAAATAAATATAATGATGTGTGTAAAGTATGTTTCACTGTGTCAAACAATTAGCATAATGATTTCTTACGATAATACTTGCATACTTACGATAATACTTGAAAAGTTGTATACAAATAATATTTGTATACAACTTTTCTCAAATAAGCAAATTATTCGAAAATAAAATATTTTCAATAAGTAATTTTCATTAAAAAACGATGAATGCAGAAATATATTTAAAATTTAAATGGAAATATTTCCTTTATTTCACTAAATTTATAATTCTTGAACAAACCCGGTGGCGTAGTTGCAGTGCTTCAGTCTCCTAAAACAAAGGTCCCAGGTTCGATTTTCGTGCTAAGAAAGGGTGATACAGTTTTTCATCTCTATTGTAGTCGGTTCACATTAAGCAAAGCCTAACTTGGACATGAGTTTCGCAGCACAGAGTCCTCGATCAAGAAAACTGATATGGACACTTGGCACCCATATTAGCTTTGTGCTTATAGTTCAGAATTTTAGAAAATATTTATCTAATTCCTCTCAATGAGACAAATATATTTTGCTTCAAAATTACTGAATAAGCAGAGTAAAAATGAAATTTTTAGATACATTAAATATGACATTCATTATTTAATAAGCAGTTTTACTGACATCTTAAATACCTTATAATTACTTTTTATATAATATTCGACTCTAAATATTTTTATATCATAGAAATTTTTCATTTATGAGAGTTTCTGAAAAATTAACGAAAACCAAAAATGCATACAAATTTTGAGTAGTTCAAATTTGATTTAAAAACAGTAAAATTTTTTTTAAAATTTCGTTTAATGGTGTAGTTGTATAATTGTGTCTATATATATATATATATATATATATATATATATATATATATATATATATATATATATATATATATATATATATATATATATATTATATATATATATATATTATATATTGCTTAAGATCATTATCACACAAAAATGCTACTTTTTAAGTTATAATTATGATCCCAAGTTAAACCTACATATTATAGATTGATTGCGTTGAAAATTTCGAAATTATTGTTTGATTAAGTAATAATACGGGGGCTATATTCTCTAAGTAATTTTATTAGAATAGTATAAAACTATAATTACATGTTTATAAATTGTCTGTTCAGAAAAGAATAGAAATTTTATAAATAAAACTATAATAAATTTGGGAATATTTTAATTTATACAAAATAAAACTTTTATTTTGCTTATTAGCCAAAGTTTTATCCGATTTGAATTGAAAATGGCTGCACAAAGGGAAATGAAACTTATAATAGGACTTTGGTCTTTGCGTAACTTACAAAGTAAGATGTGTTTCAATTCGAAATTTTGCTTACAGCGTTATAATTTATTTTAAATTATAATTAACATTGATTTTTGAACGCAAAATGAAGTTAATTATACCATAATGCACACTTTTTCCGAAAATCCTGCTTGCTTAAAGAAGAGGAGCTTGTGGTTTTCCTTTTAGCTTCTCTTAAAATTGTCATTCATGTGTAAACACTGGATGTGGAGATAATATGTACAGCACCAGATTATCTTTTTTCCATATTCAGTCAGCATATTTTGTTCTTATTATTTTTTATATTTTTATACAGTATTTACTAATTTTTTCAATTTTTGAAAAAAATCAGTAAGTATTAAAAACAGTATGTTTTTTTCCGATTGTAATAAATGCGCTTTCAGTTTTTCCAGCACTCTTCTTTGCTTCTCCCTTAAATCTTAAATGAAAGTTACCCTTACTTTAGCACTTAATAGGTAAAACTACAGTAGCCTCGCTTGAAGGGCCATTGTTATTATTACAAGTATGAATTCGATCCATGACCTAATCGAAGATCTGCCGTGTTTGCCAGCTGTAGCTGCGTCACGTAAAATAGGGTGCAATATCTTCCACGTACAATGATATCTCTAAGGAGGCCTTAAGCCAAGACTTGAGCTCATCTGCTAGGACTTTGCTTTAGAGTTACGAAGACTAATCTCCTTTGGGACGACAACAGAACTACCTCCGAGTGCTTCTCTGAATAAGCTGCCATCAGTTTTTCTCCAAGCTGAACTAAAGACACTTGAATATCGGGTACAGTAAAATTTTGAAAGCGGTTAGAGTTATTGGAAATAAAAAAGGATAATAACTTACAGGAATTTTTGTATCTAAAATGAATTTTCTGGCATTCCACACCTCATTCAATCTGTTGTAATATGTGTGTGAGACATCATTTCATGTGACAAAGCCTAATTTTAATCAAAACTAAGTAAATAGAAAATGCATTGAAAAAATTGTAAATACATTTTGTGTTTTCTTTAGGTAAACCCAAATGACTGAATAGAGGCGTGAAAAGTTCTTAGTAAATTTTTTTCCAGAAACGGATATATTTTTTTTCTTGTTTGAGGAAAAAATGATATATATTAATAAATATTCACCTTAAGAATTTTTCTGCAGTATAAGCCCAAATTTTTTAAATTACATCAGTTATTTATATTTTAAAATTTGCAAATTGTGATAATAAAATGTACCATTTATTGGATTAGAATATTTCAATATCGATCTTAGCTTTTGGTAAGTATCTAGTGTTGAATGTTGTATTTATGCTATCTGCATGATGTTAGAGTATTTGAGAGAAAAAAGTTCGAGGTCTATTTCTCTTGTGAATTGTGCTCTGAAAAATCGTTCCTTAAATCACAGCAGTTTATTTTATTTCATAAAGCTACGTTACTATCACTATAGTTGTGATAATACTAAAATCACACACACACACACACATAATAAATGAATAAAATATTTTATAGTATTTTAAAATTAATATATAAATTTTTTAAGAAACGATAATTAATATTTAAACTGACACTATCTTTTTCCAAATTTTTGTATTACGTAAAAGAACTCATTACATAGGACATCAATAATTGATTCCTATTTTGGCAGTTATTGTTACACCAGCATATTTTCCTGTATGTAGCCCTGTTTGAGTGCTATTAGTTTGTGGAAGCAGCTGGAAGGAAATCTTCGTAATTTAGAAGCAGGCACCAAGCAAAAGACCTCCTGATACTTCATCTGTTACCCCTAAGAGGTATTGTTTCACTTGGAGAACATTGGGACATAATTTTGCAGTTGTTGCACTAGTATGCTTTCCTATATCTGGACTTTGTTGGGTTCTACCAGTTAGAGGGAAGCAGCAGAATGGGGTAGAAATAGGAACCTAGAAGAAAGTCGTCCAATACTTGAACTATCAGCTAAATAGGTATCATTGCACTTGGAGAACATTGAGACCACGACTTATTTAGTGTTCCCAGCCGTCTTTAATGAACAAGACACGTCTTTGGATCATTCGGGATTCGATTCACCACATTTTGATGATGAGGATCCTAACCAACACTCTAAGCAATACTCCCACCGTGGCTTCCCCTCATTTCGCAGAACAAAATTAACAGTAAATGTCATAATATTACCAACTCTCATTCTCAAATAAATATGTATACATTTTCCACTAGAAGCTATGGCCAGTTAGTTATTACTCATATCCAGGGATAACATAGCGATCGCGCAATATGATGCCACTATAATTATAAATCAATCAAATAAGATAATTAACTTTTCAAAATTCTTTCTAACTATTAAGATATTAAAAATTGAAATCGAGAGATCCCCTTCATAGACATTCCAATGCTTTTCATATAGGCGACGATTCGTAAAAGTGAAAACACATATTCTCCAATGGGCAAAAGCATTATTTTTCAAAAATCTAATAAAAAAGTAAATGACTTATTGTTTTTTTTTAATTACACTATGAGGATACAGGAAGAAAGGGGGATGAAGTACATATTATTTTTATTTCTAAGGGTTAATGACAATCTTAAATTAGTGAAAAGAGAGAAGCGTCCTTTCTTGAAACGAAAACAGTTCCAAATCTCGAAACATTAAATTATTTAAGTTAATTGGATCTCTCAATAAACAATTTCGCAGGAAGTTCGGACCAGTGTTGAAAACGATTTAAATTACAAACACTATAATCAAAATATTGATAGCTGTGTAACTTCATAATTAAACAGAGACCAATGTTTTGATATAAATTTCATTTCATTCAAATCACTTGTTCTCACTTACGCCTGGAAAAAATGATTGAGAAACAAATAAGGATTTATTTATATAATTATATTGTTGCCCTTGTTGTTGTTGTTGTTCTTATTTATGGGCCAGTTGATTGTTTTTTTAATTAACATTATATCCTCGAGCTTGTTTCTGTTAGTCGAAAGAATTAACCAAAACAAAACAAATACATAATTTTTAATCCTGATTAGGTGACGCAGTAGATGGTAGAATTGGCACTCTACAATCTTCCAGACATTATTAGTGGAAAAAACATTGGACACTACCAAAACTCTTATATATATATATATATATATATATATATATATATATATATATATATATATATATATATATATATATATATATATATATATATATATATATACAGGGTGGTGGTGATGAGAAAAATGCGTGAACTAATGTTTTATTCCAACAACCGAAATGATATATTATTTAATTTATGGAATCACATGCTTGATTGTGTGACATTGCGTGCAAATGCATGATGAAATGTCACATAAGAGACTCCTCTTTTGATTTTCTTTTATTCACAGGCTTCAATTCAAAAAATGGAATTCTTTGAATATTCTTTAACATTTGCAACAGAAAACAATAACAAAGTCAGGAGAATAAAGTAATTGATCAATACAGGTTCCTGTTTTATTCAAATAACCCAGAGGTATCACACGTTCAGACGATTCAGAAAGCATTTTTCCTGTTGAGCAAATACATTGAATATCTAATGTAATAAAGCTATGTGGCAACAGCAACTTGCCCCGAAATAAAAAGAAAAATAAACAATGCATTCATGTGCTTTTTGTAAATATTACTGGTTTTGAATACATTGTGATTTTGCTGTATACTAAGATATGAATTATTGTGGTTCATATCTGAATATAAAAAATATAACGTTTTATATCTCTTATCATATGTAAACAAATTTTTATTCTTTCATAATGAAACTTTAAATCGAAACAATTTGAACACGCACACCAAACCATTTTGTATACACATGACGTTCACCGAATTAATTTTTAAGAAGATTAGTATTTTACATCCCAATTTATAAAGGTTACGTTATATTACAATTTATTAGAACAATTATATTTTTATTCTTCAATATGAACAAAAATAATGCAAACGATATTCAGTCCGAAAACGAAACTGTTGAATTAAATCGAATTGCAATAAAACTGCCAATATTTTGGTGTCAGAAACCTAAATAGTGGTTTTTCCAACTCGAAACTCAATTCGCAAACTAGTAATCGCTCTTATTTGATTGATAATGGCGCAGACATTTCTGTCATTTATCCTCCAGAATTAAATAACATTTTATCAACAGAATTTACACTTTATGCTACAAATTCAACTCCCATAAAAATTTATGGAACTGATTTCCAGGAGGATTAAGAAGAAAATTCGAATAGAACTTTATCATTGGAGGCGTTTCGAAACAAATTATTGGAGCTGACTTTCTTAAAAATTTTGCTTTATTTGTTGACATTAAACGTAAACGTTTGACTAACCAGTTAACATCACTGGTAGTCCCAACTTGAGTGATAAAAGATCCTTCATCGTTTTTAACACCTTTAACTGCATTTAACTTGAGCCTGATATTTGGTCCTTACTAGAGCAATTCAAATGCCTTACATCAAGAAATGTTCAAGTACCTATGAGATTTGCAATGACTTTCCAAACTTTTTAAACTCATTTTACGTTTACTAGTTCACTGGTGGGGGTGTCCTGTGGCAACTGCTACTTGTTCTAAAACAAAAAGAAAAACAAACAATGCATTCATGTGTTTCTTGTAAATAATACTTACATAAGCCGCACTAAATCAAATTCGGTATAGCTTTAAATGACCAGAAAGATCACATGTTCAAATTTCTTATTTATTCATGTATTTTTTTTTCCAGTCAGGGCTAAAATGTTCTTAAATATCTTTACTAAACGCTTTTTCAATAAAACACAAAAAAATTTCAACATGCGAATATTAAATTCGATTGCTGAGATTGAATGTTGCTAAAATGTTTGAACAATTAATATATATATATAATTTACACCTTTTAACAATATAGTCCTAAAAAATTTATAAGCACGAAATAATTTCGTTTTACATGTCTTCATTTGCATTAGACCGAACTCATTCCTGAATAGTTTATGCACTAGTTTTTGACAAATTGTTCGTTTATTTGACTTTTATCACAAACAAATTTCTTTTTGTTGTACAAATTAAACTTTAAACCCTAAGACTTGTGAAATAAAATCTCGTGCATGAAATATGAGCTATAAAAATAAGATATTAAAAAAATGTGATAAAAATGATAATAAAGATATTTTTAGATAAACTAGTCCGTGAATACTAAAAAGTCTTAGAAATCAAAAACTCATACAAATCTGCTTTTTCCTAATCTAAACTTTAAATTTTTTTATTTTTTCATATTTATAATTGGGAAAAAATTATTAAAAATATTCTAAAGAATTTCCTCTAAGTTGATAGAGATAAGTGCTCAGTACTTTAATCTTTCGTTAATAGCTTGTGTTAATTTAATTCTCACTTTGGATAAAAAAATTAGTAGTTTGTGTTGATATTTGAATCATTAGAACTCTGGTTCTCAATTCAACTGTCAACCAAAAATGGTTTAATTTTATTGCAACCTGTAGGTATCTATTGAATGAAACATTGTATATAGAAGAATTTAACCCAATAAGACAGCAAGTTAATGACAAACCAATCCATTATCAACTTTAAAGCACTTGTTTAATGTAATAGCACAAAGTGATCACACTGTAAAACATAATATTTGCTTTTAGCAAATATTATGTATCTGTTAAAAACGGTTTATGTGTGATATCAAATTCAGACTTCCCTTAAGTTTTTACTTTTCCCGACTGCTTTCTTATTGATAACTTAAAATTATTGAATATAATATATCTCTGTGAGCTTATTTTATATCCAAAGGAAATAAAATAATGTAGGAAAACTTATTTAAGTTTGAGTAACATAAAATTACATTTTATCTTTTTAAGTAAATACATATATAATACTTTAAAAATTTTGATTTTTCTTTTTGTATTTGAAGTCTATTTTAAACAGAATTTGAGGTCTCGATTTAATTAAGAACTTTTAATATTAAATGCCTGTGTGGTATTTTATTCGTAAAAATTCTAAAATAGAAAGTTATTTTATTTGAATTTTTTTTTTAAATTAAATAAAATTATAGTATCCTTTCAAATAAATCTCTTTTGATAGAAAGAGTATTCATTTGGAAAGATTACAATTCTTTTTATAAATGTTAAATGATGCGGTATATTAATTTATCGTAAAATTAGAAAAATATTCTAATTACAATTCTTACCATTAATGTTAAATGACCGTGAAATTATTTTTATTTTAAAGGTACCAGAAGAAGAATTTTCATTAAAAGAAACTAGAATTTTTCTATTTCAACAGTGGTTGTTGATTTAATTCTGATGTGTTTCAATCAACGTATTCAATAAGCCAGATTCAGCACCCGGCGAAAAAGGGATAGTGCAGAGAAGCTAACTTAAAGGGGAACTGAAAAGAACCGAAGCCAACGAACCATTGACGCCTTCCTTCGGTTTGGATCTGGAAAACAACCTCCAGATGGAGTTCAGTGTGTCTTCCGCTCCATTTGCACCCAGTCCCTCTGTGTCTGCCATCACTTCCAATAAAGACGGCTTCACTGCCCCCGAGCGCTTTTCCTCGTGCCCCTCCCCCCATCCGTCAACAGAAGAGCTTCGCCGCCATTCCTCCGTGATTCGATTTTAATTTCGGACCCTGGCAGGGCAGGCCGAGCAGAAAATGACTTTAAAGAGCGGCCATTATCACCCCAATGGCATCCAATTGGAAAAGTGATCAGTAAATACCCATTTCATTAGGTGCCCGCTGGAGCGTTCTCCCCCTACCCACTTCCCGGATAGATCCGGGACTTTGATAGGGAAAGCGGCTTGAGTCCGACTCTAAGATGATGGCTGTCTTTCCTCATCTTAATATCACTTGGCACAGGTGAAGAATATTTTAGAATCTTTCTTTTTCTTTTCTTTTTTTATTGTTGCTCTAGTAGGAGTCGTAAGCTTGTGTTCTCGGGCGTTTTAGGGAAATGGAAGTTAAGAGAAGTGTTGGGAAAGATGAAAATTAGAATTGCTTTTAATTGTTCTTCGAGGATAAAAGAAGAGGAGGGACGTGGTGGATAGTATCTTCCTTCTCTTTTCTTTTTTTTTGGGGGGGGGCAGGGTTGTAAGGGAAGGTGCTAATTTTCTTTTGTTTCACATTTTTTCCTCTTTACTAACGGTGTTGGTGTATCGAACTGATTGTTTGTAACAAAGAATATTAAGTAATTAACATTGTGCATTGTTAAGTTGAATGAAAAAAGTGGCATTTTTTAATTTTGCCACAAGGCATATTTAAATTTTATTTAATCAATTTTTGTTAAGTTGGAGTTTTTTTTTCTGACAAAGAGCTTCTTTACTTAAAAGAATATCGAAGAAAATGGAAGTTTGCATCCATTATAAATTCATTTATTCTCAAAATTATAATTTTTTCTACCCATCATTAATATTATTGTGTGTAAATTCGAGAGAATGTGTAGATCTCATATAAAATTCAGCAGTAAAGTCTTTATGTGTTTGTGTTTAATAATTAGAAATTTTAGAATTTCTTAATTTTATTAAATTAAAATAACTAGTATCCTTTATTAAACATTAAATTATCGTTTATTTTTATTAAAAAGTATTATTCTTTTAAAGATACTTATTTTTGAAAATGTATATGAGATATAAAAAGTATGGTTCGTATTTACACAGTAAAAATTTTTTTACTATTGAAATTATGTGAGAATTTTATTGAAATTTAATTTTAAGAATAAATTTTTAAAATTAAAATGCAAACTAAACATAAAAAATATTAAATTGAACAATTATTCATCAAATTAACCTTTAAAATATTTAAGCTATCATAATTTAATAAAATTAAGAATTTATAAAATTTATTAATATAAAATACAAGAACTTGAAAATTTTATTCGCAAGTTTTAAATGAGTTTAAAAATATTTCATTAGATAATATAAATCATTTTAATTGAAAACATATTTAAGAAAGAAATCCTGTATATATATTGAAAATTTAATAAAAAAAGAATTTATAAGTAGAAAATATTACATCTATAAATATTTTATTTCAATGTGTAAAACGGTATTAAAAATAATTTATGAGAAATAAAATACAAATAAGCTAAAAGTGATTTGCAATTATTTCTGCATACATTTTAAATTTAATACTTTTTTTTTCCAATGGTCGGAGTATATCGGGATGTATTGTCCCCTTATACCCAAGGGACCGGCCTGAATTAAATTACCTCTTTGCCGCCGAGGCATTGCCCCGTGTGCACCATAGAGGGCGGGCCACCATCGCACCTTCACACATGCCATAGGGACCAGTTTATAGGGTAGGCACCATTCATGCCTCATTCACACACAAGGAAAGGACAAAGACAGAGAAAGTACATGCATGCCTGAACCAGGATTCGAACCCAAGACCTCCCTATCCGTAGTCAGGCACGTTGACCCCTAGACAAGTTGGCCGGCTAAATTTAATGCTTCAATATCCACATTTTACACGTCACGTGTATATTTGAAGTGAATCAACGAAATTATTTCTCACTCTCTTGTATTTTACACACCGATCCTCTCATAAAAATGCATCTTACCAGAAATTTCTCTGTGCAATGAGCAGAGAAGCGGTTAGTCAAATAGCTGACGCATTAGAATTCGAAGTCAGCGATTTTTGCATCTGGTTCTTTTAGAGTGGTTATTTCTGACATGTTTCTAAGTTATTAAATTGGCGATTATAAATAATTAACCATAAAGTGGTTATTTCTTTCATTTCAGTTAGATTATGTCAACATCACTTTGATACACAATTTTCATTTTTTTTTAAAGTAACCAAAATGTCAGATAACGTTTCATTTACGTCACGTCGTATTGAGACGGCATCGCAAATCTAACTTGTTGACTAATTTGCTCCCTCCCTTCAAATCGTACTCTTCAAACTGCATCAAACAAGGCAAAGTTCACAATCGAGGCACGGATGCCGTATAGTCCAGGATACCAAATTGTGAACTTTTTGGCGATGAAGAAGTGTCGCCAAGATGACGTGTTGTGACGTGTGCGAGGACGTAACAACTTTGTTTGCCAAAATAGAATCTTCTACATAATTTTATAGGTCTCTATGATGTAACGAAAACCAGGTTGCCAGATGCATAAGAAAATCCACCAAAAACCCACCAAACTCAAAATTTGGCATCCTGCATTATACAGCATGTGTGCCACAATCAAATGTCTAAAAATATTGTCGAAGTTCATTTTTTTAATAAAACGATTTCTTATATAATGCCCAAAGCATCTGTTTCAGAAGCCATTTTCTGTTGATTCAAGTTATTAAGACATCGATAATAGAACAGAAGAGGAAGAATGAAGATGACAGGACAAATCATCCACTTTAGAGCACAAGTGCCGTATAATCCAGGGTTCCAACTTCTGAATTTTTTTGGCGATGAAAAAATGTTGGCAAGATGACGTATTATTACGTGCGAGATAATGTAGGGTTGCCAAAATAGAATTTACTACATAATTTTTATAGGTCTTCATCTCTATGATGTAATAAAAATCATGTTGCCAATTATGTAAGAAAGTTTGCCAAAAATTCACCAAACTCAGAATTTGATATCCTAGATAATACGGCATGTGTGTTCATTTTATAGTTAGTTTAAATCGGTACATGGAATGTTTAAATTCTTAAAAATTTCATTAATAGAATTATAAATTAATTATTACAATATTTGTAGACAATCTCTTTTAAATCTTAAGGCTAATGTTCTGCTAACGCCAAAATTTAATTTTTATTTAAATTTTCACAAATAAAAGAACTGCCTGACAAAGAAAGCTATCCTTAAAAAATGCACATTTATAAGCCATTTTATTATAAGGAAATTTTATTTAAGGATAATATTAAGTTGTGTACGCTTAAAAATTCCTTAAAGATATTTTTTAATGTAATTTGATTTTTATACATTTATCTAATCCCTTTGGAACTCAGTTATATTTAAAAGTATTGCTACATAGCTATTCGTCGTAGAAGTTTAAAAATTATTATTTTGAAATATCTACAACTTAAATATTTTGAACATTTTTATCACCAAATATATTTAATAATTCAGCAAATGACAAATAATTTCAAATTTTAAAATACATTGAGATTTATATTTACAGTCTGATTTCCCTTGAAAGAAAATAAATTTTCTTTGGTGATTTGCCCCATTACACAAATATTATTAAGCGTGCAGGAAATTCTATGGTTGGTGACTTTTGGGATATTTTTTTTAAATTAAATTTTAGTAACTGTGTGATTCTAAAATAACATAAGAAAGATTAAATTTTTTTTACCATACGGAAAATACTACTTAGCTTTGTAATGAATTTTGTCTTTAATTTATAAAGTGAAAACATTCACTTAGAAGACTATAATAATTTTTAAATGTTTTTCAAGATTAATTTATTTACAATTATATATAAATGTTTACAAAAACATTTTTCTGATAGAAGATTTTTCTTACTTAATTCCGAAATTATTATCGTTTTTCTCTTTTCATTATGTGAATAAAATGAATGAAACTAATAACGTAGTGTATATTAATGAAATTGAAGTCAATTTTTATTTTGTTAGGGGTTTTATTAAGTGAATTTTTTGTATGATTCTGATTGTAATAACTCTATTTATGAAGGAAAATTTAATTAATTACCGATAGTGTTAATTATTAAACATGTTTATACTCTTAATAAGACTAGCAATTAAACTTACGTATTCTTATTAATGTTAAGAAATTGTTATTTTCATTTTTCACAAAATTTTAAGATTTCAAAAAATAATATAAGCTTGTTAAGATTTAAAAAAATAACATGATCTTATTTTTATGTTATTGATTTTTTCTGAATCTATTAATCAAGTTTTGCATTTCTCATGGTGTCTTCAGCAATCAAAAAATGCCAGTTAATCAAAAGAAATCACAAGTTATAAATTAATATTATTTTACTGTTATATGTTGGAAGCTGTTAAGTGAAAAAGAACGTCGTTTACTAATCTCTAGAAGTTAGCAGGTTCGATACCGGACCTAAACGGAGACTACGTATTGAGAGTTTATTCACATTAGATTTTTGTAAGATTTTAAGTCCTTTGGCTGGTGAAGTATGGAAAGAAGAATGCCAACTCGATTGTTGTAGTGGTGATTAACAATGAATAAAAAATAGTCGACTAGACTTAGCAGCTTTTATCTATGCAAAAATAAGCAGATGGAAACGTACTTAACCCAGAATTTAATCTGAAGAGTTAATTTTGGCTATTGCAGATGTGGACTTTTAGGCATTCGTTTTCATTATTGGAGAGTAGTGAGTTAATCCCGACTCGACCGACGATATATTGAGTTCACTAACTGTGACTAGGCCACGTAAAATAAATCGCATGGTCTCCGACCACTGCCTAGAAAATAATTGGGGTGGCAAGCCAAATCTAAGAGTGTCCTGTTTGGTCCGTACTTCTAAATACGATGAGCTACCATCTATCTTCAATGAAAGATACAACGCTTTTGAATGTGATAAAACTGTTCGCCTTGATAACCTAGTCAATTTCAGCTGTAATTTTGAAAAAATAATCTTAAATAAGCTCTATTTTATAAGCTTTTTCCTATGAACAATATTCTTTACTAGAATCTCTTAAAACGTTATTAATATTAACGTGTTAAATAATTGAAGTTATTAAATATTTTTTAATCAGAAACATAATATTATTTATGCTGATTTTGCTGTAAATTTGCTTTTATTATTTTCACAGGAAACTAAATATCATGAAACATAGAAGTATTTTTTAGATATGAAAAATTCTATTTCATTTCATCTCATGATTCTTAAAGCATTTTGTGCAGTGAATGTTTTTTTTTTATTTCATTTATAATCTTGATTATTCTACTGATTGATTAAAAATAAGTTATGCTTCTGATTAACTTATGTTTCTTGAAATGCGTTTCCAACTCATTATTTCTGCAAACTGATTGAACATAGTTAACTGCTTTGCAATTTATGGTCAAAAGACTAGTTTTCAACTCTAGTTGGAACACTCTTTACCCTATCAGTAAAGATGAAATAGATTTTTTGGAGACCTTAAATTAGAGATATTTCTCTGCGTGATATATGTGTGTATTAGGTATTAAATCTGCTATTATCTAGACAGAAAAGTGGCTTTCTCTCCTTAAGCTTCCAGGATTTTTTTTAAAAAACATTTTTTCAATGAAAATTCTTAAAAATGTATGCTGAAAAAAAGAATATATTATGCTCAAATACAAACATTTTATAAATTATTTTTAGAATTTTTTTTCATTTCAAATTTAAAATCAATAAAATTCATCAAAGAAAAAAATTGATGTTTTTCTGATTTTTAAATTATTTACTATTTATGTAACATTTAGTACTCTCACGCGATTGAAATTATCAATAAATTTTACACAAAATTAAAAAAAAAAGAAAAAGAAAAAGAAAAATAGACAGAAATTTCAGTAATGATATTCGAATTTTTGTTCTCGCTGGATTTATTTTAGTATTTTTGAGCAATTTAAAGCCAACAGTGTAAAAAGCTATAGCTTTTTACGTTTCTTGTTTTTTTTACGTTTCTTTTTATGTTTCTTGAAATGCGTTTCCAACTCATTATTTCTGCTAACTGATTGAACATGTAGTTAACTGCTTTGCAATTTAAGAGGTCTAAAGACTAGTTTTTAACTTTAGTCGAAACACTCTTTACCCTATCAATAAAGATAAAATATTAATTGCTCGCACCTGATATATCAATGATTTAAAAAAGTTATTATAGCTTGATGAATATTTTTTACGAATATTAAATACCTGAAGATGATTCTTCAGAGAAATTAATTTACATAGTTTTGAAGTGTCAAGAAGGGAATTTAATTTCAATCGCAAATTATTAAAAAAATATTAATTGTTCTCACCTGATACAATGAATTTTAGTCCCATATCTTAGTACTCAATCATCATTTTTTTGCACATTTCAACTAATTAGAAATTTATCTGGGAGCTGCAGTATTAATTGGATTTCGATCCATTAAAAATTCTCAAACCCGAGATTGGATTGGGATCCACGAACTATTGAAGAGAAGTCAAGAGCAATAACCATCCGATTTCTAGCTCAGTTTTCGAGAACTAGAACAATGAACTGAAAGAGACAATTTCGGATTATATATAATTTTTCAGTATTCTGTTAAATGTAAAGTATGAAATTAGAATTTTAATAAATATTGTAAGTGTTGTCAAAATGTCTATGCATTCCACTTTTGATATCCGTATCATATTTCTCTCATCAATGATTGAAAACTTCATTTTCTTCAATATCTGGGCTTCATTATTTTCCAATGATAATACACTGTCTGAATTTATCAAGGAAAGTTTTTAATCTAAAATTTTAATTATAACATTATATTTTCTTCAAGTATTGTCTATGAACTTGAATTTGGCGAGAAATTTGGCGTTCAAAGAATATTTTTGCATCTTCCAATGTTAATGGTTAAATGTATCAACGAGATAGGTAATATCCTTCTTCTAAGCATTGTCATAAACTTAAAGATTTTCAAAGAAAATGCCACAGTATGTCCTGAGTTGATAAAATGATTTTCGAATACTTATGTCACATTTTTTTTGTTTTGTTTTCTTGAATCTAGTTCTCAGAAATTTGCAGTTCTTAAAACACCTTTTATTTTATTGTTTGTCAAATAAAAATTAAGGTACAGAAATTTTAAAATACGTCACATCTTTTGAAAAACGAAACAGGAAAATTAATTTTCAAATCACAGGGGTAAAGAAAAGTACTGTATTTTTCATTATTTTGTTAATTTAAATTTATGACATTCAGTGCACTATGTTTTTCTTTGATTTGATGATTAATAAATAGCCATAAGTAAGAGAGGCAGTTATTCGAAAAAAATTAGCAGTATCATCACTATTAAAGAAATGATTTTCTCAATTTTTTTCCTACAAAATCTCTAAAATCTGTTTACACCATTTCTTGAACAATAGCGAAGATACTTGTATATAAAATTTGGCATACAAGTTTTAAGTATTATTCAATATGAAATGAAGTAAAATTTCGAATATACGTGAAGAACTTTTTCATTAATATTTATTTTATACGGTATGTTTGGTAAAATTTCGTAAGATAATGTTGTATATTTTTAACCAAATTTTCTTTATTGCTGAATATTTTACTTACATTTTGCTTCATTTGAAAGAACATATGCTCTTATGCTAAAATTAAATTAAATTTAAAAAAATCTTATCTTCATCAGCAACAATTGGCATGATAGCCCTCGACCTTTTTCAAAAGTCTCTGCCATTCTGTCCTATTTCCAGAAATCAACCTACAGTTTTTAACTTAACCTATGGCAAAGTTTTCCTCCAAGCAGTCTTACCATCGCTTCTTCGGTCTTCCTTTTGGTCTTTTACACAAAAGGGGTGTTAGTGTGAAAACTTTAAGCGGTATTCTCTTTGCACTCATCTTCAGATGGTGTCCTGCCCATCTCATTCTGGACAGTTTTATTGATTTCATAATGTCCTCCTCTCTATAAATTTTGCACAGCTGAAAGCTATACCTTTTTCGCCAAATGTTATTTTCCAGACAGCACCAAAAATAGCTCTCAAGACTTTTCGCTCAAAAAATGTCAATTCTCTCTCTTCTTTCATCGTCAAGGTTCTTATCTCTGAGGCATAGGTTAAAACTGGTTTAATCAATATCTTGTATAACATAATCTTTACTCAAAAAAATTCTTATATTCAAATTAAATTAAGAGTGATGCATCACAATTTTCTGCAGAGTGTTAGCCGTTTTGCTAAAATTTCATTAAAATTTGCGGGAAAACAACTGATTTCACAAAACGTATGCTATATGTAATTAAAATGTTAACTGATTTTATATATGTTTACACTATAAAGTACTTAAAAGCAAGATAAAAAAATTTAAATTAACTTTTAAGGAAAAGTTGTCTTGGAAGTTGGCGGATACATTAATAATAGAGGTATTAGAGATTATTATAAGAAATCGAGACTTCCCTTAATATGGAAAATTGTAACATGTAAATGTATAAATTAAAGTAATTTTGATGGAGTAGGAAGAGGAAGATTTTTTTGAAATGAAAACTTTGAATTAAATCTGATAAGGAATGAAGGGAGTATAATTGCTGCTTAAACTTTCAGTTAAATTGTATGTGTTCATGTGATTGACTCTTATTACAGATGCTTTCAATAAAGTAAACTCAGTGGGGGTCAATTTATATCGGAGACAAGGTCTCCAGCGTCCATACCTGTTTTTATGATTGAGGGTTTATGTTGCGAAGTATCATAGCTAGGTTGTGAAACACCCAGTTTTAAATTCCCAAACCTGCTTGATACTCAGTTTTAATAAAAGAAATTGAATGATAGAGTCAAGACTTGCCCAACTCGAGACTTAAACTTCGGACCAACGCTCAGACTACACCATCTGGTACCGTGAATCCCACTCGAGATTTTGAAGTATATTAGAAAATCTCTTTCTTATTAGCCTCAGAGTGCCAAAAAAATGTTGAGAAACAAATCAAAGTGTAGCTTCCAATGTAGCTACATTTCCGCAAAGAAAAGAAAATCAGACAAATAGATAAATTTTATGTATGTTGTAAGAGAGAATCCTATATTCATTTAAGAGCATTCAATTCCACATCAAAGCAATATTTTTTTCCCTCTTTTACAAGCTACTGAGCTCATTGCTGCAATAACAAACATCAAATAAATATGAAACTTAAATTTGAAAACCAAAGAATTTTTTATTTAATAAGGCAAAAAAGAATTAACACCAAGAAGGTAGAGCCTTACAACTAAATGACCTTAAAAATCATTTGTTTCCCATCTTTCACTCATTATGAAAGACGTATATATAAAAATCAGAAAAGTAACAACCAACTTTTATTGATTAATAAAGTCTGGGCTTGTGTCTGAAGCATTTTCCTCCAGAAAGTGTGGTCTTATTGCTATACTTTGGTGTGAAACAGCAAAGTTTTGAAGCTGCATACCTGAAATTTTTTGTTAGACTTTTTATGAACATTTTTAAGCAGGTTTGTCAACGATATTTGAGATGAAATCCAAGGACCTTTCAATCCTTATAGAGCGATCATAAGATTCAAGACGGGTGAGTTCAAACAGAAATTTTTTTTTAATAAAAACAGAAATATTAATGAAGATGATAAGATAAAGAAATTTCAAAACTTAATGAGAACAATTAGCACTCAATTGCATGTTGGGAAAGAAAACACAAGTAAAATGATACGTAACTGAAAACTATTTTACAGAGTTTCAAATTCCCTTGCAGAAATAACGGCATGGAAATCGTGTATATTGTAGATTTCTTCCATAATATCTTATTCAACTGCTCCAGAGCTGCGAATTCCACATCATTTGCATGATTTAAAGAAATAACCCTATCAAAAAACTCATAATTTTTCCAACATTTCTACTTGATGATGTGTTTTCAGTGCGGTGTAGTGTAAATGATTTTGCAAGGAAGTTTAATTTCCATTCACACCACTCATATTTATGCTTACAGATTTCTGATGAAATTTTTGTAAATTACCTATATTCTTAAAATTTTTAAAATAAAATATCTTAATAAACATTATTCGATTTAGAGGTAGGACTAATTTTCGAAAAATCTTGGGATAGCATCTAGCTAGAAATTCCAGTGGAAAATGAGAGCTGCACTTATACTTTCTGAATATTTATTTATCGGGGTAAACACGTAGAAGTTTTTTAAATATACCCTTTTCCGACGTTTAAATTTGTTCCATTCACTTCCACCGAAAAGTCAAACTGAAAGATATTTAGGGATATTTATCTATCTTATGCGACAAGCATTTAAGGGTTCAATTTTCTTCGGGTCAATATTTATAATATAAACAATTGGACAGTCAGCATCAAAGAAATTTCATTTCAATGTAATTTGAAATTACATATAATGGAACAAACGTTTTTGTGCATAATAGATCTTAAAAGTATATATTAAAGTAAGAATAATAATAGTCTATTTATCAAATAAAAAATTGGTATTCGAAAGTATTATTAAGCTGTGACAGTTTCTATTTTGAATATTGCACCTATATTTACATTATTAATAATTAAAATTGCAACCAAAGAAGGAAGGATCTTATAAAAGTCAAAATCATATGAAAGGAAGGAAAGATCAGAACTTGCAAAAGATAAGATTTTCAGAACATTTAAGTGATGCTGGAAGAATAAATGATAGTCAGAGGATTATAAAAGAAATGGATTCAGATTTCTAATTCAGAATTCGCTTTTTTAATTTAGTTTATTTCAAAGTATCGAGTTATGCTTTCAATGAAAAAGGTACTCATCAGCATGAGTTGGAATTTGATAGAGGCAAGATCATTTTTCTGCCTAGCTTATCTCCTATTGCTTTTTACACTGTTCGAAATCAAGCTAAAACCATGCGAATATGGAATTGATGGTTTCCTGACATATGCAGTAATCGCGGTATGAAGGATTACAACGTGCTTCTTTAAATGCCGTTATGAAGGAGATACATTTGATAAGATGAGTCATGAAAAATCATAAAGTTATATCACAAACCATTAAACGATAATGAATGACTGCAGAACGTCTAGTGTCCACTCGTAGAATGTTTCGATATTTGAAGCAAAATGCTTGATTGGTTTGGATTATTTGTAACTCAACAACTAATTTTTTTACTCATGAGGTCTAATTAGATCAGGATCAGCACTTTAAAAAGGATTCCAAGCCATTAAAAACATCATGCCTAAAATTAGATTCAAACTATTGAACAGTTTAACCAAAGATTAGAGTGTAAACCATTTGGTCGCCAGCTCGGATGTAACAGTATAGTCTGCCTGCCTGGTGATCATTACTCGCTTGGCATTTGGCTCGCTTGACATTTCAACATGGAGATAGACTGTGATTCTTCTGCTCCCAGTGACCACGTTAAATACAAGAGTGTACGCGCTATATGCATCCTTTTAGACGAGCCCCGATTCTGCGTATGTCATTCTGATAGGCTTATGTGGGTTTGATGCTCCGAAGATAACAGTTGACGTCTGGTTGTAATTGATATCGTCTGGTTTTAATGGACCTGTACCAGGTGTGATAGAATGGGAAGCCATTGGGTATATGACCAAATATCTCTACTTTGAAAAGCGATAATTTGATCGGTGATTTGTACATTTCTAACATCTTAAGGTCAGTGGTTGTTCTCTGTCTTGGAGGCTAGTGGAACACTAATTAAGTGTTATGTAATTAAGTGGCTGGGCAGGCAAGAGAAAATAAGCAACCAAGATATCTTGCACAAACATCAATCCGTAACTTGATAAGTATATACTGTAAGTTATATGTAAATTTTTTATCAGATAAAAAGTAAATTTTCAAGTATGGAAAGTAATTTTAATGAAAGAGGCTCCAGATTCTCAAACTTCTCTTTATTAGAACTGGAAAAACATTTTCTTGAATTATTCATTGCAATTCCTCTGATTTAAAGGAAATTTAATTAAAATAACTTAGGATGTTAGTTCATATTTAGAAAACAAAACTATTAAGTACATTTATACATGCAAATCATTAAATTTTATAATCATTTGGATCAATGACTAATAAAATTTACTTGAAGTTGGTAAAAAAAGATAACTTTTTGCATTTAATGTTGATCCTACGTACATATACATCGATAACAAAAAGAGTGCACATCTTAAATAATAATGATCAATAATTTTTAGTGCAATATATGCAAAGTTTTCTCCGAATTTTTTGAAATTTACATAGATTCTCTTAAAATTACATTAAAGAAACTTTAGAAACGTTCAAAGTAGTATTTTCAAGCATCAATTAACTTCTATAGGTGAATTTTCTAAAAGTTAAATTCTCCAAGCTATAAGACTCTTGAAACAGATGAAAGAATGCATTTAAAGTCCAATAAACCTTATCCATGGAATGAAAAGGAGATCCTTATAAGTTCTTGTATAAGTCTGGAAAGTTCTTTAAAGTCATTCATTACTAAAAGTTAGTTGAATAACGTGCATCTATTTTTTATATGCTTTTATTTAAAAAACTCATGTGTGTTACATCCTATTAAAAAAGAATATGTATTGTCTTGATGGATCATGAAATTCTGATATTCACTTCTATGAGAATTTCTGAAACATGTTAAGTAGCTCTAAATTAATATTTTAACTATTACCTGTCCTGTACAAACAATTGAAACAGATGAAAGAATGCATTTAAAGTCCAATAAACCTTATCCATGGAATGAAAAGGAGATCCTTATAAGTTCTTGTATAAGTCTGGAAAATTCTTTAAAGTCATTCATTACTAAAAGTTAGTTGAATAACGTGCATCTATTTTTTATATGCATTTATTTAAAAAACTCATGTGTGTTACATCCTATTAAAAAAGAATATGTATTGTCTTGATGGATCATGAACTTCTGATATTCACTTCTATGAGAATTTCTGAAACATGTTAAGTAGCTCTAAATTAATATTTTAACTATTACCTGTCTTTCTAGTTTAATAGCTTTATTCAGTACTGTATACTTCTGATAAATGGCCTATATTACTTAACCATTTGGCAAGTTGTCTTGAAATAATTTGAGTATAATATAACATAAAAAGACATTTTCTTGATGAACTGAGAAAACTAAAAAATGGTATCGATATTTCATTACTAGATACGGTTTTAGAAACAATACAGTGGTCATGATCTATAAATTGTATTCAATCAGTTTTACTTTGGTGGTCACAATAAACAATTTTATCTGTACCTATATAAATTATAAAGTTAACTAATTAAGTTATTTCACTATCAGTTGTTACCTACAATGATAATTGTTAATTAATGTTTTTCATATGGCAGATATATTATTAGTCAGCAACCAGCTTTTCTGAATATTTATCTTCAGAAAGATTACTAGGTCTGAAGAGTTCTATAAATCAATGGTCTCTCTCTTGCCAAAGTGGTGGTTTACGAGAAAATTTCACTGGTCCCAAGAAAGATGTGGAATATACTTACTCGTCACATAAATTATGTTTTAAGATGCATTGGAACATAATTCAATTCATAATGCGGGGAAAGTAATTAAAGGGCTTCTTCATAGAATAACGCCATTTCATAGAATGGCACCATTAATAAGTTATAATTCTGTAACTGAACTGTTTTAGCAATATGTTTTGTCTCATTTCGATTCGCATTCTAATGGTTCATTATTTTGTATGTCGCATATGTATATCAAATCAAACATTTAAATGTTGGCTTATGGACTTATAGAATTTTATATAAAATGTATTTAATATATTAGCTGGGCTATTAAATTATTATTATTTTTTAAGTTGGTGTTTTAAGACATTTATGATCTTAAACCGTAACCATGTACCTATTTTCTTTTATTGGATACTTATTGGACTCTTATTTCAAGTAAGCAGAACTATCCACAATACTAGGAATGAATAATGATGAAATTTGCCATACCTAAGCAACTTCAATAATTGTTTTGTTTTTACAGTTTTTATTTTATTATGATTTATTAATAAAATTTTCATAATTTGGTTACAATTAATAATTTTATATTGTACCTATTTAAATAGGTATATTTTATTGTTTTTAGACCACAATTTTTTCATGAATATATGTAATACTTATAAAACCTTATTAGTGGTTCACGGGATTATGAAATTTTTGATCCGTGAAATCAAAAAGTTTGGCGATTTCATCTGTAAATCCTCTGAATATAAAAGAATGAATTGGATTTTCACTTACAAATGATAAATGCAGATTTTATATGAATTCTTCTAGATTTCATTCTACTTTAAAACGATTCTACTTCATAGAAAATCATTGCTCTGTTAGAAATTTATTCCACTCCAAATTACTTTCAATAAAATTATACGAAATCAATTACAAACATAAGCACTTTCTGTTTTTAAATTAAATTATAATTTTACTTATATACCACTTGTCATCTGCACGCATCTCAAAAATTTTAGATTGACAACAGAAAAGCAACTTGAATTGATTTCTTCCTTATCAATTATTTCTTACATAATTTTCGTTTACATTCAACTGAAACAAAATAGTCAACTTTTATTCTGATATTCTTAATTTGTATTTAGTGAGAAAAATTTCAAAACATGAAGACTTTGGAATGAATGAAGAAACAAGTTTTTTTTTTTCCAGAACAAGAAAATTTTTTTAATAATTTTTATCAATTATAGTTGAGAGAAAGTTTAATAATATACTTTAAAAAAAATATTTTTGTTAATAAACATCGAATGCATGATTTTATGCCTCGTCCGTATCTTTTGTTCATAAGATTTTTATCACTATATATTTCTCAAAAACCATTGACGGAATTGGAAAGCATGAAAAATAACAATGCAAATGAACGTAAGAAACTCAATGTGTTGGTTGGTTGGTTGGTTGGTTGGTAGCTGTTTTGAGACTTTTAGCTGCTCCGGCTTTTGTCTCTATTATTCTAGGGACATCTATTTCAAAAACTGTTGATACTCATAAGGAATTTAATAAATGTTTTTAGATTTTTTGGGTTCGATGTGATGATTTCGACCAACTGTTTGTAATTTGTTATTTGCACTTGTATTTTTAAACTATGCAAAAATTGTTTGCGGTCCTGGTTATATCTGGGACAATATAAGATTATATGTTCAGCATTATCAACTGCATAGCATGAGCTGCATCTGTCTGAATCAGTCAGATTGAACCGGCAAAGCAGCGCTGGAGTCAGCAGAACGCCAGCAAGGCTTCTGGCGAGCAGTACATCCTCTTTGCGCGAGACGAGAGATCTCCCCATCGAGCTCCACTCCGGGATGTCTCCAACCCTCAGGTAATATTTACTGTTTTTGAATATTTTATCTTGGGTTTTTAATGTTGCTTTTGATGTATGAGTAAAAGTCTTCTATGGTAATCCACTCTATATATATACGTTGTCTTTTGTGACCGTTTTGGCTAGTTTATCAGCTTTTTCATTTATTATAATATCTTTGTGGGCTGGAACCCAAATAATTTGAAGTTCTTTGAAGAATTTTGAAGCTTGCCATATTTTGTGTTTTAATCTTAATATTATACTTGCTGATTTTTGGTTACATTCCATCAGTGCCATAAGGACAGATTTACTATCTGTATATATTATATTTCTTCTTTCGTAAATGATTAATTCATCTATAGCTTGACAGATCGCCATAGCTTCCGCAGAAAAGACCGAGTTTATATTATTAATTATGCATCCAAAGATCCTTTTTCAGACCATCCAGCAATAGAGGTTATGTCTTCTTTTTTAGATGCATCTGTGGCTATTCTGTTAGGTTGGTCTAGTAGACTTTTGTCAAAATCATTGAAAAATTGAATAATTTCTTGATTGGTGAGAGATTTATCTTGGAACTCGTATTTGTCTACATGGATTGAGAAATTGTTTGGAGAGTGAATTTGTGGGTATTTAAACTGAATGAAGTGGGATATTTTAATGTTTTCTTCCTCTATTGTTTTCATTAGGGGTATGTGATATCTTTTTCCAACTGAATTGAAGCTGATTTGGATGATATTTTTGAGAGGTGATTGTTGTTCCAATGAGATATGCTTTAACCAAAATTTGCTTGATATTTTCCTAAATTCAGATTCTATTGTGCCAGTATTAGCAATCTTTCTTAGGAGGATATTAGGAGTGAATCTGGGTAATCCTAATGCAATTCTTAATGCCGACGTTTGTATTGTTTCTAAAGGTTTTATGACTGAGTGGTTTGTTAAGCTGAAAATATTGCTAGTGTGGTGTAGAATACTGCAGATAGATGATTTTGCCAACTGCATTAGATGATGTGATCTTGCTCCATAATTTTTATTAGAGAGTGCTTTTAAAATGTTTATTCTTTTAGCTGATTTATATTTTAAGTATGTTACGAACGAACGGAAGTTTTCATTTCTTGTAAATATTATTCCTAAGAACTTAAGAGTGTCTTTCCATTTAATTTTTTCATTATTGTATTGTATTGACCAGTCGGGATTTTCTCTGCGCCTGGACAAGTTTACTGCTGAACACTTTTGATAAGCTACCTGTAGTTTCCAGTAACTGCTCCATTTTTCTATGTTATACAAAGTATCTTGCAGTTTTTTCTTGATTATTTCCAATTTTTCATCTGTACAGTAAATAAGTATGTCATCTTGTGGTACTCCTTTTGTTGACTGAACCGATTGCGAGGGTGTATTTCTCCATCTTACCCTCAGCCTTCTATCTTGTAGAAAGTTATGAATCCACTTGGCAGTTTTTCCTGTTATTCCCAGCTGTAGGCATTTGTATATTAATCCATCAATGTAGACGAAATCATATGCAGATTTTATATCCAATGATATTGCAATGATGAATTTCTTTTGAGCTTTTGCCTGATGCAGATCATAGTGAAACAATTGTATTGCAGTTTGACTGTCTCGGAAAGGTATGAACCCTAGATGACGTTCTTCTATCTTTTCATTAGTAATTAGGAAATTTGTAATTCTATAGGACAGCATTCTTTCAAAAATTTTAGCAGGAACAGAAGTTAAAGATATAGGTCTGTATGAATTTAGTATGGATTGTGGTTTGTTTGGTTTGGGAATTGGTATTATAATAGACGATTTCCAGCTGTCAGGAATAGAGCATTGATCAAATATATCATTAAAGATTTTGAGTATCTTTCGTGTGTTATCTTCATTTAGGGATTTAAATACTTTTGCAGAAATTTTGTCTTCTCCTGGTGTGGATATTCTAGTTTTCTTAATCGCTAAATTAAGCTCGTTGATTGTAAACTTTTTATTTAAAATCATATTTTCTGGTCCAGAGTAGTCTATTGGTATTGGCTCATGGTGTATCTTGTTATTGAAGTGTGTTGCAAAAGCTTCACTTTGAGATTTAGGTGAATGTAGTTCTTGGTTATTAAAATTTATTAAGAGGTTAGAGTTTTGGATATCTCTGTATCGACGATTCATAGAGTTAAATATTCGGAAAAGTAGGTACGGGTCTTGCTGCTTCTTGCAGACATCATCCCAATATTTGATTTTAGAGGATTTTATGATGCGTCTTAATTTTGCAGAAAACTTTTTGTACAATATCCAATTCTTGTTTTTTAAGGTATTTCTTGCTTTTTTTAGATACACTTTTTTTAGAAATGAAAGTTTACTACATAAATTATTCCACCATGGGGGGTACTGCTTTTCAGGTATTTTCTGCTCATGGCTGTTTTCTTCTATGGCTTTGACTGCAATATTATGGAAATTGTTATACGAACTGTTGCTTTCACTGCACAACTCTTCGTTTATTTGATTGATGATTTCTTTCCATCTGTGAATCTTATACACTTTTGGAGTTTGATCTGGGGTAAGAATGTCTATGACTATAGGAAAATGGTCACTGAAAAATGAATCTTCTTCTATTGTTATATGGCATTGTGGATATAAGTAAGAGGTACAAAATGATAGATCTATAATTGAAACTTTACCTGCAGGAGAAATATGTGTCGGGTTGGTTCAATTCAGTATGCAGAGATTGTGTTCGTTTATCCAGTCGGTCAATTTTTGTCCCTCTTGAGTGCTAGTTTCCCCTCCCCATAAATCATGTTTGATATTAAAGTCTCCTAAAATTAGGCATTTGTGTGTTATGTATTTTTGTATGTCTCGATATTCATTATATTCAATTTTTCCTTTGGGTGAATATATATTCAATATGTTGATTGTTTCGTTCCTGTTAGTTATTTTCACTATCAATATCTCTGTTTCGCTGCTGCTATATATGTTCTTATAGGTTACTTTTGATGATGATGATTCTGTCACTGCAATCGCTAGGCCGCCTCCACTTCTATTTTCTCTGTCTTTTCTATAGATTATTTTTTTCTTTATATTAAATAAATCTTTTGGTCTCAGGAAAGTTTCTTGTATAACTAATACATCTGCGGATATGAAAGGTTCTAACTTAAATATGTCTATTTTGTTGGTAACGCTCCTCGCATTCCACTGTACAATTTTCATTTTGAAAAAGTGTTTATAAACTGAAGATTTATAGCACTTATATAGAACTGATATAAGAATTTTTTATTTGGAATCCCTTCAAATATGAAAATATAATTAAATAAGTAAAAAGTAGGTACTCTAATCATCCAACAGAGAAATCTGAAAGATCAATCTCTTTCTCTATTTCATATTGTTGGTAGTCCATCTGGTCTGGTTTTGAGGATTTGGGATTTTTTATTATCTTTGATTTTTTCTTCCTTTCTCTTTCAGGAGAGATTGGTGTGGTTAATTTAGAGATAGTTTCATTCATTTTAGTCAAGACGGATTCATTAATTTTATTCACTGTGGAGTCTAATGATTTTTAAACATATTACAAATTTTAGTTAATTGTGTTTCTATGATCTTTTCAATTGAGGTTATCAGTTTAAGGGCCAATTTATCAAAGATCCCTTGCATCGATTCTATGTCTAGATTGGCTGTAGGCATGGAGACTTTCTTTGCGTATGAAGTGTTTTTGTTTGCGAATCGCCTTCTGGCTTCGCTTAGTGTCAAATTATTTTCTGCCTTAAATTTGAGTATTTCTTTTTCTTTTGCCCTAGTTGGGCACTCATTATAATCGGCTCTATGTGAGCCCGTACAATTGGAGCATCTCATTTGGTTTAAGCATATTTCTCCATGTTTTTGTCTCCACAGTGAACGCACAATACTTCATAAGGGCATTTGTTAGGATTATGAGTGAATTTGAAACACTTACCACATTGGCGAGGTCTGTCTACGAATAGTTCCACTCTGTGGTTGGTAAAAAACAGTTTTATTTCTTTTGGTATCTTTATTCCCAGAATAGATACCAGAACCGGAGATACTTCACGGTTTTCCTTATTGAATCTTCTTAATTCTAAAATTTGGATTTCATTTTCAGCGCTCAGCTCCTCTGCAATCTCTTTTAATGGAGTTTCCGTTGGAATATTAAATAGTAGAAACCTGGTAGAGATGCTTTCCCATAGGATTTCGTAGTGTACCAGTACCCCTTGTAACTCTTTGATATTTAATATTTCTGTAGCTGTTTCCATGTCTTGCGTTGTCATTAGTAGTCTACCGTCTCTTGTTATTGTCTTGTTAGAGATCTTTCTGAAGTTCTTTATCTTTATTATCAGTTCGTTTTTCAGTTCCCGGGGTTTATTTTTCGGAATTGACCTTCCATTGTTGGCTTTTAGGAATATGTTAAATGTGTTTACCCCATTTTCTTTTGCAGCTAAGAGACAATTCATATCATTTTCTGCAGTTCTAAGGAAATTAGCTCCGTAAATGCTTTCTTCTGCCATGTTTAAATCCATGTTGTTTAGATCTTCATTTTGTAAAATATCCAATACTTGAATTTTAGAGGAAGCCAGACTTATGGCTTCTGTGTTCCGTGGAAGCTTCTATTCCGAAAAGGCAATAAGTCTTCGCTCAACTTGAGCTGAAGAGGAAATAAATTTTTTTTTCCTCTATAAATAATATTAAAATATAACTTATAATTCTAATGAGAAACTTTTCTAAAAAAGTAACTGAATTAATGGGTTTCCAATCAGCCGGCAACTGTTCGATGAAGAGCTAGCTGCTTTCAACTTCACAGAATTCGAACTATCACCCAACTCCAAACTCAATGTGTTATTGCACAGCATTTTGATCAATAGTAAAGTACGTCACTTTAATTCTTTTTTTTTTCAAAGGGATATTTCAAACACTAGAATCTACTGACCAATTTTCTTGTAGTTAGTTAGAAAACTGACTTGTGATTGGAACGATATAGATAAATTACGTTTTGACAGTCTGCCAACGGCAATGAAGCATAAGAATTCTCAGTAACTAAAGGTCATATTTATTGCAACTTTTTGTTCTGCTTACAGATGTTGAAATTTATTTTAGGCAAAAAAAAAAAAAAAAATATCCCCCATCGAACTTACAGAAAATTGTTTATAACTAGGATAATGAGATATAAAAAAAATTTTATAAAAAAGAGACTAGATTTGTCTTACATTTTTAATTGATTCCTATAAAGAATAACTATTCTCCCTCATTGGTAACGCATTTTACTAAAAGCTCTATTGACGCTTCCTTTCATTCTTTTTACAAACATTTCATTATAGTTTTGGTAATCTTATCCTATTTTATATCCTTAAAATAATTACAATACAAAAGTTTAAGAACTTAATTTAATTTGGCTTTGTTATTATGAAGAGAATGATACTATATATTAGTAGATTTTCCCATACTTGTTTTTATATTCTGCCGCATTTAAGAAGTGATTTTATACGTCCAATTTTGTCTTTATAATTCTCTTTTAATTCCTCTTTAATTTCCTTTCAATGCTCCTTTAATTTCCCTTTTAATTTTGCATAGCATTCCAATACTTTTTTTGTAATGTTAGCTAAAAAAATTTTTTTTGTTCGATTAGAATTAAGCTTCCAAATTGAATTTGAAAGGCGCATTTTTTTTCATGTAGCATGACTGAATAACATTAAAAATTGATGGGAAAATCTCAAGGGAATAATTGAAAAATAATTTCTAACAAAAATTATGCTACATTTATTGGAAGAAAAATGAGATTTTACTTGTTAAAAAGACTGACAGAATCATTATTGATAAGTTGGAAGACTAATACATAAATGAAGAGTAAAATTGAGAGCAAAAAAAGAGAGTACATAACTAAAAAATAACTATAATAAAATTAACAATATTCTTTGCAGTTATAGTATATATATATATATATATATATATATATATATATATATATATATATATATATATATATATATATATATATATATATATATATATATATATATATATATATATATATATATATATATATATATATATATATATCATAATAATTCGTAATCTTGGGAGAGAAAGAACTGACTTTGTAGATGAAACTTTAAACTTAAACTTAAAGCGTTCATTTTCATCTTCGAACCAATGTGGTGTTAAACTTCAGTTTTGAGAAAACGCGGATAGTAAATTGGTGCTTGAAAATTTTTTGTGTTTGCTACTTTGCGACATATAAAAATGCTTTGTAGTAAGAATGGTCTATGAAGAATCTTCTCAGATGACAAAGTATTACAAAAGATTGACAACAATCTGTTGGGAAGTGTGAATTACTGATTCTAAATTTAATAATATGTAGTCACTTAAAAAATAATTGCAAATTTAAGCCTAACAGATTTGTAGTGATTGATTATGCAATTTTTATATTGCTTACTAGAGAGTTGTGTAACCATCATGAAATTAATAATATTTATCATGTATTATTGTGCTTCGTAAATACATTCATGGACAGTAAGCTTTGTTAAGATGCCGTAAAGGAGAAAATTTTGAAAACAAGCAGGAATCAAGTGAGTCATGTAGAAAAAAGAAACAAAATGGCCTCTTCTATTGCTCACTTGATTGAACTCAACATTCCCAGTTCCCCTGAGAGTAGTCCTATACCTAAATTATCATAACTAGTTCCCACGGGTCTTTTGTTTGGCAGGTTTGGATATTAATGGAAACAAATTGTCTCCTTCGGCAAGGAGTCTCTAAAACTGAAACCAAGAGTTTTAAGTCGTATACATTGCGAATTCTGAAAGTACTGATGAAATGGTCAGTATTACTAAAAATCAATTAGACATTTTACTCTTTTAAGTAATAAAATTGATGTACGCATGGAAAATGTGATATTTTTTTAAATTAAATAATTAATTTTACGCGTGAAATAAGAACGATGTATTTCTTTTATAAGTTTTTTAATGCAATTTCCTGTCGTAGGATTTTATTTAACTGGTACCACTTAAGAAGCGATGGAATAAGCAAACGCTGAAATGTATAATAAATCTCTTGGGGTATAGACGTATGCCATTTTTCTCGCCAAATGTTTCTGGGGAAGGACTTCAGCTTGAAAAGGGTGGTCTGTGTGCGTGAGGGGACGACGGCAGGCGAGTGTCAATATTTGAGTCCTTTTAGGGATGATGCAATACTTTCCCCCCACCCCAGTCTATTCGTCCGTGCGTTGGGGGGGGGGGTAGGAGCTCCTCTTCCATCTTTTCCGCAAAAGAGACAGAGCCCAAAGAGACGAGGGGGTGGAGATCAGAAACTTTTGCGAATTAATTAAAACGAAGAGTAAATATTGACGACGGAATATTAATTGTTTGCAGCGCGCTCCCGTGTTCCAAACGAATCGCTTCGCTTCCTTTTCCCCTCCCTACTCCACCCCTTCGAATCTCCATCTCCGAGAATAAGAAGCTGGAGATGGAGAACGAACCATGGGTGAAGGGAGTGTCAGCTTTGTAGTATTAAGAAAAGGGGGGCCGGGTAGCTTCCGACCCACCCCTGCCGGATTAATTGCCCGCAGCATTCTCTCCTGCCCTTTTAATCCCCCAAATGAAAAGTTTCTACTATTATTTTGTAGGGATTTTCTTGAGGAAAAATCCCTCCTGCGCATTGCCTTCATTTTACTTCTTCCCCACTTCGATGAATTTTGGGAAGAAAGCAATGATATGGATTTTGGGGAGGAGAAAGGGTGAAGGGAGAGACAGAGAGAGGAATGTTGGATTACTGGAAACAATATACAACAGTGGAGCGGAGTTCTAAATGCGATGAAAACACTTCTGGGGTGGGTGGCGAGAAAAGGGGGTGTCAGATTGTCTTAGGGATTTCTGTCATGTGCTGAAGGTCTTAAGTAATGTCACCTTCATGCTGAAAGTCCCACTCGATGCCCTCGAGGATAAGAACTTTGATTCTAGTTTAATTTAAAATGCGAGAGTGCAGTGGGGCTGTTTAATTGTGGTATTTAGAGAGGGAATTTTTTGTCTTTCATGTCTCGTGTAAAGAAAAAAACTCTTAAAATAGAAAATAATCAGTATTAATACGAAAAGCAAATTGTTCATTGGACGTAGAAGTTCATTAAAATGTTTTACAAATCGGTATTAAGTAAAAATTAATTTCTTCGCAAATTTTTTAATTAATTGCGATAAAAAGTATTAAATTTTGAATGAGTTTTATCAAAATATTAAGTTTCATTTTTATTAAACCAGGGAGTTTTTATTGCTTAAATTTTTTTTTTCAATTTTTTCTGAAAACTAATTATTGCATAAATTTTATCAAGTAAAATGCAAAAGAAATATGTACATATATTTTACAATTTTGAAGTAATTACAAACTCATAATTAAGTTTATATAAGAAAATATGTTTTAATTTATAGTGCAACTTACTTGACTGTTATTTAATATATGATATTATAAAAACTACTCTATATGCTTGCGAATTACCAAAACTGATAACAATGAAGGTATTCGAAGCTACCATTTGGATTCCCCGTGTTATGGGTTTAATTCCTACTTCTAGAGTGGATGTTTGTTGTGATTTAAGAACTCACGCTAAATTGTTTCTCCTTGTTGAATTAGCCTTCATAAGTCATAAATTGTCCTAAAACGGGAAAATTATTTTAACCTTTTTTAGTGTCAATGTAACATGAAAATCTTTTGCTTTATTTAAGAAAAAATATTGTAATCATGTTTAAATTTTCTGAATGGGACATTTCCCACTTCCTGTTTTGAATAAATTAATGAAAATATCGAAATTTTTATCAAATATTAATAATAAGCTTAGTCTCATACAAAAATAATTTTAAGAAATTTAAATTAAAAGAACATTTTATAACTCTATAAAAAAGATTCTTATTTTTACAGAATATAAAAATTTAATATTAAATATTTAAATCGTTCAAAGATGCATATTCTATTTAAATTTATTCCATTCTATTTAAATGTATTGAAATATCTTTAATTTCTTAAAAATAATATAGAAAGTTTCTAAAAACAATTCTATCGTTATCGTTATATTTTATTATAAATTATCGTTATATTTTATTATATATTTTATTATAAATTATATTATAAATTATCGTTATATTTTATTAGAATTAAAAAAAATTATTTGAAGAATAATATTAATAAAATATTGCCATCATATAAGCTAGTTATATAACAGACAAATCTATGAAAAAATGTTATTGTATTTTTTTAATTTTTTAGAAAATATAAATGTATTTGAACTTAAAAAAGAAAAGATACAATGTTTATTTATAAGACTATTAATTTTGCATAAATCATAACTTTCATTACAAGCAAGAGAAATACAGATAAGTTTATAGATATTATTCTTATATAGCCTTAGCTTTTATAAGACTTTTGAAAGTCGTTTTAAGAGTTTGAGTTTTTCCCCAGATAGTAGCTAGCTTTCCTACTAGACAAAGCATAGAAAATTCTCAAACACTCATAAAGACAAATGTGAAAATTGATGGGGTAAAGTTACGATACTCACTTTTAATTTTTCAAAAATAGTTAAAATGAAGGCAGGAATCATTTATAATAATCAAATTGCAGTTCATTAATGTCAAAATGAACCTAAAACTACAAATATCTCAATTGTAAAGTTTCAAAAACTGGTTGTGTAAGAGCCATTTAAGTTATCAGTTGTTAACGAATGGAATTTTTGTTGAAATTTTATTTGTTACACATTATTAAGAGAGCTAAATTTTGGAAATTGAACAACAAATTTACAATAATATACGGAGATTATATATATAGGCATATTATTAGATTATATATATAGAATAAATATAGACATATTCAATACTCAATTACTTCTTCAGAACATTTTTCCTGTAATGAACTCTAAAGATTATTCCGAAAAACTTCCTGTGAGCTTAATATGTGAAAAAAAAATATATAAGTTAGAAATATTTTAATCCTTAATACTGTCTGCATTTATTATGTAATATATAAACAGTTAATTCTATGAGCCTAAAACCACACTCAATTTTAAACTTCTTTAACGCAGTCTTTTAATAACGTGGGACAATTCGAATACTCTTGCCGTTATTATTATCATTCGATATTTGAATTTGATTTTTATGGAACAAAAAGCATTATTTCGGTAGAGTTATTTAATACTTTTTTTTATAAAATTAACAAAATATTAAGATAAAAATGAATTTGCAAAATTTAGGAAAAGTTACCTTCCGATTTTTTCCCCCAAAACACGCAGAACCTTTTTATCTATTTCATAATTTCATTAATAATTTCTAGCGTTTGTGCGAAATTTTCATATTAAATGAATTCCAGGTTAAGATTTTATCGATTCGTTCCTTTATATAAATGACTTAATTAAAGAAAATCGAATATCTTTTCTTGATTTTGCAAATTGATCCAATTAAAGTATATATATATATATAATATATATATATGTACTTTAATTGGATCAATTTGCAAAATTATAGAGTTAGACTAAAATAAAGTAGCGCTAAAGAAATTGTAAGCGCTAACAAATTTTCTGAATAGGATAAAATTTTTAGTTGGAGTTAATAATAAAATTTTATCTCTACTTTAATAAAAGACTTTTTGGAAGACAAGCAGCTCATGTTTTTCATCTTCTGTTTATTTCGAGATTAAGAATGAATGTTGAATTATGTGAATAAAGAATGGATTCTGAATTAAGAATAAATTTCGAGATTATGAATTTCTTAAAATACAACTCAAATAATTTGTGCACCAAAGCCACTTGTATCACATTCCTAAAAATACAAAGCGTTAGATTATGCATTTTGAATAATGAAAGAACACTGCAGCAGAGTCTTCTGCATAAGTGGTGCGTTTATTAAATAATAAATCAGAATATTTAAGCATTTGCAGCAAATAATAACGAATTCATAAAATTAAAATAGTTTCATTTACAGAATGTAATTTCCTTCTCAAATGGTTTGCAAATAATCTTAACAAGCTTATTAAAAAAAACCATGGTACAAAAATTCAATAATCTAATTTGCTTATAATTATATTTCTTAGGAAAAGAATTATATCAAAATGAAATTACAAAGCAGCGTAAAGATTTCGGTGTGTTCGAAATTTGCATTTTTATATAAATCAATATGATTACCAGCAATGTTAAGGAAGATTTAGTGCTGCCTCTTCCTCCTTTTGAACTGACAAAGAAGGACATTAATATGCATTTACGATTTGTATCACACATTTAAGGGACATCCAGAGAAAAAGAGGAGTCTTATACAAAAGCGAACGTTTATGTGGCAATGAACACAGTCCAGGTTCGTCACCTGCTCATAAAAATTCAATTTCTCAGCCACCGGGTATTATAATCTCATCTTCCTCTTGTTCGGGATCGCAAACAACGAGGTATACAAGCAGTTGTGGAGCCCAAAATCAGTTTTTTCAAGAGGGAAGATTGCCTCACCAGAGGGAAAAAGAGAATCTCTTCTCCCTCATGAATAACGATTGGCTAGAAGTGCTTAGGGAACAATGAAAAAAGCTTAGTGAGCGTTATGGATTGTGTATTCATATGCTAAACTGTCACCCTCCGAGCAAAGGGTGTTGCAATCCCCCACTGCTCATAATAAACTCATAACCATATCCCATTGACTTTCACTCCTTTTGTGAATTTTGCTCGAGGACATCACGCCCATTTTTCAGTTCTCTTAAGTTCGTTTGGTTCGTTCATAGGGAGAGACGGTATTGTAAATGTGCCAGTTACACTGGGGACTGAAATGAAAGTCTAAAGAAAAGCAAAGGCATTATACGATTTTATTCAAGATGAGCCTCACCAAATTTAAGTGTTATAGGATGCATTACGGTGTAATTAAGAGTTCTGATAATTTTTCCACCAAATATTTCAATAAGAAAACTACATTTTCCTTCTTAAATTAAATTCTTTTTATGATACAACAAGGAACAATAATTAGGGCAGTATTTCCAGGCCATAACTTGTTTGAAAATGAATGGAAAAATTCGGCAATAAATTTAAGTTTTTTTTTCATGATGTATTCTTGTGACATATCAAATTTCTTCCACAAGTTATTTTAATCTTTTAGTTAATAAGAACAACAATAATATTGGTTGATGAACGTTATCCATTTAAATACCTTCATTCTTGTCTCATTGGAATATAAAATTTGTCAGTGAAGATTAATATATAATAACAATCAATATATAATTTTAATAATATATAAACAAAGAATAACTTTTATATATGGTTTATATTTCATTCATAATATGTCCTCACTAAAAAATTTTCGTTTAAAAATAATTTATGTAAAAGCAAATATAACCTTTAAAATAAAAACTCTTTGTCAAATATTTGATTTTATTGAGATATATTTAGTCACCAAATCCAATATCCATTTCAAGAATGAAATGGATATAACTTGATGAGACAGATTGAATAAAATTTAATAATATAATTCACACACACACACATACACACACACACACACACACACACACACACACACACAACACACAATAAAACAATTCAAATATATATTCTAAAACGTAATAAAAATAAAAATTAAAATAACATCACACAAGATTTGCTGAAAACGTAGAAACTAAAATTCGTGTTAAAAGATGTTAAGAAAATATTTTAGGAAATTGTATGTGAATTTGCTAAATTAGTAAAATGCTACAGTATATCTTAAAAGATAGCAAATTCACTATTTCACTCTCATAGATTATAATTTGATTGAAAAATATTTCTTTAATAAATATTTACTTTAAATATTATTCTCTTTCCCTAACATAAATTAAAAGCGTTTAATTTCGCTTTATTTTTACATTTTAATTGAGTAAAACAGGTATGAAAAAGACTTATAAAAAGTAAACTTAATATCATATTCCATTGAATAGGTTGGTCAAACAAAAATTGAATCTTAAAAAATTAACAGTCACGAAAATTACCAGTTAATTAATTTTATACTGATTTAAGGTTATATTGCTTCCATAATAATTTTTTTGATATAAGCAGATTGGGATTTTTAAGAACACCAAACATATCCGTTGTAATGAAGGGCCACTTTTGAGTAAAACTTTTGCAACATCTAAGAATTTTCAGAAGATCAATTGAAAAAATACTTTATTTGACCAAGTAATATGTGTTCAAACAAATGTTTAAACTTTCTACAATGTCATAAATGCTTATTCCTTAGTGGTACCTAACTACAGACCGTACAAATCGATGTTCAATCGCTTTAAGCTTTCGAAGTAATTACATACGAGATTCTTTAGTAAATAGATAGTCCCAACTTTTCGACGAATGTTCATGGTAATGTGCTTTAGTCATACAATTTATAGTTGTTCAAGATCTTTATACGAGTTCTTAATTTTTGAAATAAAATTGCTGCTGTTCCTTAGTCTCTTAACCAAGTTAACAATGTTGTGAATTAAAAGAAAATATTATAAATTATTTAGTAGTTGAGAATCTATATCTATCTTAATACCTATTTACTTATGTATTTATATGTATACATATGTATAGGGAAAATTGATAGGTAGACAGAAAATAGAAATAATATCAAATCAAAATTAAAATATTTAGAAAATTAATAATGTAAGTAATTTTCAGCACAAAGTAGATTAATATAATGGAAATATTGCATCTGATTTTCTTGATTAGAAATCATCTTTGAGAGAATCATTTTCCAAACATTGAAGAGAAGATTCTGTAACGTATTTAAAGAAGAAATTTTATAATTTTAGTGATTTTAAATTTCCGAAATCTTATTTGATTCCTTGGGATGGTGTCCAATAGCCTGTTTGATGAGCACACGACCCCTTTCCATTAGTGGGCAATTAGGGTGTTTGAATGGTGTGGGGAGCTCACAGAATAAGTTTCGCTTTACACTCTGCGGGTGTTGAAAACGGTTTTCCGATCAATCCATTCATATGCAGAGTAGGATCGTTGTTGCCACAGAAATTCAAAAGAACTCTCCCATCAGTGTCACCCTGCATGTGACTGAAGGCACACTCACATCAAAGAACTTCGCTTACAAGACAGAATACGCTGTTATCAAAGCATTAGATTTCCAGACGATGAAAAGTTTTCCAAAGTATTATACTTTGTTGAATTTGTAAGAATACAGAAATTAAATATAGTCTCTTTTATCTTCATTAACTACATACTTTCATTATTGAAAATCCTCTCTGAAAAATTTATAATTTTCTTTCAATAAGTAATTTATAAAAAATAAAGAATAACTTTAAATTAAAATATATTTAAAACAATATTATAAATATTTTACTATGTAAAATTATTTAAATTTAATAAATCTTAATGTAACAAGTTTTAATTAAGTGCAGCAAAGTTTATAAGAAATAAATGGTTAAGGCTGTTCATTACATATTATTCTTATCGCTTTTGATGAATGCTTCGCTATGGATTTGAAGTAGTTTCTCACTTAACAATTAACTCCTAGACAAATGAACATCTTAGAATTTTGATTGTCTTAACTTATTTTTAAAATATATTAGTAGCGAAGGCCAATGTAAAAAATTTGCTGAAAGAACATTTAAATAAATGAAAAGAGATTTCTATACAGTATAATAATTAATTATGAATATTTCTGCTAAGGCATTTGAGATTTACTAAAAATTTTTAAAATATGTAAATTTGAGGATTGCATTCAAGTGAAGAAAATCATCTCTGTATTTTAGTCAAAGAAATGCATGAAAGTTCTCATATGTTTTTAAGGACAAGAATTTTGAGAAAGATCAAAAACTCTTAAGTAGTTTTCACACAGTTTTGAGAAGGACTGATATATTTACGTAGGATGAAATGGAGACAATTAAATTCATAAATGATAGGTAATTTTATACTATTTAATAAAATATTGGAAACTATCATGGATAAAGAATGAGTGAATGAATTAAAATTGGATGACTACGATAAAGATTTTAATGAATGAATTTTATCCTGCTTAGTATCTCTATGAAATTGAAAGCTAAAGCTAATGAGCTAAAATCAAACAACAATAAAATGCACAAGGACAGTGGAGAAGAAAATGATTGAAATTTACAGAATTTAGCTTCAAAAATATAAAAGAATCTTTTATGAGAATCTTGAAAAAATTTTAATTTTCATGAAAGAATATGATATTTGTGAAGAACATATTTTTTAAATACTGTATGATTGAGATATGTTATACACATGATACAGAAATATGTAAAGAAAAAATAATGTAGGTAATTCAATTAACTCTCTTGATACGCTTATGTTTTGAAAAAGCATTAAAATATATGAAAAAGCATTTAAACAAAGCATCATTAGCTTCATTATTCCCACAAATTGATAAATAAGTGCTTTAAAATCTTATTCTTACTGCACATTTTTACACTGTCTCCAGAAATATATATATTTTTAAATTTGCTGGTTAATTGCTGATTTTGCTTTATCATCAACCAAAAGACCAAAATAAAGTTCTTCAATTCTTAAACGTGATTGACAATAAAAATGGATTTATATCAGCTATAATATTCCAATGAAATACTGTAATGCAATCCAAAAGTAGGTATTTTAATTAGATATATTCTTGACTCCATATTTCTTCCAACAATGTTGCACACAAGTGCGAATTAATATTTCACTATCAAATCCATCATGTAAATATACAGTAGATTCCTGTACGAAGGATTTATGTACGAATAACTTATTACTTTATTCATTTAGAGCAAGCATAATAATACGCATAAAGTAAAAATAAACTACACTTGCCTTGATAATGTTTTATGCGAATAATAGTAAAGAACATAATCGCTTCGTTATCCAAAATACGCAAAATGTGCACAAGCGTTTTAAGAAAACCTTTTTTAAACTGACGAAAATAAAATCTCATATTATAATCATATAATTCATTGTAACCAAAATGCTCACCTGAAACATAAGAAAACGAGTATTAAATAAGAACTGTAAAAAACTTCAAATTGATTACTTTTCTAATTTATATTTTAACAGGAAACTGCTTGAACAATAAATAGTTACATTGAATTTGAGTATGCATTCTTCATAACTTTAGAGAGATGTAAATGCTACTCGAACAATTTTGAAGGAAGGGAATTGCATAGATATGTCAGAGAAGAATTTATGATGACAGAAACTAAGTGAATGACATTCAAAGTGATTATTACACTGCTGAGAGAGTAATGATGACTATTATGCATGAAGTTCATAGAATAACTATTGTTGACTGATAGGAGGATATGTAATGTAATAAAAGAATTGTAATAATGAAGAGTAGATGTAGCTCCGTGTTTTTCCTTCAAAGATTCGGAAATTGATTTAATGATTTGATGACATTCTTCTGACAAGCATACAGTTGCTGTCTATCATATTATAATGATATTATTGTTGCAACAGGGATTCCTAACTTCTAAATGCAACTACAATTAATTAATTAAAAGAGGATTTCACTTTCATTTTTTAGATTTCTAAAAGTAAAATAATTAAGAAGCGTAATTTTTATAGGCAGGAGCTTTATAGGCAAGAGTGTTAGTTAGGAAAAGTTAAGCGATCTTACGGTAGATCAGATAGAACATAAATAATCTCAAGAAGTAAAAAGACTATTTTATAGATGATTGGCCAAATCAATCAATCCAGATTGTTTAGTAGAAAAACTGAATGATTGTGATAACTTGAGATCAACCTTCAAGAGCAAATAGCCATTCAAGGATGGATTTTATCTAAAAACGGAACTCCTTTGAATATGAGTCACTTACTATAAGCAACGTAAAGAAAACGATGCGACAAATAGTGAGAAAGCTGAACCGAAATGCTAAAACTACAAAAATTTTGGTCATATTTTTAAGGACATTCTGTTTCTGAAACCAGTAATAACACGCAGAAAAAGCAACAAAATCGGTCGCAGCCAAAAATTGCTTTTCAAAAGTTAATAATACTTGTTAGAAGGATTGAAGTACATTTGGTACACAAGAGAAAATACAGAAGAAAATACTTTATTTTTGAAAAGAAGCGAAACATAATTGGGGTGAAGTAAAAGCTGTAATAGAGGCGTTTCACGTGTCTCTTGAAGATGTCATTTACTAAGAAATTTGAACTGAAACTCAGATCTTTTGTTAATGAATTGTATCGTTTTTTTAATCCAAAGGTATTTGCAGTGACCACTTATAGGAAGAACTGAAACTCATATTGAAGTGTATAATGTAAAAGGGGCTTGGAATTGTTCTTGATAATACAGTTAATCTTATTATCGAATGAGATTGGCTTGACCTCCTATACACAGCTTACGATAAAATAGGAAAACATTCATATAGGATATCAAGAAAAACCATTTAGTTATGTTCTAACTGAAGAAAAAACAAAATGAATTTGCCTTAAAAACCTTGAATAATCAAATTACAGAAAAATATAGTCATATTAGATATCAAACAGAGGATATCGAAAACGGGATGGTTATGATAAATAATCCTTTCCAAGATTTTGGTTGTTTGCTTAAAGTTAAAAAGGGCAAAAATTCTGTTCTTTTGACAAATATAGTATTTAAAAGGGCAAAATGTTGGAAGAGCGAAAGTTGTTGAATTGAGTTCAAATGTTGAAGAGAAGATCCCAAATTCATTTAAATGTTGTAATATGAAAGGAAAAGCGTCTATAAAATAAAGCGGAATGAAGATTGATTCTAATATTGGAAATAAATGGAAACAAAAATTGGTTCAGCTGTTGAATGGGTATAAAGACTGTTTAGCTAAGAACATTTTAGAGCTAGGATGAACTAACTTAACAAAAATTTATATTAAAGAAGTTACAGCATATATGTATGAAACCTAATAAAATGAATGCCCCAGGAACAACTGCTACAAAATAATTGGAGAAGAATGGAAGAAAATGGAATCGTACCGGAAACAAGATCACTGCAAATCCTCTCATACTAATGAAGAAGACTGGCAAGAATAGATTTTTGGTAGACTACAGAATCTAAACATTCAGACCATAAAAGATAAGTTGACATGACTAAAAATTAATAATTTATTAAAACGATTTCACGACTGTAGTTTTTTAGAACTTCAGGCTTAATACACGGGTATCCTCAAATACCTATAATCGAAGATACAAGGATAAAACATTTTTTAAAACCCCAGATGTAACTGGGCAGTTCAAGAGAAAAATTTTTCACTTAATTAACTGCTCCAACAAAATTTCATCAATTGATGAATCACGCATTAATTCTATTTCACAACAAAGGTATATTATGTAATTTGAATGGCAAATTTGTTTCAGCAAAAACCTGGGAAGTAATGATACAGAAGATAATAGAAATATTTTTAGTACTAATATCCTAAAATTTTATTCTTGGAATACCTAATGTTAAGTTTGGAATGAAAGAAGTAGAGTACTTAAGATTCATTATGAATAAAAGTAGAATAAAATCTGGATCAAGAAAAGTAGAAGTTACATCTAAGTTTTAACCTAAAAGTACTCATAATGTTCGAAGATTTCTTGGTTTGAATTTTTTTTAGGAGTTTACTCCAAATTATATCATTAAAGTGACATTAAAATCGTAATAAATAAAAGTAAAGTAATTATACCAAAAATAAAAGTAAATTAATTATACCATTAAAGCACGACATTTAATTCACCTGATGAAAAAAATTGAAATTTTTAAATGGGGAAAGGATCAAGAAGCGATTGAAAATTTTAAACATGAGTTAACTAATCAACTATAATTTTGATTCTTAAAATCCTGAAGCGAAAACTAGTGATCACACCGATACAAATTCAGATGGTATAGTTTAAATGTTGCTTCAACTTAGAAACAATAACAAATGACGTTCAGTCTACTGTATGAATAAGAAGAAACAAATACGAAAAATAAATATCATTCAAATTATCTGCACTCTATGGCAATTGTATAAGCAGTAGAACGAGATTTAGACAATTTAGAAACCAGTTTTATTATAGTAAGTGACTGTCAAGCTTTGAATTATTTGAATGCTAAAAATTAAATTACGCTCAAATTGCACAGTAAAATTTCTTCATTCATGAATCTGATTTTTAATTTTGCCATTGACAAAGAAATAAAATGTCTCATATCGATACTATCAACACGGCTCCAATTTTAGGAATTCTTCAGCTACACTAGGTTTCTTGTTAGAGTATAAATTAGAAATTTGTCGAACGTTGAGTGTTGACGATAAATTGCTTATGATACAGCGTGCAAATATTACCCTACAGGAATTAATTACAATTCTCAAGATATTTGTCGATAAAAACGCGACCAAAGAAGAAAAAAAAATTCATTTTTGTTGAATATTATTTTGAAAGGAAATAGAGCGAAAACAAAAACATTCGTCATACCAAAAAATAAGAAAAAAATACTGATTCAAATTTTCACAACTTTGTTGTAGACAAACTATGTCTAAAATTAAAGAATTGTATTCGTTTCTTTCTATTAAATGATATGTTCGTTATCATACAGCGATTTGTTAAAATACTTGTTCAGTAAGTTTCATAGTGAGAAGAAACAAGGTTTTTCACATCCTATTACAACGCGTATAATAATTTGCGATAATAAGTACATCTTGATTACTTATGCCTTTTTGTTACAAGTTTCGAAAGAAACAAAGAATTATTTGTTGTTATTAAAAACATCAAAAGGTTTTTTCATATTTATTCTGCGAATGATACATCGTCTCCAAGAGTGTTTTCAAATAATTTAAGAGTTTTGTTGTAGATTTTAAATTAGCGAGTTGCTTGATGTCAGTCAGGGGTTCTTGTTTTGATTTCCATAGTTTTTAAAAAGTTTTGCAATGAAAATGACATTTTGTACACATTGAATTTTACACCCCATTCCCAAATGAATGAAATTGTTGACATAATATATAAAACGGTATTGTCTACCATTCTGTCAGTAAAGGATATCAAAAGAATTGTGACTTCAAAAATAAAGAAGTGGAAAGAGTAAAAAATTTTAACAACACCAATAACCAAACTCTTGGAAATATACCTTTTATATTTTGTCTTATAATCTCATCTGGTGTATATCTTGTCTTGCTGGAGAAAGGGCAAACAAGCAGAAGTAAAGAAAATTTATTGACTACTTTCGTTTTCGAAACAGGGATTCATTACAGGTAGAAAGTACGACATTTCCTCTGGTTTTACATTCAAGTTTTATTCAAAATTTGAATCCTAGCCCACTCTGTGAGTTTCGAGGATCTTAACCACCATGCAGGCTGGCTGGCACTTTTTAAAATTCTTCATTTAGATCAAGATTTAAGCATGGAAATATAGGATATTTGCTTATTAAGGGGTGAAGTTAGGAATGATCCAGGAAAGCATAAACACGAATCAAGAAAAAAAATCGAAAAAGGCAGAAACGAATTAAAGATATTACGATAAAAAAGAGTTCTGGTACACTATCAAATGACAAAGGATAAATTGCTGTAATTAGAAGACATATACAGACAACAGAGGAGTCAAGGAAAACTCATTCATGATATTGAAGGCCAATGGTTATCACATAAATACCTTGTCTTTTGATACAAATTGAATCTCTCAGTCTCAGACTAGCAATGACCGTCTGTATGCCACAATGGCTCATGAATGCCAGTGGTTATCACATAAATGCATTGCCTTGTGGTACACATTGAATCTTCCAGTCTCAGATTAGTAATGACCGTCTGTATGCCACAATGGCTCATGAATGACAGTGATTATCACATAAATACATTGCCCTGTGTTACAAATTGAATCTTCCAATCTCAGATTAGCAATGACCGTCTGTATGCTACAATGAATGGCTCATGAATGCCAGTGGTTATCACAGGAATACATTACCTTGTGGTACACATTGAATCTTCTAGTCTCAGATTAGCACAATGACCGTCTGTCTACTACAATGTCTCATGAATGCCAGTGGTTTTCACAGAAATACATTGTCTGGTGATACACACTGAAACTCTAATTATGAGGCTAGCAATAGCCGTATATATATCACAATAGCTCATGTTTGTCAAAAAAAGTAGGGAGAAGGTTTAAAGACGATTCTGATGAAGAACCCAAAAAGCAACGATCTAAATAAACTATGCGAAGACCATTACTTTAAGTTGTTCCATATATATAAACTGAAAAATGTTTACTTGATCGTTATTTTATATTATTTATCGAATTAATTTTGTTGTAATGTATTTAATATTTATTTCAACTGAGGGCAGTAGAAATGTCAGGAGAGTTTAAATATTCTTTATGCTTATGTACTGTAAGTTAAGTATGGCAGAAGTAATTGCCATACTTACACTCTTAAAAAAATCGAGTGGTTTTTCACTACTCGATGAGCGATTGATATTTTGTACTCCATAAAGATACAAAATGAATCCTTTTTCTATTTCATTGGGTAGACATGTTCTCTTTCAAACACTCCATCTCCGATTCAAAGCAATTTTAACTTTTTTTTAACGTGTTTATGACACAAAGCTAGTGTGATGCGCTCTGATTGGTTTAAATCATCACATGGCTCTATGCTTTCGGTTTAGTTTCACTAAAAAGGGAGGAATTTAGTACTCTATTTTTAAAAGCATTCTATAAGAATATTTAAAACATGTAATTGGACAAAAAAAAGGGTGCAGAAACATTACGGTTAGTCTTTATTTCTTATAATAAATTGAATGACCAAATCAAATCTTCATATTTGTGATTTTTCACCATTGTATAAACTTTGGTATTCGAAAGTGTGAATGAATGAATTCTATTGAATTCATATTCATGTAATATTTATAATATTTGAAATTTCTGATTAATTGTTAATATTTAATAATATAACAATGTGTTTGGAAATTTTATTTTTCATTTTAAATACTATTTTCTGCTAAAACTTAATCCATTATAAATTAATAGTAAATTATAGTGAATACATTTTTAAATTCTTTTAATTTCGAAACAGTGTGAATATGACTATTAATTTTCTCATTGATTTAAATATCCACAATGTATATTATAGAAATATTATTTAATATAGTGTATTGTACTGAATTGAAAGTGCGATTAATATCAAATACAACATTTTACCAATGAATAAGAATAAATTTCTTCATAAATAAAATTAGAAGCTTTTTAATTTAAATGTTAATATAATATAAAGCAAATATTAATCTGCAGAATATTATTTGAGTGTATGTATTTTATTTATAAAAATTTTACTGACAACATGTCTTTTATTTATTAAAATTTCACTGACAATTTTTGATTTGATTGTTACTAAGTGCAAGAATTCGTAGATAAAACGAAAAGGAATTGTATGTATTAAAATCTATTATATATATATATATATATATATATATATATATATATATATATATATATATATTAGAATTTACAGCTAAGCATTTTGTCCATGGAAATATAATTTATATTCGTATTTTATGGTTGTCATTGTTATCAGCTAAAAAAAAATAAAATAAAATAAAAAAAAATTAGCAAAAGAAAATCTGAAACGTGGAGTTATTTTGAAGATGATGAAATGCAATGTAGGGAAGAAATGACTGATCATGTATATTCTGTATAATATGTAGTCAAAATAAGTTTTGTGATGACTGAGAAAATGTTATTAATAAAACTATTAATTTCATTGTGCATGTAAAATTTATTTAAAAGTTTTAAGTAATATTCTATGTTTTTGTAAGAACCCGATAGTTTTCTCTCAATTTGAATTTAATAGTTTCAAAAAATAAATATCCAGTATTTATAATTCACTTAAACATAGTTTTTACATGTATGATGTTAATGAGTAAATGACATGAAAATTCCAATCAGTACTTTTAGTTAAAATTTCTTATTAGAATCTTTTGGTTTTAAAATTGATTTTAAAATAATGAAAGATAATTATTCATTAAATTATACCTTAAATTAATATTACTTGGCAATAAGTTTAAGATATTTTAATAATGTCTTTAAATCAATCTTGAAGTAAAATTTTGTTTTTTTTTTACTGCTAAACTAAATTCTTATTAACTTTATAGTAAATTTATGATTCATTTAAAATTTTCTAAATTTTTAATTTGAATTTAATAGTTTAAAATAATAAATATCCAGAATTTTTTCCCTTGACCATAAATAGTTTTTACTTGTATGATATTATTGAGTAAACACATATGTGTATATGTATGTATTTTTCCTTTCAGATAAAATGATTACAGTTTGAAATGCCTAGTGTTATTCATTGAGAAAAAATGTTTGAACTCATGGAGAAAATGTCTAAAATTAAATAATATTTTGTGATAAAAAATAAACCATCTATTGTTCCATTTTATTAAAGAATTTATTTCTCTAAGTACCCAAAATTGGCTGCTTTTAACGAAGCATTGGCAATATAAATTCTGATCTGTATTTTTTGCATATTTGAGGATGAATTCTAAAATATTTATGGAAGTTCTAAACTTTTATATCAACATTATTTTCTAAAAATGCCACAATGACTTAAGCACACCAAAATTTACAATTCCTTATATAATTTGTATATTTGGATTTTTAATGGTAGAATATGAAAAATGCTGTGAATTCATTTCCAAGTTTTTTGATTGCATGTGAATAATTTGTTTTAAATTAACTTAATGCCAAAAAATTTAATTGGAATTTTATAGATAAATGTTTTTTTTAAAATAAAAATGGAAGAAAGATCTTATTGTTATTTTGATATTTGTATAATGATTCCATGATCTAAAAGAAAGTAATTAAAATCTGTATTTTAAAAAATATGAAGTATTACTTATGTCTTTTATTATATTGTACTTTTCTATCTTGTATTTTAAAAAATCATTTTATTTGTAATGTATTTGAATATTAGTGTATGTGATACTAAATCATATAGTTTAAATTTTTTGTTGTAATTTGTAAAAAAAAATAAATATTCATTTATTAAAATAATTATCCGTTTTTCAGTTCAAGTTGATTGATTCAAAAATGCTTTAACTTTAGAAATAAATTTATGTATGCATGTATATATTTTTATTTAATGTTTAATAATCCATTTTGTAAATAATGAATGTGGCTATATCAATTTCATAACAAAGAAACAATCCTAAATTATTCTCTACTTTTTTTTCATTGCATATCAATAATTTATTATTTTTGCCATATTCTTATAAAAATTTTCAAAAACTGATTGATAATCATTAATTTATTAACTTCAGTTATTAAGTTTTAATTAATTAATAAATAAGAATGCCATTTTTTAACAAATTACTTTTGCTTTAAATTACAATGAAAAGTTCTATAAATTTAATATAAATAATTATTCTTTTTATTACAGATAGATTTGGATAGATTTGGAAAAAGAATTAGGAACAAATATTTGAATACTTAATTCTTTAAGAATTTACAAAGTTACTGCTACAAAGTTATTTTTGAAATTCTTACAAAATTAATTGTATAATATTCCCAAAAAGGATTATTAAACTTAAAATTTTGAATAATAACATTTCTCCCTCACATTCACTTTTCCACCTCATGGCTAAAAATAGTGCTTTTATTTTTATAACTAATGTCCCTTAGTATTGAAATTCATTTTAACATTTGCGTTTTACGAGAATCAGAAAATAATAAAAAAGAAGACTAAAAATGAATAACGGATTTTTGCATTCAACCTTTCATTTTAAATATCAGGATATTTCCGAAAATCAGAATCAAAATATTTCAGAAAATCAGACTAATATAATTTCTTATATATGAGCTTAAAACTCTCTTGTTAGTAAAAATGAGTTTCATCTTTTCAATTCCTTGAAAATAACATTCTATATTTTAGAGCAAAATTAAATTGATCAATAAATTGTTTTAAGCGAAAGTTTAAAGGAACACTTTATGGTTTATAAAACATAAAAATATAATTCATTTTTATCCAAAAATCTTGAGATCTTTTCAAAAGAGAACTAATAGACAGAAAAGGAATTTTGTATTTAGTATTTTTATCTGAAAATACGGAATATATCCCAGAAAATCAAAACAGTTGCTTTGTATTCCCTGTTTATGTGAGTGCTTTTAACTCTCTTGTTAGTGAACATGAATTTTATCTTTTTTTGTTCCCTGAAAATAATATAAACGACCATTTTAAGAGAAATTAATGGAATTGAATTGAACAACAAATTGTGTTAATAGAAATTTTACAAAATAAATAAATAAAATAAAATAAAAACCACAATTATTTACAAGACATGAAAATATTCATTTGGTATTGGTATTTGTAAATAGTTCCCAGATTTTTCTCTTCTTGTAATATCATTTGATAAATTGTAAGCTATGCTTAACTTTTTACGAAAATAAATTAAATTGTCTTCTTTAATATACTGGACAATATTTTCTGATGTCATGGTCAATATAAAGAAAAAGTATATAGTTTTCTAGATTTAAATGTTTATCTAAAAGTTTTCATATAAATCCTCCTTAAGTTCCAAACAAGGTTACATTTCCACAGACGTAAGGATTAAATCCTAAGGATTTTTGTAGTTATCTCGAGAATATTGCTTATCTTGCCGCAAAAAACAGGACCATTTCATATTTCCTTAATCAAGGTCTCATAAAAAAAAGCTCATATAAAAAGTTTCATTTGAAGCAAATATATATATCAATCAATCAGTATTGATACGAAATGGAGTAAAGTCTGATGGCATTGATGAGCCAATGTCTTATACAGCTTACCATATGAATTAGCATCATGTGGAATCAATAGCAGTTCTTCCTGTGCACACTTCGAAAGGAATTTTGACATCCACCCCTGTGTCGCCGCATGCAGCGCTTCGTGGGGGCCTTCAGACAATCTGCGGCACCTAGTAATCCTCTTCCCGTTGGCCCTCTCTTCCAGCAAAGCTTTTGATGAGGTAACGACAAGTGTTGACCAGGCGCTAATCTCTTTCCTCGCGACTACCCCTTCCCGTCGTAGGCGACCGTCGTTCTAGATAATGTTGATTCAATGCGAAACGCTGGAGATGACGCTCTCTTTTTAGCTGCTTCGCGCCTTCTTACGTTGTTTTTCTTTTATATTATTTATTTTCTTATAGATCGCCAGCCTCCGTCACTTTTCTTCCTCCACTCGCTTTTGCAGATTTATCACCATATATTCCAAGCAAGCGTACCTCCACCGTACCCCCTCCTCGCTTTCTAGAACGTGTTCCTATTTACTCGGTTCGGTGCTGCTCCCATCACCCGTTTAGCTCCATCCTTTCGCTCACCCCCACCCCATAGTCCTCGGTGTTCCACGTATTTTTTCTCCCACCTCTTTTTCTCCACTTTAAGCATTTTTGCTGCGAGAGCTGCTTGGAAAGTTTTTTTTCCTTTCCTAGTCTTATTTTTATCATTCCCCCTCTTTCTTTCTCATATATCTTCTCCTTCAGTTGAGTTTATTCATATAGATATACAGTTCTTCATTCTCCGCCTCGACGCGAGTTTTTACAGTAATAAAATCACAAGACGTTTTCATGGGGGAAGGGGTTGCCTGCGGGGGCGGGGTGAATGCAAGGCGCGGGCGAATAATGAAAAAGAACTAGGAGTTCTGCATAAGAAATTACTCTGCATAATTCAAACTCAGCACTTTTTTTTCGCCCTCCCCTCTTTCAGTCGAGGCGTCTCTTAGCATTTTCACCGCTTCCCAAATTTTTTTCTCTTCGTTCCTCAGTGCATACATATGTGTACACATATAGCTCCAGAACACACACAATTTTAATCTTTTTTTACTCTTTTTACCATCCCGTGGACGTAACGAAAAATATTTTTTCCCCTTTTAAAAGATTTTTTCCCCATCATTTTGCTACGTCCCTCTTCATTTCTCGTTCTCACGTCTTCTTCCGGAGCTCTTAGAGGAGAGGATCCACCCCCACCCTTTCTTCCGAGCTGGGAAAAATCGTCTGCTCTTTCGACGACCCCCGCTTTCCTTTCCCATTGCCGCTCATCCGTATAAACACAGACGGGCTAATAAGGCAAAGACTTAATTAAGCCAGGTTACGCCGAGTCATATTAAAAAGTAATATTTGGCGATCGCCAGCGCGTTGATTCACTTAAACGGTGAAAAAAGTCGCTTCTTCTTCTTCACTTACCTATTTTGAATATCGCTAATGGGAAAAGTCTAAAGCAAACACGGCTTCGTTAGCGCTTGATAAGGTATTTGTAAAAATCGAACCCTGTGTCGTGTTGACGTTGTAATTATTCTAGCTTAATAAATTATTTAATTAATTTCTAACTCCGCCGCTACTAGCAATTAGCATCGTACCTTGTCTCCGTTCGCGACTTAATTAAAATGCCAACATTTATCTTCGGGCCGTGGCAACAGCAGCGAATAGAAGATCCTCTAAAGAAAGAACGAAGGAAGAACGGAAAAAAAAGGAACAAAGAAAAGAAATACAGAGAGAAAAGAATTAAAAATTGCTTCTGCTCTCTTAGAAAAAGAAAAGAAGAGAGTTTTCAGATTTTATTATTACACTTGGTGAAAGCAAAGTAACGTTGTGTTTGAAATTTTGTCCGCTTTTGAATAAGAATTCGCATTTTTATATATTCGAAACGCCATTTCGAAGTAACTAGCGTTTAAATTAAATTGTCAGGTACGTTTTTAGAAACGATTTGAATAAACATCTGTGAAGCTTTTGTAAATTTTATTAGCCTTAGCAGGAAATTTTATTAAATGCTGCTTTATTTATTTAATATTATGCGCATTTATATTTTTATTTCATTACTTTTATGAAAGTCGTTTATGGAACGACAAAAAGGACACTTACCCTCATAAAGTGGAAATTAAACTCTTCGTCCGAAGAATTGAATGAATTGCAATTATTATAATTATTTTGTTGAAAACATTTGCATACATTCATTGATATTTTTCGAAAATTTTATACCCGTTCTTTGTATTAGTTGCATACATTTTACAATAGATGCATTCTTAGATTTACATTACACAATATTTTATGCTGTGAAAAATCAGTTACAATTATTGTTTCATTATTGTAATTAAAAGAAAATCTATTTTACTTTCAAGTTTAAATTTTGAATTATCTTTTATATTTTTTTAAGAGATTATAAATTCGTATTTTAGAAAATAAATACATTAAGAAAGAGCTGATTTTATCTGCGAAACAAGAAAGTTAAATTCAAAATCTCTATGGCCTAGCTGCCACCTAAATGGTTTATTTTCAGTTCAAGTTGCGGGTAAGGATGCTTACAGTGGTGCCGTAATTACTAAAAATAATTAATCCTTATCATTTAACAATAATTTTTAAATATTACCTTGAGTAACAACTAAAATATTTCAAATTGAATTTTTTACTGCGATTTGGATCAGTTTTAGATTCTAAGTAGAGTTGAAATATAAAATATCATAAATATAGATGACAACAAAATTTTATAAGAATTATATTTTTAAACCAAGAGTAAAAGAACAACAAAAAAATTTTCGTTCAGATTAAAGTTTGTAAACTTTTGTGGCAATATTTAAAGAGTATACCAAAGTCAATAATATTTGTACTTATTACCATGCTATTTGAAACTCATCCACAATTTATACTGCGCAGATAAAGAATATTATAGTATACGAATTATTTTTAATCATATGGAATTGTTTACTATCTTCACACGGTTTGTACAATGGCAACAAATAATTAAAGTATTTGACAATATAATTTATATCGGTACAATTTACTTAAATGACTCATTTAGGAGGGAATAATTATTTTCTTGTTATTTAATAATGAAAATTAATGAAGATAATAATTAAAGCTAAATTTAAGTTTTAGTGAAGCAAAACTTCATACAACAAATAATAATAAATAGTAATTTCTTTTATAGTTGCTTCTAATTATGTTCTAAATTGTGGCGTATTCTTTATTTCCCATTAAATCTTAGGAATTCTTTTAGAAATCTTTTAGTTTGTTTCTATTGATGCGTAACAAAATTATACATTCTTTTATATTTAGAATTGTATGTTGGGTTTTGAACTAAATAAATTTCAACCTGATGTGTTTCAAACACTTATCATATTTGAAAAATCAAGTTGTAAGCCACTAACTTTACTTTTCAGAAAGCTATGTATAAATTCTATTTAACAATTCTATCTTTATATAAACGTCAATTTTTATGTTTATGTTTTTCTCTATATGATTATTAATAACTCAATAGCTTATAATAGAAATTTTCGCTTAAAAATTCTAAAAATCATATAATCAATTGCAAATAAGAATTTATATTTTTGAATTTAAGTTGTTTTGGATAGGAAAGTTTTTTGCCTAAAACAAAGTAAGCCCAAAATGAATATTCTTTCTACTCTTTCATTGAAAGTAACTTTAGCCATAAAAAGGAATATTTTTTTATATTGCTAATAAATAGACTTTGTTATTCTTACTGAACAACCAAGGTTATTTCAACCAACTAAATCAGTAATGCTACCTAATATTTTTAGAAAATATATATCGGTAAATCATATAAAATAAGTTAGTCTTAAAATGTCATAAATTCCATGAACAAGTGTAATAAGGATCTTTTTTGACCAAGACAAGTTACTTTTAGATTCAGATTTTCAATTAATTCAATCTTTTCTCGATAAGATTTACCATCACTGAAGCAGATATATCCTCCAGAGTTTTCTAACCAATTTAAAACAGCCAATATAAATTCGTCCTCATTGTAGAAATGTGATGCACTCAGATCACTGCACTCAGATGGTTCTTGATTTGTTCCAACAAATAGAAATGGCTTAGTGTGATTTTTGGTAAGGTAAGTTTGCGTGGTGTATGATTTCAAATCCTCCATTTATATTTTCTCAGAAAACAATAGTTAAATTACTATGAAATTTCATGTTATCGTACCATCTTGTACGATCATCTACAGAATTCAATATTTTTGCTGCATTTTTCTCTGTTCTTTTCCTTAAAAAAAAAAAAAAAAAAAAAAAGAAAATCGAAAAGAAAACTATTCATTTTACTTGAGGGGTTCAAGTAATTGAATTCATTACTTTACCTTGAGCCTTTTATGCATTTCAAAATTATAATACATAAAATCTGGCTAATGACATATTGTATTTAAATTTCCAGACATTGATTCAATATATTCAACAATTAACAATATTGATTCTAATTGGAGGAAATAAAATGAATACTACCAGGCCAGGCCCGTCAGCCTTCATAAATTCTTCAATAAGGAAGCATATACCTAGTTTTTGGAACATGCATATAGCTTTAGCCGAAAAATTTCGATTTAGAAAAATAGTAATATTTACTATTTGTTTATTTTCTTCAAAATTTTGTTTTCAATACGAAATGAGGTATTAGGTATAGATCAATTTAAAAACAAATTTAATTGAAAATTTAGAGTTTTCTTATGATAATACCAAAATATTTTAATTAAAACACTCCTTTTATCTGTATTTTGATCCCTTTTTTATCAGTGACGCATTAGGAGAAGTGTAAAAGAACATGTTACAATTGCCAAAAAACAATAGCTATTCAAAATCCTTTTCATGTATATAGAAAATTCATATTATTTCCTAAAAAGAAATATGTGAGAAAGTTGAAAGAAAGAGGAAGGATATCTGATTGATTACCTATTAATAAGGAGCAGTTTAGTTTGGCAGAGTCTTTGTAATACTAATAGTACATGTGCAGCTAGCCGTTCCCAGTATGTCTAGAAGTGTTCAAGTTAATAAATAAATGTTACATTACGTAAGTAACTTGTCCAATAATTTACACTCATTGATAGCCTTATGCATTCCTATTAATTTGGATAATTCCAGCAAAATGATGCTGCACCCCACGAGTCGAGATTTGTTTTTGAGATGGACTTCAGAATCAATCTCTTGATTTTAGATTCTTCTATTGTCTCATTGAATACCTTAAAATAAAGAATATTCAACAAATCTAGAAGATTTGCAACTTGTTATTCAACAATAAATCGATGGATAAATCCTCATTACTTCCCATTCTTATGAATGCTTTGAATGAATTCTTATGATTTCTTTCCTGGAAACTATCAATCCTCAGTCTAGTCTATAGCATTGTGTATTGCAACTTTTTCTCATGCACATGTAGTTTTACTCGGTAATAGCTGAGTGTACCAATTTTGAAGACACTTGAATTCAGTAATAAATTGAATATAAAACAAAAATTTGTTTGAAAAATTAAATATTTTAGTTTTATCCTGTCTATAGCAAAATTTTCATTCATTAGACGTTATTAAAATATTTATATTCTAATCCAAATTCATATAAAAAAAATTGTGAATCCAATATCTCAATCACTAATTCTTCGATATTTTATAAATTGATATTTTACAAACCTGGTTATTAGCAATTTTTTCAAAAATTTAAATTTTATAACTAAATCATTTGCACCTGTGTGGTGACCGGGTGTGAAAGAATAGTCTCAATGTAACTCATGCATATCGTAAAAGGCGACTAAAATGGGTACCCAGTGTTGGGGGGTACAGCCCGGCACCCCTGTCTCCAGGGGGTTTATAAATATGGAGGCCTGGTCCTGCAGGTTGGGCTTGGGGCTAACGACCCCACCCTGTGAAATCTTAATTGTTGCGAAGTCTCATGAGAAAAATTCTGGACGGACCTTTGGAAAACGATTTGGAACTCGGCACAAGGACTTGAAATTTGGACAGTGGAACGTGCGGTCATTATATCGAACCAAACGATTATTGATTGTCTTGATAGGGACTTTAACATTATTGGAACATCTAATTGGAAAAGTGCTGCTGAGTATAGTCCAAGATGGAATAAGCTCATTGAGAAGGCCAGGACCCACACAGGGTTGTAGTGCCATTGTTGATTGATTGATTGAACTAAATCATTTGAAATTAGTTTGTACTCATATTTATGAAAACTAAATGCTATATTTATTTTTCCTACTCTAATCTTATGAATAATATGTTTCACTTAAACGATATTCTAATTGATTTCAAATTTTCTCGAATGTTTATTTTGTTTTTCCTTCGTTATTTATTCACTCAGAAGAGGGGTTGATATAAGGCCATAGAATTTGAACACTTATTTCACTCCGTCACGCATTAGCTGATTAACACCACGTCTTTTACAGTCTTCGGTATTTTGTATGATTAATTGCACTTTCATTATTAAATTCGAAAGATATTAAAGTTGGAAATGTAGAAAATTAAATAACATGTTCATAATTATTTTTTTGATTTACATCATGGGAAAATGTACAACTTATTGGAAGTAGCATAATGTATCGCGGAATTCTGTTTTTACTTATTACAATGAATATTTTTGTATCCTGGGGAGATACACAAAAGGGTAGACTTGTACTTCGAGCTCATCATGGTATAAAAAAGCCTACCTTTCCAGAGCAAAAGTTCCTCTGTTTGATCTTGACTTTTTTGAAGTACCAGAAAAGTATATCCTACTTTTGTCTTCAGCATGAATGTTGTCAGGTTGGTGCATGTAAATTTTCCTGGTTTCATTTTTTACAACCCAAACTCATGGCTTTATGCATCAAAACTTTTTCTAAGGTGATTTAAGCCGTATATATTAAACATTTATTACGACCCATGCAGCTGTAGGGTATTAAAGTATCCATAGGGTTATTGCTAATTGACAGAACTTAGTAAAGGTATTGAACTCTATTCGCGTGTCACAAGGAAATCTGATATTGGCAGATTTCAATCATCAACACCGCAGATGTCCAGAGGAACACATACTTTCTATTGCTCTGCAGTAGCTGAGATCGAACTTGGGACATTTCAATCTGAAGAGCACTATTCTAAAAATAGGCCATCATAATTAGAATCTGTATCCAAAATATTATCGATAATTTAGAATTGTAGTTTTGTTTTCAAAGGCTGTTGGGCAACGAATAGAAAATAGACGCCATTTTAATCAGTAATATTAATAAACTTATATGAGCGAATATCTTGAAAACATGAGCAGCAGTTTCAAGAATTTTTTCCCCATTTGCATTACATTTTTATTTTTGTTTCATAAACACGCTTTATGTGTTGTTTATGAACTTTAATTCTTGCAAATTGGTTACTTTTAATTTATGGGCTTCAGTGTACAAATCTATATTTTCCTTTCTTCACATTTCATAAAAATACATACAATTTTCAATAAATGGAACCTTAAAGATTTTTCTAAAAATAATGGCTAAATCTTAAAACTTTGTTATTATTGTGGATTTTAAATTATCAATTACTATATCTATAGAAATTACTAAGCATAAAAAATACCTCCTAACTTTGAGCTTCGGTCAAGTGATCTTCTACTTTCGATGATCAAATTGGTATTTTCCAACTAAACCTGCATTATCGGAAAAACATTATATTTTAACGAATTTATAACTAGCGCAGACCATCTCTGCAAAAATATTGGTTGGATCTGGTTGAGCATTGAAAATACTGACCCGAGAATGCTAACTTTACCATAAAACAAACGCACATCTTCAAGTTTACAAATAGAAGGGAAAAGATTTTAGAAACGAAGTATACATCCGGCGATAGAATAGTTTTTCTTCTAGTCTTGAACTAAACATGTTTCGTAAGCTTAGTTATCAAATTGAAATATGTGTTTTATTTACTCAGCTGTAATTTAAACAATGAGTCTCGAACCAATTATAATTTGCAATTTAAAAGTAATCATAAAATGTCAACTAAATTAAATAGGGTTCTTGTAATAGGATTATATTATTTAAAATATAATAGATTTCATATTCAATACTATAATCACTGATGAACAATAAAGCAAGAATGATGAGATTTTGTGTTAGTCTTTAAAACAGGATGCCTAGGAACCATTTAGGCAATAAAAATTAAAATATTTAAAATTTTTGCTGCGCTTATAGCTTTCTGTAAATATTTTACATAAATAATAGGTGTATCGCAACTATTTATTAAAAATCTGTAACTACTTGCATAGACATAAATGTCGAAAGTACACGTTCATTGCCTATATTCCATTATTCAACACTGAATACAGAACATATGTTCACCAGAACAGAACATATCAAAATTGAGATCGAATCCAGCACATGTTTTCTTCTCATCTTCGTATTCTTAATATAAAACTACGGTAAACGTCAAAGTGAATATTTTGATCCCACAGAAAGAATGAAGCTTGTTGCAATGTCTTTGGACATCCACGATGGAACGATTTCCAAGAAAGGTCTTCATTTACAATGACTCTTAATCCCGTTTTGCAAGGGAAAAACCGAGGAAACTACCACGGTTCAAATTCGACAGAAATGTATCCAATAACCAAGAACTCTATGTAAGTCTCCCGTTGCTCAACAGTGGAATAATTTGAGCCCAAGAACTTTTATTCTGAAGCACGTGTACACATCATTGGTCTATGATGACACTTTTGAAAGAGACAGCTATGTGCTGTTGTAAATTATTTAGAAATTAACCTTATATTTCTCTGCGGCCAACTTGTCTAGTGGTCAGCATGCGTGACTACGGATAGGAAGGTCCTGGGTTCGAATCCCGGTTCAGGCATGGATGTACTTTCTCTCTATCTTGTCTTTGTCCTTTCCTTGTGTGTGTGAATGAAGTATGAATGATGCTTATCCTATAAACGGTTCCCTGTGGCATGTGTGAGGGTGCGATGGTAACCCAGCCCCTGTGGTGCACCCGGGGCAACACCTCGGCGGAAAAGAGATCACTATTTCTGGCCGGTTCCTTGGGTACCAGGGAACAATAGATTAATAGACTATGTGGCAGTTGTAACTGTCTACAATCTGACATTGGAAAAAAAACTTATATTTCTTTTAGAAGTATGTTTTGTAGATAACTGGCCATATTAGCGTATCGAAAATATCCAGAAAATGTCCAAATACTTTGCCCTGAGATCCACAGAAAAACCAAAAGTGCAATATATCTATAGCTTTTATCATTAAACAATACGTGAAGTTAAAACTGTAAATTTCTATCCGAGAAATGCATTGGTACTTCTAGGTTTCATAAATCGTGTTTTTCTTCAGTAATGTACACAAAAATATGACTTAATCAGTCCTATTTTTGTTAATTATAGTAAATTTATTATTAATTAAATAGATTTATTTTTAATTATAATAAATCTTATTCTTTGTCAATTGGTATTCAAGAATAAATCTTATCATCAATAAAAAGTAATTCAGTAAAGCAATAATACATGACAAATGTGTTAAAAAACATTAAAAGAGCCTTCAGCTATTAGAATACAGCGATTTGCGGTTTCAATATAACAAGAAAAATGTGTATGTGCTCGTAATTAGGTATTTCTCTGTGTAATTTTAAAATTCACAATACTGCACAAGAATTCTTGTAGTTTATTCTTTTACATAGAAAATTATGTAATAAATTCCTCAAATAATGACTTGGCCACCTAAGCTTCTTTAAATTAAATAAACAAAACTTTTCATAGAGCCATAACTCGACTAATAATTACAATCTAAATAATTAATTTTGGTCCAATTTTGGTCAAGTTTAGTGCAACTTCAAAGCATTAAGTTAGAGCTCTTCGTCGTTCTATTAGTTTTAGTTAATTTTATGCAATCAAACTAATCGAAGCACTTTGGGAAAACCCGCAAAATCTGAGACAATTTACTTAGACCTCCCTCTCACTTCCCAGCATCTTTGGCGATAATGGAGTTTCCCAAAAGAAATTGCCTTCCCGCCAAGTCTCTTGAAGGCGGAGGATTTTCCAATTTATTAAGTTCCGCCATTCCCGATAATTACGCGGTAATTCAATACACCATTGAATTTATCAATCATTGTGAGTGAATAAATTTTAACTTATTCAATTGCATAAAATTATTGTAAGCGAAGTGGCGATGTGTCTTAAGGATGGCGGCATAAATCAATTTTGTGAGCGTCTTAATTGAAATTTGCGTGGACGAACGATTCCCTACCATCCATCTAATTGAATCTGAATCGGAAGTTTATTAAACGTTGTAATAAAATTTCCAAATTTGGCTCTAACAAAGTCTGTGGCGAAATTTGGTGAAGAAAGAGAATTAAGAGAGTTGATTTGGTGGGAGTTCACCTAATCCTATCATCGTTACTATACTATTCTTCAGTTATTCTTCATCACAATATGGCAGAATATTCTTTTCATGCACTTCCATAATAATACTCGTCACACAAAATTTGTTTTATCTTTTCAAGTGTAATATTGTGTTTCCAATATTTATAAACATATATATAACTTTAGTTTATTTAATTATTGCTTTGAAAGTTTCTTTGAAGTATACGAATATTTAATAATGTTCTTAATAACTTGAATCATAAATAACTTAAATTATTAAATATTCAGTCTGTGTGTGTAAAATTACAAAACTTTCAGTGTCCTAATTTTTATTTATATATACGCAATTATATAGTTTAAATGAATTTTATTTAAAAGATACTGTATCATTTTATATTTTTGTATATCAAAAGTAGAAAAAAAAATTTCGAATAATTTTCAAATTTTACATACTTATGTGACTGTGCCTTTGAATCATATTACTTCACTACTTTGAAAGAAATAATAAACTGTTGAAAGTTGTAAGCTTGTTCTGTTTATTTATTTTCATTTCCTTTTTGATCCTAAGGGTACTTTGATCAGAGCCTACAATCAAATGTGAATTCCAAATCTGTATAAGCCGCCTATCCTGTCTAGTGGTCAGAGTGCTCAGATCAGAGTCTAAACTGCGGATAGGGAGGTCCTGGGTTAGAATCCCAGTTCAGGCATGGATTTACTTTCACTCTCTGTCTATCGTGTCTTTGTCCTTTCTTTGTATGAATGAATTGTGAATGGTTGCTTATCCTATAAACAGGCACCTATGGCATGTGTATACTGAGGAATTCGGACTCCACACCAAAATATGGTTCAGTTGAGGAAAAATAGAGCAGCGTACCCCATAGTGTCAGCCTGGCTGGCATAAGACGACAACAACAAGAAATGTGTCTAAACATCTGTTCTCAATTAATTTGATTCCAAAATCAAATCCAAGTACTGCTTAACTAAAAGTCAGAACACTAACCAATGAGTCTCGAAATTTGCTTTAAATAATATGAATTGAAAATATCAAATCGCAAAATGGTATTGATTACCGTGGATAACTTAATTTGTTTCAAAATTACAAAACATCATCTTTTAATCATTTTTAATCTTGATTTTGATAATATTAAAATATCGGATTTTCATGTAAGAAATAGGAAACTTTGGAAATATATAGGGAATTCTGGTATAAGTGATTGACAAAGTGAGGAATCATAAGGAAAAAAACATAAATTATTTAAAATAACTATAACAGTATAGTAAATACAAAATCTTGGGAAATGGTATACTGAATGATAGGCAATGAAAAATATTTATCTCTTTAAGTAAAAATTTAAAGCTACAATATTAGCATAACTTGATTCTTCAGAGTTCATGATACTGTATTATATTATAAATTATAAGAATTATATATAAAGTTTAACAAAATTTTGCAGTAATATGCCGAGTTCTTAGAAATGAATACTAAACCACATTCTCTTTTGTAATCACTACCAATATGAATGAACTATCAATTATGCTTATTGCGATTCAAAACACGTAGAAATTTTAAATTTTGTTTACTTTTTTATCATTATTTTTTACTTTATTATTACCATTATATATTTTCTCTAACTTTATTATTTGAAAAATAGTTTATTATTAATTAGTTTGCTTGTTGGCTGTTTTAAAATAGGGACTTTTAATTCTGAGTATCCAGTAGATTCATTATTAGAAATGAATATACAGGATGTCCAGAATATTTATGTCCTGTATATTCATTTCAATTACACTAATTATACACAGCAAATGTTCAGCTGTAGATTTCAGCAACGATCATACTGAAAGTGAAGCCTCTTCTTTATGAATCAATTCTAAGCCTCTTCTTTATGAATCAATTCTAAGCCTCTTCTTTATGAATCAATTCTAAGCCTCTTCTTTATGAATCAATTCTAAGCCTCTTCTTTATGAATCAATTCTAAGCCTCTTCTTTATGAATCAATTCTAAGCCTCTTCTTTATGAATCAATTCTAAGCCTCTTATTTATGAATACATAACAGTTTATTCATTTATTTTAGTTTTGAAAAGTTTCAAATAAAATAAATTTTTATATGAATTATAAACTATTGTACATAAGATTACTGATCTTCTGAGTTATTTTACTAGTAAACAAGTTTTTTTTTTTTGTTACAAGATTGAAAACGTGGTCTATAATCATGTGTGTGAGATGATAATTTACGTTTCCTCCTTAGTCTCTTATATATTCTTCATAGAAATCTCTTCCACTTAAAGTATAATATATAAATTGTAGATTTTATATAACTTATTTCATTCTTCCAATTTCTCAGAAACTTATCTAAGTGAAAAGCTCAGATAATACTATTTCAGGTGACGTTAAAAATATTCTCGTAAAAGTGAACCAATTAAGTTTTAATTTTTCTTGTAATATTATTGTGTGATTAAAAGTTACAATTATATATGGTTTTTAAATAAGAAATAAAATAGTTTTAAAAAAGAAATGTTTGGAGAAGCATAATTCCTTTACAGTTACCTTAATTGAAATATTTTAAATCCTACTTTTCCATCAAAGTCCTCTTTAATTTACCAATAATCTAAAGAATTTTGAGAGACTTTTTAAAACGTTATTCTATTCCACTAATATTTTGTACTCTAGTAGACTATGAATTACTTAAAACTTCTTAATAATTAAAAATAATTTATTCCGTTTCACGATTATTTAAATTTTTTTTTAAATATTTCAAAGCACATCACACAAGAGTAATTTTTTGACCCATATTCCTTCTCTTATATGCAAGAAAGAGACCCCATATGATTTTTATTTCACATATTTTCTTAATTCTATTATTTTATATTACATTTATCATTCTCCTCTCATACTTTCTTCATCTACTCAATATAGATCTTAAGATTTCTTGTGCAGTTACAAAGCACATTTTACTAGATCACATATTTTAAGATTTAAATGTCATGCCGTTCTTATGATTTTTATAAATTTTTCTAATTTTGCTAAGAACAAGTGGAATTTACTAATAATTTATTACATTAGTAGCCAAAGCGTTATAATCTCATTTTAAACTTATCATAAAATCTTTCAAAATTTCATTTATGAGATTAATTAAATTTAAAATTATGTGTTTCAAGATCAAATTCCATAAAGCATATAATCATTCTTTTCAACTTTTACATGCTTAGAATAATTTGAAATAGAGATAATCGTTTGAATATTGATAATTTCTATTATAACTTACAAATTCTAGGTTTTTTTATGTATGCCATTTATTGATGTACCAAAAATAATTATACAGCTGAAATTAATATTTGATGAATATATTTTATAAATTTAGTTGATTCTATCATGAAACCCAGGAAGAGAACTAAACATTTGCAAAGGAAAAAGTATGAAATTGATCATATTCATGGAAGAGGTTGAGGAAAGTTGCAGCTCATATCTGTTCAATGATGACTTAGATCAAATTGGAGATCTTTATCTCTTTAAAGGGAGAAGGAGATAATGCAGTTCTTTACTCAATTATATTCTATAAAAATTAACGAGAGATATTCTACATATATTAAATCATCGTTACTAAATGCCTTTCTGTATTAAAAATCATCAATTGTTCAGAGAAATATGAAGAAATGTAAGAGAAAAAGAAGCCGGACTGCTATTTGACTGGTTTGTGCTCTGGAATTCAATTCAACAATTTGGCTCTTTTCACATTTCAGCCATTGATGTCTTAATGTGGTTAGGGTTCTCATCATATTAATTTCAGAGTTCATAAAGTGATTGTTGTTGAATGATAAAAATACTTTTACTTTTTGAACATAAAAGATTAAAACAAATTTGTATATGAAATAAAAACTTGCAAAATTATATTTAGACATTGAAAACCGAAACTAACCTAAATTGAAGAATCTCACTTGAAACTCAATATGTTTTGAAATTAAAATATGATTAAATATTTAGTTTATTTATTTCACCTTAAATCATTAAAATTATCCTATAAAACTTTATAAAAAAGTATCACTTTCCACTTATATAAATGGGAAATCTTCAGAGAGAATTTCATATATTAATTGAGGTATTTATATATTGGGGGGAGGAAGGGTGTTTATATATAATCATTTATTGAAGGTTTCACTCAAACGAATAACCCTTTGCATTATAAAAATATGCCTACTAAATTCCTTCAATAAATTCATTTCAAAGCGATCAAGTGTTATCAATTTCATTGGATCAAAATATATAATTATACATCATGAATATAACAGCCGAAATTTTCGTAATCAAGCAAAATAAAAAAGAAAAGAAACATTTTAAGGATTCAGAAATAAAAGAGAAGTGTATATTCAAAAAGAAATCATAGAAATAACTCAAAATATAGAAATTTTGCCATTCTTTATGATTCAATAAAAAAGTACATTAAGGCTCAGATAGTAAAAGTCTATTGTGTTGATTTATTTCGCTTTCAGCAATCTATTTATTCTAATCAAAGCTTATTCGTTCTTGAACAACGGTTTAATTATTAGGATTCTTTAATCATTGCTTAAACTGACATGTTTTTAAGCATATTAAATATTTTTGTTGGGGATATTTTTACAATATAATGATCATTCGCTGTGTTTAGTGCGAAACAATTTATCTTCTGAATTTGTCGAAATCAATGAATAATGGGTTGCATTATTCGAGTAAACACAATTGTAAGATTATACCAGTTTTGTAATTAAGTTTTTAACCCTTTATTACTCAACATCATAGTGTACAATAAAGAAAATATAAGTTAATCAGCATAGATTTTGTGATTTAATTTTGAAAATACATATATGATATATGAGATGCACATTTCGTAAAGTTTCTGCCTTCATTTCTAAAAATTTATTTTTATTTATTCCAACTTTTTACTTAGATATCTTTAATACTATTTTTCTAATAGAACTGAAAATGAATATTTTTATAAGTCTTTAAAATTACAATAGAAACATACTTATTAATTATTATCTTTGAGTTACACTACATACATCATGACGAAGAATTTATGTGCTACAAAAAAAATTCGAAGTAAAAATTTGTAATTTATTTGTTAAATAAATGAGAATAGATGCAATATTTTCATAATTTTTCCTTGTTATTAAAATCTCATTTTAAAAAAAGGAAACAAAAATAAATTCTTATAAGCACGATAGTTCTAGTTCTATATGGGAGCAAAAAATTCTTTAAGAATCAAATTTTGATATAAAATTAGCAAATAAAGTACATATAATGGGCGTCTTAGTATTTTTATTTAACATACTATAAGTCAAGGCTTGAGAAAGAAACGTAGATTATTAAATGTAAATGAAAGACAATAATGTGCTTGAAAAGGAAAAGAAGAAATGTTACCAAAGGGCTAAATTTCATATTTTTAACTTAAAATTAAAATTTATGCAAGAAATTCATGTGCTCCTTTTTACATCCCTAAATATCAAAATATTATTGAAAAATTTCTAATTGAAAACTATAAAGATTAGAAAATGAGGAAAAGAGAAAATTACTTTTAATTAACAGAGGGAAAACTAAACGCATTGTTATGGATAGAGGATATAGTTCGGTGCCAGTGTTGTAAGCATCGAGCTTGATACTGAAAAGACGATTGAATTAAAATTTCTCGTCTCCATTATAACTGAAAAAATTAAATAAACCCTGAGATAAAGGTTAGACTTGCTGCTGAAAACAGATGTTACTTTTCAACGATTAAGCTAATTAAATCTTCTGTTCTCTCAAGAAGTTTAAAATAAAACTATATAAAAACTGTTGTAATTTATAAAGCCAAAACTTGGAATGTCACTCAGAAAGAAGAAAAATTGCTTATTACCTTTGAAAAACAAATTTAGGAAAAATATATGGACAAATTAAGGAGGCAGATAGGTGAAGAATTAGGAGGAATGCAGAATTAAGTAAGCTCTATAAAGAAAAAGATGTAAAAAATATAATAAAAATAATGATAAGGAAGAACAACGAAGAAAACAACAAACTCAGACTGGAAGATAAAATGAAAGATTGGTCGTTCCTGAAAGAGATGATTGGATGAGATAGATGAGAATTTGAAAAATATGAAAAGATCAAAATCTGGAAGAAAAAAGTCAAGGATAAGAAAATGGAGCTGTTTGGCAAAGGAGGTCAAAGTCTTGCATGAATTGTGCCGAGAAGTTGTAGTAGTAATGAATATTAAAATATTAGCTTTTGAAGAGAGACAAACATATTATGAAGTAAAAAAAAACATAAACGCGTAAAAAAATAGATGACAGTATTAAAATTTCTTTAATTTTTTTAAAATTAATTATAAAATATTAAATTTGCTGAAAAAAGTTGTAATATTCTAAATTGAAAGTTCTATCCTTTTATTTATTTATTTTTTTTAAAAATTGGGGGAGAACTATTTGATGATTTCTATACCTTAATCATTCAGTTATAACAATTTTATTATATTTTCAGTATTTAATTTATGAATATGTCTTAGAATTTTATCTATCATTTTTTAATATTTTGTATGATTCTAATGAAATAGTAATTCTTGAAAAATAGAATGTTTATGTTTATTTTCTTCCTTTCCTTAGCATTGTGTACAATGTGTGTTGGAGGAAGAAGTAACAGCTCTTTGGCACTCGTATTTTTTATTCAGGATATATGTTTGTATTTCATTGCTAAATTCTAGTAGGAGAAACCATTCTTCAACACACCACATGCCTGTGAGGAAATTGGAAGTCAGTCTAAAAAATCCACGCATTCCGAACAGAGAAAAAACCTCTCGAATCTCAATCACACCCAACTAGTCAATAAACAATTCTTCATGACGATGAACTTGGTCTAGATGTTGGTCTCGGTGAGGAACTAGGCCTATCCAGTACATGTTCTTTGGCCTTAAGTCTCAGCATGTCTAGGCTAGTACGTCCAGGATCTAAACCTTTCACTAGAGCTTGAGAGTCCATTCCTAAGAAGGCCGGCTGCAGATGAGGTTGTCCAAGAAAGGATGCTTTTGCAGAAGACAGAGCGTGGTGATGCGCGAAGCTTGTCACTGAAGGTGCCGTGGTTGGTGAAGAAGTGGATGCAGATGCCGCCGCAGCTGAGCTCAGCATGTATACTGAGAGCAGGGCCGAGCTAAGGGGAGTCACGGCCTTGGGCCACGAGGGAGCATGGTGATGTGCGAGGAAGCCTGGTGGCCCGAGACCGGGAGAGTTGTTACTGTTATAGTTCAGCATGTGAGATAGTCCTAACGGACTCTGCAGTCCTGTGGACAGTGGCCACAAGTGGTGATCACTGGGGGGTAGTGGCATGCCTCCGTGCAAGTGAGGTCCAGAATTGGGATAAAGTGAAGGTAGGTCAGCTCTTGGTCCCATCAAGAGGTCGACTCCGGAAGGTAAGTTAGGACTGTCCCGGCCCATAGCTTTCTCCCGTTTCCGCCACTTTGCTCTCCTATTCTGGAACCACACCTGAAAAAATTAGTAACAGTTATTATAGATTAATGGAAAAGAAAGCTGCTCTGCAATTTAAATGCATTGTAAAACCGCTGTTAGATAACAAAATAAAAAAATAACGAAAATGTATTCAGAAATTGATTTAAAAGAGCTATCGGTTCTTATTCTCTTTTGATGTGATGCTTAAATTATCTTTCAATAAAATAAAAAATCGTAAATTCTCATGGCATCTGCTATATTCAGTAAAATATGGCAGTAAATATTATAAGTAAACAAACTACATTCTGTTGTATTAACGAAATTTTTAAAATAATATTCAAGTTATAGTGTTCTCAGTCAAATTTTTTCTAATATATACACTACTGGCCATTAAAATTGCTACACCAGGAAGAAATGCAGATAACAAAATGATATTTATTGGACAAATATATTATACTAGAAATAACAAGTGATTAAATTTTCAAAAAATTTGGCTGAATATATATATAGATCCTGAGAAATCAGTACCCAGAACAACCACCTCTGGCAGTAATAACAGCAGTTATACGCCTGGGCATTGAGTCAAACAGAGATTGGATTGCATGTACAGGTACAGATGCCCATGCAGCTTCAACACGATGCCACAGTTCATCAACCGTAGTGACTGGCGTTTGGTGACGAGCCAGTCGCTCGGCAACCATTGACCAGACGTTTTCTATTGGTGAAAAATCTAGAGAACGTGCTGGCCAGGGCAACAGCCGAACATGTTCCGTATCAAGGAAGGTCCGTACAATACAGGCAACATGCGGTCGGGCATTATCCTGCTGAAACGTAGGGTTTCGCAGGGCTCGAATAAAGGGTAGAGCCACGGGTCGTAACACACCAGAAATGTAACGTGCACTGTTCAAAGAACCGTCAATGCGAACAAGAGGTGACCGAGACGTGTATATAATGGCACCCCATACCATCACGCCAGGTTATGGGCCAGAATGACGATGACGAATGCACGCTGCCAGTGTGCGTTCACCAGTATGCCGCCAAACACGGATGCGACCATCATGATGCTGTACACAGAACCTGGGTTCATCTGTAAAGATGACGTCTCGCCATTCGTGCACCCAGGTTCGTCGTTGATCACACCATTGAAGGCGCTTTTGTCTATGACGCAGCGTCAAGGGAAGCCGCAGCCCTGGTCTCCGAGCTGAGAGTCCATGCTGCTGCAAACGTCGTCGAACTGTTCGTGCAGGCACTTGTTGTCTTCCAAACGACCCCGTTTCTTGACTCACAGCTCGTGACGTGGTTGCCCGATCCATTACGGCCATGCAGATAATATGCCTGTCTTCTCGGCTGTTAGTGATAGGTGGTCGTTGAGATCCCGCATGGCGTTCCGTATTACCGTCCTGAACCCATCGATTCCTTATTCTGCTAACAGTCATTGGATCTCGACCGACGCGAGCAGCAATGCTGCGATAAGATAAACCGCAATCCCGGTACGCTACAATTCGACCTTTATCAAAGTCAGAAACGTGCTGGTACGCATTTCTCGTTCTTACACGAGGCATCACAACTACTTTTCAGCAGACAACAACGTTCAAATGCAATTTGTGTATGAGGAACCGGCTGAACAATTTCATCATTAAAACACAATGTAGGTGTCGGTACTGGCGCCTGCTTTGTCTGAATGCGCTGAAAAGCTAATCATTTGCATATCACAGCACCTTCTTCCTTTCGTATAAATTTCACGTCTGTAGCATGTCGCCTTCTTGGTGTAGCAATTTTAATGGCCAGTAGTGTCCATATATATATATATATATATAGATAGATAGATATAGATATATATATACACATTTAACCATTTATTTTCTCATGTTATACTGATAGAAACAGCTAAGCTTTAAATTTTTTCTTAGAAAATAGTAAAAAGCCTCCTAAATAATTGCACAGATTTCATTTTCTTACGATTTCAATTTTTTTTAGATTTCATACTGAAGATATTGTCCCACTAATGAAAACTGAGCATTTTATTTTAGACAGAATTAACCGCAATGATATTTTTCTCTGCAGTTAACTTTTATTAAAAAAAAAAAGGTATCTTTATAATAAGTTCTTTTTTTTCTAACCACGTGAGGTCTTTCCAAAATTTTTCAGTATGTTTAATATCAAATTCTTAAATTAGAAGAATGTATTTTTTAATATAATTATGAGAAAATATTTTATGGAAAGAGTAATTTTTTTAAAACGTGTAATTTATATTGAAGATATCAAGAATTTTGATTGAATTCATTAAAATTAAATTTCAGTTATATATATATATATATATATATATATATATATATATATATATATATATATATATATATATATATATATATATATATATATATATATATATATATATATAAAATATATACATATTTTAAACAATTATATATATATATATATATAAAATTGTTTCAAAATAGATTATTTATAATATTGAAATTATTTTAAACTTTTTGTTAGCTTTCTTAACCTAGATTTTTTAAATCACATTCAATGAATCAAGTAAGATTTTATAAAAAAGAAAATTTAACCATATATATATATATATATATATATATATATATATATATGGTTAAATTTTCTTTTTTATAAAATCTTACTTGATTCATTGAATGTGATTTAAAAAAATCTAGGTTAAGAAAGACAGCAACAAAAAGTTTAAAATAATTTCAATATTATAAAAATAATCTATTTTGAAATAATTTTATCAGGAAATGAATAGCAGAAAATTACTTATATTATTGAGTATAATTTTATGTTAACAAACCATTTTCTGAATATATAATTAAAAAATAAACATCTTATTAATTAACTTTATGATTGGAAAAGGTATTAATAACTGTTATGCTTAAGAAATAAATACAACTTATTTTACATTACATTCATAAAATCACAAAATTTAATCTCTAACACGAGATATTATTCAAACTATTTTATAAATTAATTATACATTAATCTTGCAATTTAATCTATCTTTAATTAATACTCGGGAATAGGCTGAAAACACAGATAATTTAAAAACTATCATTTATAATTTAAAAAAAAGAATTAATACATTATAAACAATCACTGTATTATTTATTATAATTGATTTATACGTAATCTATGTGAAAATTATAATTGCAATTTTGAGTATTGTTTAATGATATTGATTACATTCTATATATATATATATATATATATATATATATATATATATATATATATATATATATATATATATATATATATATATATATATATATATATATATATATATATATATATATTTGATAATTCTCTAATGAAAAACTGAATATGTTTTTACTATATACGGATTCGAATAATGAAAAATTCGTTCGCTGATAATTTTACTTTCTGGATTTTGTATTATATATAATAAAAAGCATAGTATAAATCAAACTAAATGTAGTAAAAATCATATTTCTAAGAATCTTGAGCTTTTATTTCAAAACATTTGTATGCCTTTTATTTTATCAGAATTCAAAATTTTTAACATAAAATTTTTTCAGATTTCGGAAAATTTTTCGTTGAAAAATCTACACAAGAAAAATGTTTGAATAAACTCTTTCTCTAAAAGGAGTTCTGAAAGATTGTCAGATGATCAAATTGAGAGGTGAGTTTTCAGATTGCACTACGCCACGTTTGAAAGGGTATATTTGATCTAATTTAACGTATATGAACTCAGTCAGCAATATGGTATTCGGTAAGGATAGACATCGAAATTATTGCCTTCTGGACACGATAAATTATAAAAAACTAAAAGAAACATGAATTAATGATATAAATTCCTTTAAAAAAATTCTCATCATATAAATATATTTAGAAAAACTCATACTTAAAAGACTTCTTAAACACAAAAATGTTTTAATTTAGAACGAATCAATGTATCAAAAGAATAATGCTATAAAGAATACTATAGAAATAGATTTGAAATACCAAAAATATCAATGTAAAATGAGAAGTCAAAAGGTGGTAAAAAATAATTGCTAAAAGCTAAATTTAACAAAAGACAAATTTGAGTTTGAAAAACTTGGAGAAAAAAGTATATGTACATATGTGTGTGTAAACAGTGTATTAGCAAATAAAGCATTGTTTTCTTTTAGTTTCACTAACTTGGTTTATTTGTTGCTATATAGCTATTTTCAATACAAAATTTTATACAGCAAAAATGCTTACATTGATATTATTAAATTATAAATTTTCTTCTCATTGATTTGCTTTTCAAAAAAAGAATACATTGCGGCATGGTGAAAAATCACTATCACTGGTTACAATTACTGCTATTACTGATGACAATTACATAAATGAAGTAATCAGAAATCACTTAGTTTTAAATATTTTCAATGTAATAAACAAGCCTAAAAGGTTAAAAACACATTTGTATATGAGCATCGACTTGTGTATTTTAAAGTAATAAAATAATTACCCAAATTCTTTCATGGGATGCGGCATAATGAACCTTATTCTTACCAAATGATTCACAAGAAGAAGAAAAAAGAACATTTTATCGAAAAAGAACTATTAATGCATTTGAGAAAGACATTATATCAATGGAAAATGGTTCACTAACTTTTTGTAAAGAGCCCTAAAAAATACTGCACGCTGTAATAGCTACGATAAAATACTATAGCTCGTCCGCTTTTCCTACCGGTATAATAGCCTTTTAACTTCTGGTGGGGGGTAGGGAAAGGAAAGAAGAAAGACCATAATTTCTCCGTTAATAGAAGCATTTTCCACTTTTGGAGGGAACGCCGCGCAGTTTCCCGGTCAATAATTTGTCCACTCGAAGGACAAAGGACGATGATTAAATACGGAGAATGGTCCAGGAAAATAGAGAAACGGGAACGCTTCAGGAATGGTTTCCGGATTTTGAATAAAACGTAATTGACGACAATTAGTTGATTGGATCAAAAGAAAATGGCCGAAATTGCTTCCTCTTCGCTTGACGGAAACGATTTAATGCTCGCAAAAAGTTGTTTGCAAAGCTCCTCTAACTTTTGAATGCATTTTCAGATTGCCGGTGCGCTTCCTTTCCTTCGAGCGCTTCGATTGTTTCACATTATGCAAATGCTGATGATATTTGAAGATTTTTTTCGTACATTGCCAAAATATAATGTGTATTTTTTTTTTAATTTCTTTAAGTGATATTATTTAATTTAATTTGTTTTATTTTTTCATAAGTAATTTGTTTTGTTTCTGTTTCCCATCAAAGAAAGTAAAATATTTACAGTAATCAAGCTTTCATTTCTTTAATTGAAAAATAATATTAATTATTTTGCTGAGAAATCAGTAATGTATGAATAAATTTATAAATTTTTAATATTCTTATGTTAATGTACATTTTCTTAAAAATATTACAAAACATATTTTAATACTTAAAAATAAAATTCACTTTAATCATTTAATTTAAATTTTGTTTTTTATTGTCAACTAATATAATTTTTGTGAAAAATTTGATACTTACACAAATAATAAAGTATTTTTAAATTTTTTATTGTTTTTTTTAAAAATCAATTAGTCATTCATTTTGAATTAATAGCTTCTATATTCATTACGATTAAAATTTAAAACAATTATAGCATGTTTTCCCTTTTGCGAAAAAAAAAAAAAATCAAAACGTTAATTGGTTACTAAATGCATGTTAACAATAGAATTACTAAATTTAATCATGACTATGTGTAATGGAGTAATATATGACACACACACACAGTTTTCTGCATAGAAAAAATAGAATTAAAATGTTCATCACTATTAAAAAAAGTTACTAGATTGTTTTAAATTCTGACATAATTCATTTCAAATCTAAAGATTGGCTCTGCTTGTAAACCAGTATTTCCGATGTCTCAATATTTATTATATTTCTTAAATATTATCTTTGTATAAAAATGGAGTTTTCAGGAATTTGTGATAGTTTCAATGTGTAAATTCAAACTTATGGTTAGTTTTAAATTCCATATATAAAGCTAATTCTTTACTTTTTTATGCCTTCTTTTATTTTATTTGGATGCAGCTACTGTTAATGCTCTTTAAATGAAAATTTCCTAAAATGCAGTGATATAATTACATAAGTTTTTGATAAAATCATAGCTCCCTCCCCTTTAAAAATTATTTAATACGCATTTTGATTTTAGTATTAATAAGCTATCGTAATATAAAGTATGGATGAATTGCTTAAAAAAATACCCTGATTATATCTCTCTCAATATTTAAAGAATGGTTTTCACCCTTGGGCTTTAAGCAATAAATAATATCTCAATGAATAAAATAGATGAAAAACAAAAGTAGGAACTTAATTACATTGTAATTGAAATCTGAAAAAAATTTAATTAATTTGAAATAATTAAATTCAAATATTAAAATAAATATTATGATTTTAATTGAAAAATAAAATATGTGTGAAATGTTTTATGCATTTAATTATGTCGATCATTGTTGTAGATAAACATTCACAAACATACATGAACTATAAATAGTATGAATGACACTAAATATTGCTTATGACAAACAATATATTTTTCTTTGGAAAACTATGAAACCTGGTCACATAAAATGATAAAATTATGAAGAAAGTTAGTGAAAAAAATAAGTATTCCATATATTTTCCCATATTTAAATTTAAGTGTTAAAAATTACTTTATTATTGAGGAAATAGGCATCATTAGTGATTAACAATTTCAGTAGTTGGCAGTTAAAGAAATGCAAAAATGATAAATTCATTTGAGGATTGTTGTATTTTCTTGTACACTTATAATTAACATCAATGAAATTTAAAAAGCAATTATTATGTATATGATATATATCAATAGTATCCTGGAAATCAAATGGAATTTTTTTGTTAAAACATTACATTTTGTTGGTAAGTTATCGCAAAAAATAATGAATGGAATTTTGAAACACGTGAACGAAAAAGTTCATGTGTCAAAAAATTCAAACTTTTAAAAGCTTTAACTTTTCACAGTATTCTACAAAAATAAATCTATGAGTTCTTTACATTGTTAAAACAAACTGTTTTCTTTCTCAGTTTATTAAAATACTTTATCTTTATTAGGAAAATTTCTAAAAAAATTAATTTTTAGCTTAATTAATTTTACCATTTTATATGCTTTTTAAGCAATGAAGTTTGGCAGCAAATGTATATTTTAAGAAAAAAAAGTTTTAACACTAACACTGCATAAAATTTTTTAAAAAATATTCCTTTTTTTTGTTAAAATTTTTAATTTTTTAAATAGAAACCAATTGATTTTATATAAGTACCGCATACATTCATAAATAGATTAAAAGTAATGTAAATTTTTACTATGCATAAATAATAATCTATGAAACTGATAGGGAAAGCTATCGACCTCGTTATTTGCCTGTGTTTCGAAATGGTGAAAGTTTGCCTATATTGATTTTGGTCGGCAAGAACAAAAAATAACTTTTCAAAAATATTGAAATGACTTAACTTATACTTCAATTATTTTCATATATTTTACATGCATTTTAGCTTAAAGAAATTTAAAATATTTTATAAAACCCTTATTCTTAATATTTTTTTATTTAATATCAATCCTGTTTAAAGAAATTGATCAAGAAAATATGAATTTATGAATAATCTATATGTACTTTAAATTTTATTAGCCTCATTATTTGCCAGAATATCACAAGTGTTATTGTTATTTTTTCAACCTACATCCTAATTTATTGACTAGACACACATGTATAATAAATCATTGGTTGATCACTGATTGATTGATCAAGACATCGTTGATTAAAAACACTTGGTCAACTATTAGAAAGCCACAGATTTATATTTTAAATTAAAAATAATATATTTCTATGTTAAAAAAACTATGTAAATATATGAATTTTTGGACAATGTAGCTTTTTTAAATATGATTATATATATATATATATATATATATATATATATATAGTTAACTAGCATTGTTCAAAAAAATTTATTTAATATTTCAATATTGCTATAAACTGAGCTTAAACACTTTTCTAATGAAATATTATTAAAGGAAGTACTATCTCATTGTAATAAATTCATTCAAAATATTATACCAAATAAAGTGCATTTTTTTGCCATATTGGTAAATACTCAACCATAAACACATTATTGATTGAAAATGAAAAACATTTAAGATTAATTGAATACACTCACTTTTCTGTGCTCACATTCAATCACTTTGCATCTGCAGGGCATAGTTTTCAATGGTAAAGTCCCAATTTTGAAGAGAAAATTGCTATTTTGAGAAATAGCACCATTTATAAATGCTGCTTTAACAGCATTTACTATTAGTTGCACTCTTTATTGAAAATACTATTTTTTAGGACCAATGATATTTAACGTACGCAAACTGAAGATGTAAAGAAGATAGAAAATATTTAGAATATTTAGAAATTATTTTAATAAATAAATACAGAATTTTGGATTTTTCTTATTCACTTTCTAACGAGTATCAACAGGTGATGAATTTGAATAAATATTAAATAATTTATGCTACAGAAGAAAAACAATACTTTTTTCGAAAATCAAAATAAATAAATTAATTGACGTTATTTTTATGAAATATTATGAGAATAATTTGATCCGATAAATATTTTTGTTTATCTACAACGGTTACCCATACATGACAATTTAAGAAGGTAAAAAAAAAACCACACATATGCTTTTAAAAAATAAATAAATAAAAAAGGAGCCTTACATTGTTTTAAATAAATTGCATCGCTGCATTAGCAGCTTGACAGTGTGTTTAAATAAGCTGTAATCATGTTTTAGATTAATTATAAGCTCTATAATTAAAATCTAGAATGGAAGATAATTTTTAGTTTACGTTCATGGAACACTGGTATTTTGATTTAAGCTTCACTTTATTCCGCTTTGTATTTCTCCATTTCACCACATACAAAATTTTGGCGGACAAACAAAATAATTTACATAGTTAAAAGTGTATCAAAAATATAAATAAATTTTCAATTATTTTATTATGTTAATTAATTATTTTCCCCAAAATTGTTTGCATAATTAATCGTTAGTTTGTATTCAATTCTACATAGAATTTTATCGACAGTTAAAAGAATTAAAAGCCTAGTAGCTATGATTGCTATTACTTTATTAATTAACCTATGTTCATAACTAATAAGATGTAACAGTTCCTTACTGATTATTCCAAAGATAATTGTTAAAAAATTATAAGTCAAAATTAAAAATATGGATTATTAAGCCAAGCAATACTTTTGAAATTTTGTTAAAAATTTTTTGTTTTATTACACATAATTCAAAACTGCTTTTTCTTAGAATGATATTTAGTGTATTACACTATGCACCAAAATAATGTCTTATAAAGTAAGAATCATTGATGAGTTGCATTATCCAGAAGATATCTCAAGAGAATATTTATATTAACATTTATATTATAATACACTAACAATAGAGAAAAACATATTATCTTGAGCTATCTTGAGATTCTAGTTGAACAGTCAATAATTTTAACGCCTACCGTTGAATGTTAAGCTGACTTTCATTGCTTAGGTTAAAACTAAGCCTATTTCATCTGTATTAAATAAAGATTTTTCACTACAAATGTTCTCCGTTTTCTTTGCTTTTGTCCTTCAAACTTAATTTAATGAATTCTAGAATTTTTTTAAATTATAACCAGCCCTAACCTTAATTTTTAACAATGTAGTTTAATTTTTGTCACCGTTTTTATTTCTCTTATAATATCATATTTTCCTTCATGGAAACAAAAAGTTAAAGCTGATTAAATTTACAATTTGTATTGCTTTTTACTTCAAAGAAGTTCATAACTTTAAACTTAAAATCCAATGTTTACGACGAATTTTACACTTATTATCATAAAAGTAGTTTCTTGTAGTGAAAATATCACATATTTGTTTCGCGTTAAGCAAATATTTGCTATATGTAAGTTTTTTGAAAGAAGTATTCTGAGGGCAAAGGCTGTCAGGGTAGGTGAATTTTTATTTTTAGTGGCAGCTAAGCATTATTGTCCGTTAACTTAATCCAAATTAATTCTAAAATTGTATTTTAACCTAGGAACATTCTAAACGAATTGCAAACTAGGAACAAGTTCACTCTTAACTGATCGCAAGGGCACATACGATTAGAAAGTAATGAAAAATCCTTCAAATAAGGATGATTTTCTAATTCAATTGGATCAGAATATTTCTGTGGCTCCAAAATGAAAGCCATTAAAGAAATTATTCATAAATGAGGAAAACAGAAGATGAGTAAAGCCTGAATATAATCTTCTGAATAGTAACACGCTAAAAGTTTAGTTTATCTACAAAACATTCTTCCACAAAATTTAGATCCCAAGCAGAGAAGGTGCAAACAATTGTAGGTTTCATTACTGAGCACAATTATTTTAGAAAACAACTTCATACGATGTGACTTTTTCAACAAGACCTTTATGTTAAAAATGACATAAAAGTAAGGAAATTATTCATCGTTCCTATATGAATTGGATGTCATTACCTTACACTATTGACCACTTTAAGTATTCTCGATATCAAAGAATTATAACTTGACCCCAATAGGGTACTATCTGAATTCATAAACAAAGTTTAAGAACCTAATACATAAAGCTAGCTTAATTTTAACTCGGAGCTTAGTACAAAATATTTTTAGAAGAAGTGCCTTGACTGTCAAATCCGTTTAACAAGTTTCTTATTGAACTTATGATAGCTTGCAACACCTACAATTGATGGTTAACGACAAAATTCACTTCCTCTGTTCAGGATAAAATCAAACATTTCTCATCAGACTCTAATAAATAAAAAATTTTCACCAATTTTCTTTGCTTTTGCGCTTTAATGCGTAGCTTTCAATGAAACTCAGTTTTCCTTAACTAAGAATTAGCCCTAATTCAATTCACCAGTAGTGCACTTAAATCTCTGTCGCTGAAATCTAATCTTATATCTGTCATTTTAAGTCTTTCATGCCAAATATTTTCTGTAAGCGTAGATATGAAAATTTAAAATTTACATTTTCTTATTATTTTTTATATTTTAAAGAAGTTTATGATACTTAAATTTAAAATGAATGGCTTATTAAGAATTTCGCTCTTATGAAAAAAATAGCTTCTTATAAGTGAAAATATTATTGATTAGACGCTAACGAAGATCTGCTTCACATGATCTTTTGAAGAAAGTGTTCTCTGTGGTTATAAATGAAAGACAGGTTTGTAACCATTTCTTACTCGCCAAAAATTCTAGCACGCCAAGCGAAAAAAAGTAATAAAATAAAAAATAAGACAACATATTAAGCTATCTTGTTCTCTAAATAAAGAGTACGAAAATTTACACCGAACTCAAACGAATGACAAGTTGGAAAGGAAAAGCGAAAAAAATAAAGGTAAAAAATTTTCAAAACAGATTTAGTTGTATCTATGATCTCTTTCTCAATCAAAGCGGCAAGTTAAACAAAACTCTTAAAATTCCTTCTCAACATTAACACGCGGAACATGATTCAATTTTTTCTCTCTCACTTGGCGTCGTTTCCTGTCTTTAAACGCAGGAGAGAGGGAAATCTCCTCCTCTTCTTCTTCTGATTGGCTGAGGGGATCAGGAGGTGTAGGGAGAAAAGGAAAGATGAAGAGCAGGAAGCATTATGGTGCCCAGAGCATTATTATTTCTCGAATTTGATTGCATTTTTCCGGTTCAACTTAATGCCGTCTGGTGATGTCAAAGGAACGCTGGCAACACATTTTTATACACCTCTGTCACTGTCAATAACATTAAATAAAGAGGTAAATTTATCCATTTCTTAAAATTTGCTCATGAAATAGAAGGAAGAGAAAAAGTACTTTTGTGGGTAATATACACAAGCATAAAGCTATTGTAAATGAAAGTTTAATTTTTATTTTTATAGATGAAGTGGTTGAAAGTGAAACGTTAAAGAAAAAAAAACTCTTTAACATGTTTCCAAATCACATATTTATAAATTAAACAATGTGTCATAATATTCAATTTAGAAATAAGTAAATTATAATTTTTTAATTTATGAAATACAAAATATAATTTAAATTAATACGAATAAATATCCAAATATAACTTTATATCAAGAATGAAAAATTTTGTTTTTAATATTTTATATTTTCTAATTTAACGTATAATTTTCTAACATAATATAATTTTGAATTTTATATTTTCCTATGTTAATCACGATACAAACTTTTATTACACTGTAATTTTGGAACAAAATATATATTTTACTTATTACACACACATCGATTGACAAAAAAATTAAAATATCTTGCTTGTATTTTAAGATAAAATCTTCATTTTTCCCAAGTTGTAAAATACACGCGGCTCATTTTATAAATTCTACTTAAGATCACTCTTTCAAGAAATTGAGTACGAAATATTTAAGCCCATCAATTCTGAAATCTTACTACTTGATCATACTTATAAGCAATTTTATTGCAAATTCTATATGAGTTAAATATATTTTAAAAAATTTAAATTTTTATGTAAGCATTTTTTAAATTACTTAAAAATTTTTGTACTCCATGCTTAATTAATATTTATTATTTAAAGTTTAATTTAAAAATTTTTTGTAGTATGGTTTACGAAATTTCATTCAGTGACAACGTTAATTTTATGAAAAATGACTTAAAACTACTTTATATAATGAAATGAAATAAATTTGTTTCATATATTGCATATAATGAAGCAAAGGAATTGAATGTAAATCTTTATTAATTTAAAAATTTGAATAGTTTTTAACTAAACATTTTTATGATATTTAGAATTTTGACTTTATATTTAATAAATATCTTTTTATAAAAAATTTAATTTTGAAAATAAATGAATGATTGGCAGAATTTTTATTTAAAAATGCTCTTATTGCTGGGAAAACAACTATTAAGTTACTTATTGGATATGATAAAATTTTGCAGGAATATCATTGTTTTATCACTCAGGTTACTTAATGGATACTTTTAAATTTTTCAATTTTTTAGTTAATTTCAAAGGCATAAATGAAACAAGTAAATATGCACCTACTTTTACTTAAGTAAACAATCAAAATAATAATTTTTTCTCAGAACACTTATGGTGTAGAATTATTTTTCAATGTTACACAAGTCTTTATTAAAATTATCCCTTGCTTCAACATGTTTTTAAACTCTTATTGCTACATATCGAAACAAAATTATCTGGTAAAATCTCTTTTGCACAAGTCCTTACCATGAGCCCAAATGAGAAAATTAAAACTTATGATTAAGAGAAAGATAAAAATGAAATATTTGATAAGCAAAATAGTATTATTAAATTCAACAACAGTATTATAACAAACAGTAATAGTTGCACATAATTGTAAAAAATGCACATAATATTTGAAAATTAAAGCAGTAAAATTAGAGGAAATTTGTAGAGAAATTTGAATTTCTCAAACCAGAAATATATTTTAAGAATTCAAAAAAATATTTCTAATCAGAAAAAGATAAAACATTTAAAAAAAACAAAAGAAATAATTAGAGTTATAGCGGAATAAGCAATATAGGAAAATGAAAAGAGAAAAGTTGGGAATAAAGAAAACAAAAATATTGAGAAATGATATAAATAAAACTTATTCCTCCGCATCAGAACAAAAGGGGACGAGGGTCTTGAATTTATTTATGTAAAGATTCCAAAGAATAAACGAAATACACAAATTAGCTGTTCCCGACACCTTTGAAAGAAAAATTAATTAAAATTTAAAGGCAAAAATTTCATGATCGAAATTGCAAAATTGTAACTTTACTTGGCAGTCTAAAATGCTTAAAAAAATTTTGTAAATATTCAACGAGAATACTTATTAACAAAATTTTTCAAAAAGTGGAGTAAATATAAGAATTGGAAGTATTTTTTTAAAAGATAGATTTGTAAAAGGAATAAAATCGAATAATAATTTACCAGAATATGTTTAAATGTCAAAGTTAAGTTGTTTTGTAAACGCATGAAAAGAATAAAAAAATCAAGTTAAAAGGCTATTATCAAGATATTGAAGAAGAGATAACGATTTTTGGGTTAGGTAATAGTTAAAAGAGAAAAATTTATAATTTACTGTATTTTTTATAAGATATATTATATAAAAAAATGTTAAAAAAAGGGTACAATTTCAGTAATTGAAATACCAAAAATCAAAAAACAAAATATGTTAAGTAGAATAAGAAGTAGCCATGAAAGATTTTTTGAATTCGTTGACAGTAGTGCAAAAAGAAAATCTATAAATATTTAGGGAATAACTTATGCTATACAACAAAAAAAGCAGAAAAATCAAACAGAAAACACTTAATTTTTAGAAACCATGAAAAACATCCGATATTATATTAGGGTTAATTAAAAAGGGATAACGCATCCAAAACTAAATATTCCAGAAAAGAATTCAAGAATAAACTTTCGTAAACTTCTATACTCTCCAACTATTTAAAAAATTATTTAATTACTCGGTACTGAAATTTAACAATTAATAACTAGAAAGTAAATTTCAATAAAAATTAAATATATTTATTTTTTATAGTTTAGTAAAAGGATTTTTGAAATGAATATTTATAAAATTAATTGAAATGAAGCTGTTGGCTAAATCTGATTTAAAACATTAGGGATCATTATTAAACTCACTAAAGTCAGAATTGAGTTGATAATACCTTATAATTTAACAAATTCTATCTAAAAGTGCACAAAAGTACTTAAAAGTAAATGAAGTAAAAGCACACAAAGGAAAATAAAAATATTCAGCGATTAAAATAAAAAGTCTTGTTATTCAACGTTATAAGAGTATTTCTCCTGCTTTATCAAATACATATTGAAATCCACACGTTTAGTGCTTTTTCAATACAATAATTTGCAATATAAAATGAAAATATTAAGTAGCTGAATTATGTTCCACAATGGAAGAAGCATGATCTCTGGCTGTAGAATAACATGTACGATCTAATAATATCAGAACAACTTCTCCGAGCGTCAATCTCTTCTGAATTCATTTCAATAGTTCGTGGTTTCATCTACAATCTCAGAGGTAGATGTTGACAGCAGTTCAGAATTTACTTTAAACTTTAGATACAGTCAAATTTATTTCTCGTGAGAAACAGAAATTAATGAAATCGAAACTTAAGTGGTATATTTTTCAAAGTCATTTATAAAATATTTCGTTTGCAATTAGGAAGATGCATCACATGTTACATTAATTCTAGGACAAGTAATTTCTCATTACTCATTTGAGGGAATATTGATCTAATATTATGTGACTTCACCGATTGTCTACTCAGCCTTTATTTTCGTAAGCTCTTTTTTACATCAATGTATTACCTCATCCAGGTCACCTTGGGGAAAACTATTTCACATTATATCTTTTAAAAAATTCAGTGTGCTGCAAAGAGAAACTTCTTATCCACGAGACGTCTGTTTTTCTTCATTGGGACTCTTAAAACTCAATAATACTCATTGACCATTGTGCTTTATTTTGGGATAGCTTTCCAACCAAATTTGATACTTTTTGTTTTTCTCGGTGGTGAAAAATTAATACCTTTTAATTTTAAGATATTCTTCTAAATTTCTCTTTGTGATCAAATGACTTGTCATCAAACTAGTCAAAATATAAATTCATTGAAATATAGTTATTGCTTTAGTGTTATTGAGCAAATGCAATTATTTTTAGAATGTGACCACCAATACACCAGTACCATTAAAAAGATCAACTCCTCTTCTCACTGTATTAATACTCCGAGAAAAGAAATTGATCTTTTTTATTTTATCAGATCATCATATCGAGATGCTCTAATTATATTCAATATTTGTAAACTTCTAGCATCAGGAAGTTTAATTTTACGGTAAACATAATTTTCATGGGATTTTCAAATCATTGTTGAAATTTTTTTATACTTTTTAAAAATTTATGTTTTTTGTAGAAGATATAAGAAAAGATGGAAGGACTGTCTGGATAAATATTTTCGTAATCTAAAAATAAGAAACTCGAGGTCCATAACTGTGGGAAAAGAAAAAAATTCTGAAGAAGTCTAGGGCCCACAAAGTGTAATAGATGATGATAAAACTCCTCAAAAAGGAGATGCTATTTATTAGTTTTGAACAATTTTATAGGTTACATATTATATTAAACAAAGTAATATCTTCTTTAATTGCATTCAAGTTAAATTTTTTTTAATTGTGTTTTCTTTCCTACAGCATTTGTATAATGTGAATGCGTTAAGTTAGCTTTAAATTTATATGTTTAGATTTTGAAGAATATTTTAGAAACTTATCGTTTAAAACAGTTTTCATTCTCAAATCAAACATTTCCTTAAAGGAAATAAAATATTGGTTGTCATATTTAAAAATTTAAATATGAAAAAACCATAATTACTAGTGGGATTTATTATTTGGACTTAGTATTTTGTTAGAGTTCTTAATATGTAAATTACTTCTTTCTGAATAAACCTCAATATATGCTACTTAACATATTGTGCAACTTTTCGCAGATGAACGAACAGATTAATCTTTTAAAATCAATGTTTTTTGAGATTTACATTGAATGTAGATGTTCATTTCTATATAGAATGCAGAATTTTAAAGTAATTCAGAATCTACTTTAAGCTGTTGGTTTTGCTGTCAAAAGATTCCTGGGAAAAAATATCCATTGGTGTAATGATGATTATACTAAGTAGTTATAATCATCATTACACCAATCTTTTTAACAATTGTATTAATCTCATGTACTGTAGTATACAATCGAAACTCACCTGCACTCTTGCTTCACTGAGGTCGAGCCGCATGGCCAGCTCCTCCCTTGTGAAAACGTCAGGATATTGCGTCTTTTCGAAGGCTCTCTCTAGTTGATGAAGTTGGTACGTGGTGAAAGTAGTGCGACTCCGTCGAATCTTTCGTGGTTTGTCGGGGCCACCCCCGTTCGTGCTCTCCCCTTCCTCCGTGGAGTCCAGGGGTCTTTGTGGATCCACTTGCTCGGAGGGTGTGGGTGGATTCTCATCGCTGATCCCACTGATGTCAGGATAGGAGCTCCGGTCTTGTCTCTGCACAAGTCTGGATAGGGTATCTCGAAGTGCGGCCGTTGGATCTGCTGGATGGAAGACCGGGCATTAGATATGAAATTAATCGATCAATCAATATATTTGTTGTGAATTTTCAAAAGAATGACAAACTTGGAAAGATTAAAAGTCAAGTAAAAAGTAATCACGCAACTATAAAAAAAGAAAGTAGAAATGCAGAAGTAGTAAAAAGAAAGTTGAATATAGTAGAATGAAGCTGAATATAGATAAATTCAATTAAATTGAAATTTGATATAATAAGAAATATTCTATGAGAATCATTTTCTCAAAATCTTGGAAACTTTGCATTAATATTTTTAAAACCAAATCGATTTCATAAAATAATTTCGAATGAGATTCTTTTGACTATGGGATGAAAATATTAAGAAAGCATCATGTTACAAAATAAATAAGCAAAGGTAAATAAGATGATTCTGTATATTACAATTACTAACCCTAGAATTAAAGGACCACATGTAGATGATTCGATTAAGATAGTTAAAAAGCTATACGCTGCATCTATTTAAAGCATCTGTTTAAAAATTTTAACATATATAAACTCATTGAAAACATAATTTTATACAAGTATTTTTAAGTGTCAATAAATCCTTACTAAGAAATTCATTTAAACACTGAGAAAAACTAAAAAATCAAGAAAACTAAATTTGCTTCTACTGAACAGAATTTCTGTGAGCATGTGTGTGAGATTTGAAAATATCGTTGCAGAAACATTACAGCCTTTTACGTCACATAAATTATCTTGAGAATAAATTCTCATTACATTTTGAGGATAAGTGTCCATTGTAAGATTATATCAAACTTTCCGTTTTATTTTAAAATGTAAAAGAAAAATTCCCTCTAATAGCAAACCAAAATAAAAATGGGCATAACATAAAACCATAGAGCATGACTTCCTAAAAATCAGAAGTTCTTGAAGAATTGTAAAACTACTAAGAAATTATTCCAATTAATGTTAATACCTTTTGAGAATATATTTAGTTTCACATATAATTTTTTTAAAACTTTTATGATTTCATTATTACGTTAAGTCATTGCATTGTGTTAAGCTATACTCGTATTTATTTCTCACAAAAAGTCGCTAATTGTCATCCAATAACTTCGTAAAATAATGAGATAAGTGAAGGCTATATTCAAATAAAAAACTTATCATATAGGACTCCATGTGACTTAGGTGCAGGATGACTCTTTAGTGCAATTAGTATTGGATTTGATATCAACTGCTGGTGAACAACAGGTGTCACATGACAGATGACGCAGTATCACCAGGGGAATTTTCTAGATAATCTTCATTGTGACAGTGAATACGGCCTTCTATTTAATGAAAAATCATTTCTAAAGGCAATAGGCTGAATGTACATTAGCGTGCTTGCAACAGCTTTTGGCTCTTGTGCTGTCAAACTTGTGACTTGAGACAGTATCCTTCTCTAAACATCGTATCACACAACCAAAGGGCCATTCGATTCTAAGAAATATTTAATTTACATATATTTTCTCAGCATAGTGATTCCCAAGGAACCGAATATCATATTTGTAACATCATGAACACGAAAACAGTCTAAGATTGTTTTTAATATCAGACCACTTCAGCCTTTTATGTAGCTTAATATTTTTATTGACTTTGCGGTTATTTGTTGGTATCTTGCAATCAATTAAAGTTTCTAAACAGAGACGTAAGATTTTAATCTAGAAGAAAGGTTGATAGGTGAGTTGTGAAAGTTAATTTCAAAATTAAAAAAAAATTGTAGAATTATAATTAGATTTTTTTTTATCTAAATTACATAAAGAATGGATCAGAGTTGAAGTGAAATCAAGTCAAAATTCCCTCTGTTTCCCTTTTTATTCACGTGCTTATAATTAAAAGTACTACTTCCAATAAAAAAATTAAATAAATTGTGCTATATAATTCTACAATCTTCTAAATTCTTTTAATCTATCTTTATTTCCCATTTACATTTCAAAGTATAAAAATCTTACTCTTCCCTCTTCCGAATCTATGTTCCAATCTCGGGGAAAAAACGGGAATGATAATCAGAGTTACCTAATTCTATAGTGTCTAAAAATCTCTAAAAAAATTATTTAAGATTTCATTCATGTTAAAATGAATTTTGCATTGATTTTTAGACGTTATGTCTAAAAAGAATTTTCTTAATTCCATACTAACATTATCAGGGTGCAACGCCTTTACAGTTCTGATAAGAGAATAAAAATTTTAAATAAACACAAATAAATTTATAAGCACTTAGACGACAGATATTAATATTATAAATAATGAATCTCTCACAATATTTCTAAAATTGAACTAATCTCAGTTTAATATCTGTTATCATAACTACACAAGTGTATATGTGAATGAACATTAAAAAGTAGGTAACAATGTCAACTAAAAGATAGCCTCCTTAAATGTTTTAATCTTTGATTTTTCATTCTTTGTTTTTCATTACGAAATTTTTCATAATTAAATTCTCATCAAATCAATAAGAAAATATAAATAGATGAAGCAAGAATATGACAAAAATTTCTAGTCGTAAGAATATCATTAAGAAGCAAAACACAATTAGTACAATATTAGTAATATTACAGTTTTATTACAAATTTAATATGTTATATTGATTAGGATAGCTAATATATGTGTCATTTTAACTAGATAAAAAAGTAGGTAATAAATTCACAAACTTAAAAAAAATGATTATGTTGTCATTTATTTGTATAGAGCTTGCCTATACAAGTATGTTTTCGGGAGGAATTCTTCTAAATTTGATCAAAATCATTCGAAACAATAACATAAAGTTTGGAAAATTTTTTGCAAGTAGGTTTGTGTGATTGAACTGGAAAACGAATTGTAAGTGCTTTGGATTTTAACTCAATACTTCGAATGTTCAATTATTGTCTTCGATCCAAATGTTTTCGATATCACTTCATAACTCATAGTAGACAAATTAATAGGCATACTTTTAATTTTTCTTTAAGATATAGTTCCCGTTATTACCTTCCGAAAATACTTTGCATAGAAAATAATTTGCATTTCCATATTACAAGAGAGTAAACCTGGAAAACTCTTAAACATCCACTGCGATATATCTCATGCAAAAGAATAGATATAAATACGATATCCAACTCCCATCACACAGCAGTGGCTAGAAACAAACTGGAGCCTTCAATTCTTACTCATCCTATTCAACTCTAGGGTATCGTAAAACCAGGGTGAAATATTTATAGATCTGACTCGCCTTGAAACTGTTGATCTAGGTATTCTCTATGCGAAAAGAGGCTGAAGAATGAAAAACAAGCTAAATCTATCAGTAGGAATTCTCAGAAGTTTCTTTCCTTAAGACACGGTGTCCCTTACTAATAAAAAATTTTCTCAAAAATTCCTTGGGAATTTAAAGCAATTTTTAATATTTAAGTTAGGCACTATAGGCGTTAATACATTACAAAAGGGAATTTTGCAAAAGAAATGTTGATTCCTAGCGTATAAATAATCCCTCATTTTTTTCCCTTCATTTTGTTGGTAAGACACGTACAGAAAATTTATTTCTCATTGATATTGAAGGTAATTCAGTAATGTTAATTCTCTGCAAAGTGTTCAGTAAAACTGGTTGAATCAAAATAGGCAAATCAATGTACTTACACGTTTTAGATGTAAGATGCCTGCAAAATTAATTAGACTGTAAGTCTTAATTCCTGATAAAATTGGGGTGGTATATATAGTAAAAGTTTATTTAATTCAGTTTTAAAAAGATAAATTATTTGCTTTCTTCTTCATTGAAATATATTCAGGATCGTTAAGAGTTAAAGACGCAAATATGCAATCCAGACAACCAAATATTATTATTTACTGAGTTTAATTGTGGGGTTTTACAACCACTTACATTTTAAGGCTTGAACCATTATAATGGTTCATAACCAATAGGACTACCAAAGGTTCGTTTGGGAAGAAAATAATTTCAAGGCTAGGAAGAGTTTTAATCGTAATAAAACTTGATGGATAAATGTGTATTCCTTGAATCTAAAATACAGTGGATTCCATGCCGATTCACTCAAAACCTGAGAAACGTTCGCTGGGAATCAATAATTTCTCACATTGTTGTAGAGTAAGGGAAAATGTTCTAGTTTAAGCATAGATTTTTTTTACTTGATAATGATTCAAAATAAAATAAAAAAATCATTGGTTGTAGTTATCGACTTTTGAAGAAATAGCCAGAAATGAAGTCGTAATAAATAAAGGAAAACTTTCTTGTTTTGATTTTAGAAGTCTTCTGTTTGAAAAAATAATGAAATTTACTACAAAAATAAAAAAGTAAAATTATTAACAAAACAATGTAGAAAATAAATCACTCAGAATTCGCCATTTTTAAAGAACTAAATTCCATTCTATTTGTGATTTAAGTGAATCGGAAGTGATTTATCTTAAATCAGTTTGGAGAACTGGTTTAAATGACTTTCAACTGATTTAGTGACATCTCGTTTTCTGTTAACACTGTCAAAGTTTGTTGAAAGATCTGAAGCAGATTAAAATAAATATTATTTTGATCTACTTCAGATCTTCTTAGATCTTCTTCTTCAGATCTTCTTCAGATAAATATTATTAAATACTTGTTATTTTGTAAAAAAAATTAAAAAATTACAAGGTTAATTCGGGTTATTAAAGAGCTTTAGCAAGTGCATATTTCAGTTGATTGAAGCTGCTGAATCCAGTCAATCACCTCGCCTTGTTGTTATTACTTATGACACTTGCACAAGAAATTATCGTTTGTTTAATCAGAACATCACGAAGGTGAAAGTACAACTTTGATCTGATACTTCTCTGATAGATGGCACCAACAGACGATCCATTCCTTCAATTTCGACTTTGATCTGGAGGAGGTTTTGTAATTTTGATCATAATTAACTGATGAGCTCAACACCTGAGATAACATTCTGTTTTGATCTCACACCACATTAGCAGAGGATACAAAAGTTGATCACGGAGCTAAGAAAATTTTTAAATCCATCAACTGTACAATATTTCAGTTAAATGATATTAAATAAATAACCAAACATCATATTTTAACACCAAATCAAATTGGATTTTCTGTCACTCTAAGTTTTCTTTACTCAGTGAAGATGCAATATGATCGTGATCAAAATTTTAAAGCACACTCCGAACTACGAAAAATATCATCGTCCGAGGTGAAAATCGAATTCATGAGTTTTTGACTTGAAAGCAAGAGTAATGTAATGATCATTTAACCACCAGCTTGGCAGAAATAAGCAAATGGAAATTCAGTGCAGTAATATGCAATATAATATACGAAATCTTGAATCCAGATTTTGTCACTCCCCCTCCCGATCAAAACAAATTGGTTGATAGTTGAGTTAGCTCGAATAATTTTATTTTGACTTTCTATTTCTGTCCACTGAAATTGTAAACATAGCAAAATGTCTAGTAAATTTGAACTAACGTCAAATAACGAGAATGACACCACAGTTGGCATCTTTCTTTCTTAAGTTCCATATTGAGAGTTGTTAGACCCTTAAAATATTTAATGTTCAAAGAGCTTCACACTATACTATTTTTTGATTGAATTGCTATTAAATATTCTACCGTGTAGGCTTGAAAACAGAGCACCATTAATATGACTAAGGAATATTTGAAAACATTTTTAATGTTTCAAAGGCAGCAGCTTAGTTTTCTTGAAGGAATAACCACATATATTTCTTTTAACAAACTATAGACATTTTTCAGAAATACTGTCACATTCCATTATCGATTGTAAAGCACAAGAAATTTAGTATTATGAAAGTTTTCCATTTTTCTTAATGAGTAAATTTTCCCACAGAATTTCATTTATTAAATTTTTCTCAACCGAGATTTTCATCCCAATCAATAACTAATAAGAACTTATTAACTTTGATATTTAAGTTTCAATGTTCTATAATAAATTCTCACTTTTATTAACTAATAATAATCTATCAGGAAAGCGTACAGAAATAGCAGCACTTTATCCTATTGATAATAAAAATATTGTTTCGAAACGTGTAGTTCCTTTTTCTTTCATAAGCTTTTCTCGGGTATTAAAAGGTGAGCCAGAAGTCAAAGGGTTAGTTCTCTAGCTTTCGATTTCATAGTACTAGAGAACTAACCCTTTGACTGTATCATGAGCATCGTTAGTCATAGTGATTCTAAATCTACTTCAAACTGTAGGTGCAGATCTAGTATAAGCTCTTTTGTGTAATAATATGACCTTTGGAAGACAAACAAATCAGTTTCATAATTAAGTCATTTCATTCTCTAAGTCACACCACGTGTGTTTTGGCAAAAAATAAACAAATCTTATATTTGTGTATTGTAATTATACGCACCAACTTAATTAATCAAATTTAAAATGCCTAGTTGAGTATAGATGCTTTCTTTTTTGTGTAAGTATTATATCTATTCATATATTGCAAAAAAACAATTTTATTTTGATTGCTACAATTACTTTCAAAATTGTGTTTGGGTTTTTAAAAAATGTTGAAGAAGTTTTAAAATTTATAAATCTAAATACTATATAATGAGTATTATATTAATCATTTCAGTTGCTTTTAAAATAATATTTAAATTTTCAAAATTTTGAAGAGTTTATGAAATTAATAAACCTGAATATTGGTCATTTTTCTTTTTTGGGTTTCTAATGTAATTATTATTCTTTTTATATACAAATATTCCACTTCATAATCTACTAAATAATTTTAACTTTCACATAACTTCCCTTAAGAAAATTCATCAAAAAAATTTACTGAAACTTAATTATTTCTTATTTTTCAATTGTTTCTAAATTCAAATTATGTGTTTAATTAAAATGCGGGCCGTTTTTAAAAAATGCATTTTACATTGCTTTAATTAGATATATTCCTCTTATATATATTTTTAATAAAAAAGTTATTTTTTACAATTTGAAAAAGCTAATTAATACTAAACGCTTTTATAAACTTAAAAACAATATTACAGAAAATGAAATTTCTTGCTGATTTTTTGTGGTGGTAAATCATTTTTAATATTTTTGCTAATTTAATTAATTTTAATAACGAAACAATTGGAAACTTGTGTTCAGTAATATTTGAATGAATAATTTATGAAATATTTAAATATTAAAAATGACTCATTTAATTTTCAAATTTATTTTACTTTGCAATTTAAAATTAAATTAAAGTGCTATAAATTATAAAAATAAATTAAATAATAATTTTTACTTGATTTTTAGTTTAAAAGTGCTTTAAAATGATTTTTAATATCTTTGTTATCTCCAAGCGAATAATTAAGCAGCTGGTGACTGTTTTAATCATTCACTTTCTTTAATATTTTACTTTCTGGAGAAAAGAATTTTTCGTTAGTTGAAGTCTTCATTCAAGTACTTCAAGGGTGAAAACTCTCAAGCACGCACGTTTACAAACACGAATGCAAAATTCCTTTCTTGTTGTTCATTAATGTCTGGAATTGCACTGTGGATTTTCCATCATGGATACTGCAGCTTTAACATTAGGAAATTGTAATACGTAAGGCTTGTAATACTAAATAGTTTACAATCAGACGGACCAAGACTATTAAAGTCCGCCATGTAAAATTTCCTTCCTGGAGGGCATTTTCATAAATAGTGTGCCGTGTTTATGCATCGTAATGGTGGATATCCGGAAAACTCCCAAGCATCCACCCCGGCAGATGTGTATGCAAAAACCAGAACTGTTACTTTCCTCTACCATTGCTTAACAATGGACGGGGTAGAACCCAGAATCTTTCTGAGGGGCACTATTGTACCACTAAGAAATGGTGACCCAGGGTTCTTAGCACTGATGAATATATCTCTATTCTTTAAATAGCACTTTTTTTAAAAAAAATTGTTTTAATACAATTAATCCATTTATCAATTCTTTTTAGAAACTGAGTTTAAGTATTCGTAACTTTAAAACGAACAATTTATTTAATGAATTCCGATTGCAAATAGATTTTTTTTTATAAATATAGAATATTACCATCCTTCTAAAGAAAGAAACTAATTTGAATTATTTTTATCTTCTAGTATTGTCTTTCAAGATATGAAAAGTTTTATGTGATTATTAAAAAAACAAAAAGAAAAATTTACTTAGGATAAGCGAATCAAGAAAAGGAAAGTACTATTATAATCATTTATATGTTATTGAAAACATTAAAAGCTTTTAATGTTAATACTATTTTTTTTTCAAATGCATACGCATTTTTTGATTACATAAAATTCCTTGCAAAGGAATGAAAAGTAGAAATTATTTCATTTTTTTCAAAAGAATTCATATTATTAAAATTTCTTATTTTTGTTACTTAGTTAATAGTTTTTTACACAGTTAGAGTTTTACTTTAAAATATATCATTTAGTGCAAACTTTTCACAGCCACATTTTTCATGTGAATCTATGAATAGGCTATTATATTAAAGTACCAAAACACGTTGAAAACGTCAATTTCAACCAAAAATGATAAATTTATTTTATTCTTTAGTAAAATAAGGTATTTAAATAGCTTTCTAAAACAGGTTTGTTTTTGTCTCTACGTTAATTAGATTCCGAGATATAAAGGATTTCTTAAAAATTAGGAAACCAAAAGTGGACATATTTAAAAGACCGGAAGTGGGCGTTTAAAGGGGGAGAATGATGTTAAAAATTAGTTTAAACAGTGTTTAATTTTGAATATAAACTTAGTAAGCTTTTAAAATATACATAAAATAATTAAATTACGGTTACGGAAATCAATCAGAAAATCAAATAAAAAAATTAATCAGCAAATATGAGAATTTCTTATAAAGACACACTTTAATCTTTAAATGCGATTTTCTCAGAACTGGCTTTTATTTATAATTTGCACGCTTCAAAAACGATAACTCAAAATATTTTTATAATATCACTATGAAATTTTATGAGCGTGATTTGAATATTATTTTCTAGGGAATGTGCTAAAAGAATTTTAATCACTAAAATATTTTCCAAATTATGGCCTGTTATTCGAATAATGGCATAGAAATGTTGGCTAAAATTTCAGTATAAATATTCAACTGGCTGTAATTTTTTTATTTTGTAACAAAATCTTAAAATTTTAGTACATGCTCTAGATAATAACATATAGATTATTTGGTTTTAATTTTTTTCAAATATGTTTCAGAGTTTTTAATGTAGCATTTTTTAAAGTTTTTATAAAAATGCTTAAAATTGTATACATATTTAACATTTCTGAAGAAGATATATATCAATCTATAGATTCAATATTGGAATATATCAAATTTTAGTAGCTCAATATTAATGTTTTCTAAAGTGAAATAAGAAAAAATCGTTACAATGTGTATATGCAGTGTATTTAAAAAAAGAGCTCTGAACGTGTTCGGGTACCTTAAAAGAGTAATATATTCTAAATTTTCCACAAATATAATTTTTGGCAAAATTTTCGAATTCTTCAAATTTTAAAGTTTTTATAATTGTAAGTAATTTTAAGATATTTAGGTATTTCTAATTCCCAGTTAGAAGAGTTTTGAAATGATTTATTGATAATGGTGTATAACGCATCTTGAAATGCACAAGAAAAGCTATCATTGCAGCTCAATTCGATGACATCATCTACATTTGACTTAGCTCGCATGTCTTTTACATGAACACTAATTCTGGGTAGAAACGTTTGAATCCATTCTTCATAAACGTCTCAACAATATTTGGTGGGAAATGGAAATTAAAAATTTTAATTTATTTTTAAAATAAGTATTTTTATTACTAAGCATTTGATTTCTTAACGAGAAGGCACAAGGCGATTTGAAGAGAAAGCATCAGTCTTTTGACAAAAAACATGTTTAATATCTGACTTATTCGACGACCCTTGTGTCGGAAAAAATATTCATTTTTATAATCCAATGTACATTTTCTGGTAAATTTCGAATACGTTTTGACCCCTCATAGCTTAACAGCCAAATGCAATTGTAAGGTATTTTACGTTCATCGAGCACATACATATGTAAGAGATGGGAGTGAACCCCAATCTGTACCAATCGATTATCGAGTTTAGTCCACTCATCACCATCGTGAGCAAGCAGCACCTTCAAGGGGTTAAAAGGTTGTCCCCAAACTGTTCCGCCACCAAGCATGCTGCTGAAAATGAAGGATTTACAATGATGGGGCTTTAAAGCCTTGTATTGGATCTCATCGTTCATCGAGTATCTTCATTGGACTTTTCGTGGATATAAGTCATATTTACGAGCCCCAATGGAAAAAATCCGTAAACTCACAAGCACCCTCCCCGATAAATGTGAATGCAGAAGGAAAAAGTACAACGTCCATCTTCCTTTTTTTTCGCAATGGTTGAAACCAAATACAGGACTTTATGCCCCAAACAGTGCTGTCCTCTCACTAGGCCTTTATAAATCCAGTGCGACGATGATTGAAACAATATGAACTGTAAGTATGGTAACCTTAATTTGTGTTTTTTAACAGTGCAGCATAGTGTCGGATGGTAATTCTAGTGTGTCAAATGACAGAGCTAGATCCAAGCGTGGCACAATGCCGTCTTTTTAGATGAGTCTCACTTCATCGGTTTTCATTCTGTTGGCCGTATATGAGTCCATTGGGTCTGAGATAATCTCTCCTTCGCCTGATTACATTCACTGTCATCACAAGGACCAGGTATCAGAAGTAAAGACATGGGCAGCCTTTAAGTACATGCTACTTAAAATAATGGTCATTTTCTTAGTTCAGATTGATGGTAATATGAATGGCCACTTGTCCTATATTTGAAGCTTACGAAATGCCATCATTCAACAAGATAATGCAAGAGCATATGCTGCACGTCTATTCTTACCTCGTTTCATACAAAATCTATTAAACTGATGTCCTGGATCACACGGTCTTCATATTTTTCTTCAAGTGAAAACATGTATTCATTGAATATCTATTTGACAGACAGTTCTACTTCCTTCTATTGCTGCTTGGATTCATTAAGTAAGGCTAAGATTTGAATTTGCATGCAATGAATTGCATTTTTCAATCATTTGAGCATAATCCGACTCCGTGATTGACTGGGTATCAAGGGGCTATTTTAAATGACAGAGACAGTTATTTCTACTAATTTTGTACCTCTAAAAATCTCCAAATTGCTTAAAGTTTTATGATTTCTTTTTCATGTCATATTGTTTGCGTACAATAAATATATTTTTTCTTTATTTCTTATGTTGATGGAATTTTAATAGCTTGCATTGCATGAATAAAGTTTTGCTATGTGACGATGATGTTTTTCATGGTTGGCATACAACAAAACTTCGTGTTAAGATCTTAATAGTTTCTGCATATTTGAATAAATGATGGTCTACCATAAGATTTTTGAGATAGTAATCAAATTTATAACATTTTGAAAAAAATCGTATGTGTTATTTTGTCCCAGATGAAAAAATCTATAAGCTCCTAATCTTATTCCACGTAAGATTGGCTTGGGTAAAATTGAAATATAGTAATAAGTTGCATTGTTTCAACAATAACAAAATAAAAACTCTTCTTTTTAATCATTTGTATAATTTCTGACTCCATATAATGAAAATTTAAGTAACTAACATTCATAGGTTATTTTAATTGATTATATTAAGTTCATTCTATTCATCATCAAAAATATATATAATAGATTGTTAAATAATCTTAATTTTTTCTTCAAATGAATTATTTTCATGATGAAATTATTTGAAATTTCATCATGGGGCCTAATCATATGCTTTTAAAAGTTTAAGTCACTGCTGATAAAGTTCTATATCAGCTATTGCTGAACAACAAGAGGTAAACATTGCATTTCCATTTTCTGTATACATATTTATCGGAATTTTTGCTTGAGAATTTGCAAGTTTTTCTGGCATATGAATATGGCACTCCGTCCAATGAACACCTAATATAATAAATAGTTAAGAAACTTTAAATCGCACACAAATTTTGGATCTTAGATTATGTAAAATGGATAATCTAAGATATGTTATATGTTAGAAAACTATCTTATCTTTGAGTTTTTTTTAGCTTAAAGTACATTTTGATAAGGATTTTTTTTATCTCAGTTTATCATTTTTCTTTTTTAATTTAAAATTAAAAATAAAAGTAGCTCATTTGACCCATGCATTTTAAATAATGGCATATAGACTGGACATAGAATCGTGTAACTTAAGTGTAAGGGGGTATTTAAACTTCAGAGCATCTGCATAAATATTATTAAATGTTTAAATTTTGTATTGCAATTATTTGCGGGGATTTCATAAAATTTAATCAAAGGACACACAAATTTTATGGGAGAGTTAAATAGTGTATATTTTATGACTGTAAATCTTAATATTAATTCTTTTCATCATTTGACGCAGATTTTTTTTCACTTCATTTGATATTGATTTTTATTAGACAGATGAATGAAGGCAGTTGATTTTTCTCAGTACATTGATTTTTTTTTTTTTTTTGCTAATTTTACAGGTTTACCTTATATATTTAGTGTTTACTTTTTTGGTTAAAGAGAAATGCTGCAGTAAAATTTAATCTAACACAAAATGCATTAAAAAAATAATTCTTACGGTTCCCTATTTTTATTGACCGAAATCACAAACCGCAGTCAAACGTCATATCAACTTAAAGCATAGTCAAGTCGAAACTAATAATGCCTTCTCCTCCCATCTCGGTTTACTAAAAACAGTATATTGGGTCACATGAAGCACTTAATGCAGATAGGTCCTTTAAAGAATATAGATTTTTTGCTGGATCTGGTATCGAACCTGGTACCCGATATTAGATTGATATCTTTTCCAACCGGATTATTATGGTTTCTACATTCATAACGTTTAAGTTATTTTTAATGAAAATAAAATAAAACATTTAGATTTCTATAATATAATATTAGAAATAAATTTTCTATTGTTCAAAAATTCTTAAAAAAAAATCCCTTAAAGTTAACACAATTATTTTTTAATGCAATTTCCTTTCTTTCTTCGTAGGTTTAGTTTTAAATTGATAGAATAATAGCTCTTAAATGTTATAAAGTTACAGTAAATATACCTAAAAAAATTTTGAGATCGAATTTAAGTACCCTTAATTAATGAAAACTTTAGAAAGTGATAATTGGAATATCATAAAAAAATTGTCTTGCAACAAATTTAAGGAATAATTTAGCCATGTACATATTTTAGACATAGACAGATAGTGTTGCAGTTGAGCCCCGGACTGTACCCTATGGTTAACGGGTTCGGAATACTCACCCATCACCAAATGCCTCGTAATTTTAAACCATGGTCAGGTGATGACCATATATGTATGCGGCTTGGATGTGTGGAGAGGAGGGTGCCTGAGCTGGCACCCTCCTCTCCACACATCCAAGCCACACACATATATATTAGACAGTGAATTATCTTGAATTCATTGAACTGTCTACGGTTTAAGATACACAATTGCAACATTTAACATTATTTTTCAAAAATTCCTTGTAACTTTTCTATTATAATCAATCAAATACGACTTTAATAGTTTTGCATTTTAAAAACATGGTTAACATTCACATCACTCCGACTATGATACTACGGTCTAAAAATTAAGAATGTAAAGACTTCACAAGAAACGTAACCATTTATTAAGACCATTTCTCGCGTAACCAATGTGACATCTTTTTAAGTCAACATATTTAAGTAAAATAAAACACTAGAACTATACCAGAATTTTTTTATATGCCATGTTGAACAAAAAAATAGGTTTTTGAAGGTTTTGGAGTTGCGGTATTATATGAAACAACGGCTTCAATTCCTGAGAAAAAATTATTTTGTCGAGAGGACTACCCACAGTATCAAATGTCACGGAATATATCAAATGTATTTATGTAGTGCGGATGTTTGGAAAGGAGGATACTAATTGAAGTATTAAATTTATCACTCGACAGAGATTCAAAATTATGATTCTTAGTGAATTTGGTTAACAGAAATAGACAGTTGCATTATAAACTTAGTTTCCTAAAATTAGAGATGTATGAGAATTTAACTATTTAGTTAATTGGAGAACATCAAATGCTTGTCTGTGAAAGTCGTTTTTGTGACCATAAAAAAGCTTATTTCATGCCTGACTCGATCGAAATCCGTCATGCTCAAACGAGCTATGCGCTTTATTACTGTAAAAGGATCAAAAATCTTTCTGAAATTATGTGTGGTGGGGCATGTTTGGAAGACATAACTATAACTACTACTACTACTAACTACTATTATGACATAACTAACTACAGTATGAAATACGAGGTTGTTGAATGACTTTTATAGGCAAAAATAAACTATTGCAATAACAGTATCTAAATAAATAAAGTTTGGATCAAATATTCATTATTTTAAATAATATTATTTTTCTTGTGTGAAATTTATTGTTTTATAAGTAAAATTTTTTTTTTTTTTTTTTCCTTTTTTTTTTACAAAATACTAAATTTATTCTATAACTAAAAACTTTTTTTTTTAATTATGGAGTAAATAAAGTATATAAATTCAAACATTGTACTTTTGTTTGGTAAAAATATTTTATAAGCATATTCCGGATATTAAAATTCAATTTGACTTAAAATTTTGCCTCAAAAATTATATATTCATTTAAAACAGTATAGATTTTATCAAAACAAATCTATACTTAATGAAATGATAATAAATAATTGCAGTTAAAAAATACGTAAGGTTGGTACAGTGTAAAAATAAACATTCCTTTGTTTCGAAAGCTTAGCAAAATTCTTATGAAAATGAAATATATATGTCCATAAATAACTAATTATTAAATACATTTTCTCAACAAAATATGCTAAAATAACATTTAATAATGTATAGTTTTAAAAAAGTCACAAAGTAAGAAAAGATTTTAGAGTACCATTCATTAATTGTAGGAGATAAGTTTCTAAGCAGAGTTCCAAAAAAAAATTGTAGATAAATCCATAAAAATTGACAATATAGCACAGTATTATTGTGATGTTTTGTGATTCTCATCTTTATAAAGAATATTTCTTTTTTATATAAAATTATTTTTTTGCAATTCTAAAGAAAATGTTTTGTGCCCCTATTTCTAATGGACTCTTATTGTAATTTTTGTGTCCCAAGTTTTGAATTTTAAATAAACCCTACAACAATGAAAATAATTCTGGTATAAGTTCTGAAACATAAAGCTTCTTTAAACTATCGAAAATGATTTCATTTTCATTTTCCTTGGCAAATAGCCTACAAAAATTTCATTTTTATCATAATTTCAGCATTCATGTGAAATTAAGGTGATTCATGTGTATTTCCTTTTAGCCAGTTCATTTTGCTTTCCAAACATAGGAAAACATATTGTATTTCCTATGGTTTTTTTTCTTAAATAAAAGCAGGAACAATAAATTAATCTTTAGTTTTCAAAATGACTCATTGGATGCAATGTTAGTTTTTATTTAATAAATATTTAATCATTTAAGAAATATAATTTTCCATGAATATTCGATAAAATATAATTAGAATGTTTCTTTGTTTTACTAGTAATGCTTTCTTCTTTCATAAAAATAAAAATTTATACAATTTGTTCAATATTTTTATCAAAAAATCCAATAGCGTAATTTGTTTTATATGTAAATAAAACTAATGACGTGAATATAAATTATGAATTTATATCATGATTTACAGATGATAATGCAGATTATGATTTCAGAATATATTTATTTATGCATGGATATATATATTTAGAAAGAGCAAATACGTATTTATTGTTCAAATATTGACAGTCTGTAGCATTAACTACATTAATAAAATTATGATATTTAAAATATATAATTATGCCTATGTTTTATGATCTCTGAATGTATAAAATATTACTTATATATATATATATATATTACTGTAAATTAAAATTAAATACTTAAAATATTTATTTTTAATTTACAGTGATATAAGTAATTACGTTATTTTTTTTATTATTTTACATATTATCAAAAAAGTAACATATTACTTACCAACTAATTTAAATGCTTTCTTTCTGAGTCCATTTTGATAAATGTATCTCTTAAAAATTTTCGAAATTATTACCTAGCGATAAATTTTTTTACAACTTTCTACGAGCATTTCAACAATTTATTTGCATTTTCATCAAGTTTTAGTGCAATATTAAAGAGGTTTAAAACTATTAGTAAATATATAATGAAAAAATAGAAATAAATATGATATAAAAGGGAAATATGTTTTGATTCTGTTAATTTCAAATAGAGACTCGATATTTTATAATTCTTTTCTCATCTTAATCTAGCTAAATATATTATTTTCGATTTCTTTTATTTCCTGTTTTTTAAAACAATGAATATTCAGAAACTAACATATCTAAGTAAATATTCAGTTGTATCTAATAACATTATTTTATATATTAAAATATAGTAACAAAATTTCCTTAGATATATCCTAATTCTTGAAACACTGAATTTGTACTGCTAAACTTCAAAGTATAATCAGATAATTTGGTCGACACTTGATTTGGGAAATTACTAACTACACTAAAGATTTTGAATCTACAAATATTTAAAATGAGAACCCTTTGAACTGGACAGACATTGATAGGTTAAAAAAAATAATAAATGCGGTGGATTCTTTGATTTATAGAGCATTTACGCTCACAAACTATAGTTAATAAAATAAATTGTAGGGCATTGTTTAGTGTACTACACAAGATAACAAATAACTGTGCTTATAATCATACACATAATCTGAATAACAAAAATATGAGATAGGTTATGAAGTTTTGACTATAACAAATCTCTTAAACAATCTTGCTTAACAAATATGGATGCTTATATTCAGTACGACTAATCAATAATAGAAGGTTTTATCATAAAGAACCGAACGAGTACTTTTTTGAAATTTTATAACTTTTTCCACTTTATTTAACGTGTATTTTCATTTCTTGCTAAACAAGAGAAAGTAAATCTTGTAATTTACGTTCTTCTTTAAAATGAGACGAATTTATAAGGGAAAATAAATGGAGAAGATTCATAATGCAAATGCTAAAATATTAGAATTTCAAAATACTTCAGAAATAGAAATAAAAAATTAAGAGCGTTTAACTTTTTTTCACAAAAACTTGTGAAAATATCACTGAAATCAAACAATACTTCCGAAAATAAAGTGAATTCTGTATTTGCTTATCAAAATTAAGGATTATCATTCATGATTAATGCATAAATTAATGATGTATAAAATGTATTTGCTTATCAAAATTAAGGATTATCATTCATGATTAATGCATAAAATAATGATGTGTAAAATATATTTGCTTATCAAAATTAAGAATTATCATTCATGATTAATGCATAAAATAATGATGTGTAAAATATATTTGCTTATCAAAATTAAGAATTATCATTCATGATTAATGCATAAAATAATGATGTGTAAAATGTATTTGCTTATCAAAATTAAGAATTATCATTCATGATTAATGCATAAAATAATAATGTAATATAAAAATGATTTGAGATTTTTAATTAACGGTTAATCAAAGCTAGAATGTATTTTTTAGCTCCACTTAATTAATTTTTCTGCATGGATTAATTTATCAATAAATTAATATGCAATTGGCTAATTAATTCCTCATTAGATTAATCAGCGGTTTGAAATTAATTATATTTAACAAAATTAAATCATTAAAAATCGACAGTCAGAAAAGTAACACAAAAAAATAAATAAAGAAAATATTGAAAATGAAATAAAAATTTTAATCAGGCAAGTTAATATTAATGTTTTGATCTGTGAGTCACTTATCTTAATAAATTAATTAAAATTTACGTACATGCACAAAATAAGCTAAAGAAAAAGCTTTCCTCAACTTTCAAAAGTGCATTTAATTTAACTTCGAAAATTTGCTAATCAAACCTGTTCAGCTTTTAAGTTATTTTGTATTTTACAGTATTTATTATTTGTTTTATTCTTAACTTCAATAATAAATCATAAAAAATCATGAATAAATAAGAAAATTTCAGAGAAAAATATTGGATGTGTTTTTGATGAAAACATATAACGTATATTATAGAAATACGGAGGAAATAAATAAGTGTAAATAAGGATTAAATTTGCATTTTGTTAAAAAAATATTGAAGACTATTTTTACTAAGATAAGAGGAGAATACTTAAATGGGAATTCATATATTTCTATTATAAATGGGAAATCATGTATTTCAATTCATATTAAAATAGTTCACGTGAAACAATAATATTCTATTTTATAAAGAAAAAAAAAAGTTTTGACACCTTAAAATGGGATTTCTTGAACCCAGAATGTTTCTTTAAATGACACATTTTTGTTAAAATTACTAAATACAGCCTTCCTGATATATCTCGTAAGTGTATTTATATGTTGCCAAAGGGGGAAACAGGAAAATTCTCAAGCACGCACTCCGAACAAATGAAAAATAACAATATTACCGGAAAGCATTTTCTTACCGAATTCCACTGAAATAATATCAATTTAAAATAATAAAAAAAATGATTACATATTTTTACTGAAAACTGTAACTAATTATATTGTTCGCAAAACAATAAAGCAACATAAAACTGCTTTCAAAAATATCCAAATTTTATATGATTTAATAAATTACAATTAATTTTTTCATTCAATGATAATTAAAATTAAATTTACGCTTTTAGTTAAATATTGAAAACAGTTTATTTATTACATAAAAACAATCATAAGATATTTATTTTAAAATTTCATACAACATCCATACATAAAATCTTTATTCTCTTTGTACGCCAAATTTTTGCTTAGAAATGTACTTCAAACTGTCGCAAAAACTTGAGTGAAACAACTTATATCAGGATGTCTGCTTTTCGGATATATATATATATATATATATATATATATATATATATATATATATATATATATATATATATATATATATATAATTTAAAGTAAAAAAGTTTCATTCTAAAAGCGGATTTGAATTCAGCGTTTTTTTAAAATAATTTAAAACATAATTAATGCTGGTTTAAACTCCTCGTAGATTTGTTGATATTGTGATACATTCTGATACGGAATTTTTGTCGCTTCATGAAAAAAGCATGTTGTTGTTTTTCTCTTTTTAAAATTATCCTCTATGCAGAACTGCTGGTGCAGAGAAAAAATATTTACGTCATCGATTTTTTTTTTTTTTTAATATAATTTCACAGAGCAGATTTTCTTTATAAATTACTATACCTATTATTTTTTCATATTATTATAGTTATTATTATTAATTAGCTCAAAATTCATTAATTAATTCAAAAGTTTTCAATTTTTTTATTCCACATTCAGTTTGCTTTTATCTGATCTATGTGTCAGATTTGATTTCATGATGAAAACATCACATGAGACTATGTTAATTAAATTTAGTAATGTGGACACACAATTTATGTGTCAAACTATAGAATTTAATTTTCATTTTCATTAAACTCGTACATTTAAAATTATAGGACAGAAATTATTATTTTTTAATTTTGAGTTTTCACTTTTTTCTTAGATAAAAAAAGTGCTAGATCTGCTCTACTTCGGATTTTTGGCTTAATTTAATTTTTGTATTTTCTATTCTTATCTAGATTAGAGTTTAAAATACGTTTACTAATATATTCATATTTTCCTTTTAAACTATAGAAATTATGTTTTCAGTTTAAACTAAAGCTTCACACAGAAGGGATATTATAAAATTTTTGGATTTGTGTTTATTTTGATAAATTGTATAGCATAAAATATAAATTCCCCTCCCTCAAAGGATTTTTTTCTCAGAATGTTTTTCCTCGCCAAAAAAAGACACTCTTCAAAAGAGCGAGATTCTTGAAAATTTATATATATTTTCTGTTTTTAGTAAAACTCTTATTAAAATATATTTTCTTCTTTTTAGTAAACTGAGTAAGCATGCTGTAAATTGTGTCAATTATATTTTCATTGAAAAAGATGTCAGGTAATTTAAAAGGCACCCAGCGAAACGGATACAGTTAAACTAATACGTTACATAAATTATTCAAAAGCCGTTTGGTTGAGATACATTTCATAATGCAATGTTGAAAAAAATATTGAAATAAAAAAAAAATAAAAAAGAGGGAGAAAAAAATGGAATCCCATTTGAATTCATTTTAATACTTCGATTATTATTCGATATTTTCTGTAAAACACATACATTTAATAATTTTTATTCAAGGAATTATTACACGGATCGAGCATGATTTTTACAAAATAGGCTTTGTACTTTTTCTCCAGACTGTGAGGCATTACTTATTATTAATTCCATCATAGTAAACTTCTGATGCTCCTGAAAAAATGTGTGTTTTGTGAAATAATATGAAAAATATGCACTTTTCTTAGAGGCCGCAACGCATAAATGCTATGATTTACTTTTACTTGATAATTTTTATAGCAATATTGTAACTAAATTATTTCTGATATATTTGTTATGCATATTTCTAATAAAATGAAAACCGGATGATATCTCACATATTGTTGACTAAAGCAGAGAACTCCTACACAGATTAAGATCTGAAACTTTTCCCCACCGAACACTAAAGTCTGTGAGCAATACTTGAAAAAAATGTTCGCTTTCACTCTTAAATAAAACTGCATTAAATTACATTTTGCCAACTTAAAATCTATTGTTATCAACATAAAATTCTTTTAATTTAAAATGTATTCAGATTTTTGCCGTTTAGAAAGAATTATCGCATTTAATAATAAATATTTTTTGGTTGTCGAAAGAAAAGAAACTCAGAAAACAACTAAACTCATTCTCCAACAATATGTCTGCAAAAAAAAAGAAGCAAAACATTCATTCCCCTAATACACAAGAGGCAGAATTTGAGCCTGGCTCCTTCCGTTGTTGGAAAAGAGTGAAACATATATATATATATATGTATATATATAGATATATCTATATATATATATATATATATATATATATATATAACTATATTGAACAGGTCTATGTATGTTACAGAATTATTATCCTTCTTTACTTATAAAATATGTAGCAACTGACCATGGCATGTCATTTACCAATGTTTCATAATGGCGGGAGGTTTGACGATATGTGTCTGAACATGCATACATGTATATACATACATAAACTCTTAAAATAGATATCTATTTATATGAAACATTTATAATTAATTCAATATGAGTATTTAATTACTAACAAATACATCATTCAACAATATCAATAAAAGTTAAAAATAATTAAATGAAATTATTTAAAATGGAAAGATGATTAGAAAATGAAAAAGAGGAATTTTGAAGAAAAATAGGAAAATTTTTTTAAAAATGGCGTAAGGAAAGAAAGGAGTCAGTATTTCAAAACTGATTGCATACAATTTAAAAAGAAGAGAAGAAAAATTAATGAATATTCAGTTTCTGAGACCTTCAGTTAAAAAGAAACGAAATGTGATAAAAACATCAAACAAATAGAAAAATTTTGTAGAATGTAAATTTAATTATAAATTTAAATGTAAACAGTAATTTTTAAATGTACATATATCCCTTGAATGGAAATATGAAAAACTATGGATAAAATATAAATAGATCGAAATGTGAATTATAGATTAAATTAAAGAAAAAATGATTAGGGGCAGACTGAAAAAAGATTAACAAACAAAAATGATGAATAGTTAATTAAAATCTATGAATAATGTTAAATGAAATATTTAAGCAAGAGTTAAGTATAAAAAAATAGAATTGCCATAATAGAGGAAAATTACTATTGAGAGGGTGATCTAGATGGAAATAAAAAAGCGAAAAATAAAATTTTGAAGGCAAATGATGAGATTTTAGAAAACTCAAGGAAAACATATATTTATTTACCTATCTTTCCAACTGTTAAATATTACAAAGAAGGAACAAAAGACAAAGAAATGAATGCTTTCAAAATTAAAACAAACGAGAAATTGCGATTCAATTTATAATAAGGTTTCTAGCTCTAAAAGAAAAGTTAATATAAAGAGAAATAAAATCAAAAAGTTAATATAAAATGCAAACAATTAAAATATTTTTAAATAGTTTTTTTCAGTTTTTTTTGTTTTTGATTATAGTTTTGAAACCAAAATGTTTTAATGTTTGTAAATTAATGGATGCAGATAAATCAACTGTACTTAAGTAACTGAGAAAAATTAATGAAATTAGTATAATCGGAATAAAGTTTATAAAATTTGATTCCCTAATTACATTGAAATTAAGAAGTATTAGAATGCCGGTTAGCTACTCTAAAATTAAATTCACTTCCCTTATTGTGAATCTTAAAAATTATATAACAATTAATAGCAATGAGGTTAAATCATTTTAGTAATTAATATATCATTATTATTTTAAATTATTTTTTTATAAACTTTGGCAAATCTCTGAGAAAGAGAAATCGTTGATAACTACTAATACGTTATCTGCATATCAACTAAATTTAACATATTAAGGAGAATTACGTTATTCATTGAAGAATATATTTATAAATAGCACTCATTCCTTAGTAAATAAATAGAGTTGGCTTTTGTGGGCTCTAAAATTATTTCTCATTTGTATATCACTAATTTATGTTGATGAAGTTAGCCTAGTAATCGAACGAATACTGTTATAAAACATATTTAAATATTATCTCGCGTTTGCCATGAGAAATTTCTGAGGTAAACTAACCGTTATCTCATATCACAAAAGAAGAAAGATGAAAAATACTCAACTCAATAAGTAAAATGTATTCTAACAAATTTGCAAACAGAAAGCATTACTATATTTATTTTTTTAATAACTACAATTATTAAATTTATAATATTTTTGAAAAAGATTATATTTTATTCGTTTAGTTGTGAAACACTTTTGGATCATGAGATATGTAACTAAAAGTAAAAATATTGTAAAGAGTCAGGCAGGCCGGCATTTTGGAGAACGTTGCTCCTCTTTTATAACTGAGCCATATTTTGGTGTGGAGTTCGACTTCCTCAGTACACATATGCCACAGATACCCGTTTATATGGTAGTTAACCATTAACAATCCATTCTTACACGGTAACGACAAATACAGGATAGTTAGAGAGAGAAAGTACATCTATGACCAAACTAGGATTCGAAGCCAGGACCTCCCTATCCGCAGTCAGGCTTGCTGACCTCTAGACAAGTTGAGCGGCGCAGTAGCTATTGAAATATGGGATATGCATGGTGGTTTTCCATCTATGCATATATGATTGTGGTGGTGGGTGCTTGGAAGTTTTCCGATTTTCTTCTCTTGTGACACATTAAATTCACTGTCCTCGAAAATTACTACCAGTAGGCAATTTATGTGGAGAATGTTATAATGCCTTATAGTGCACTTTGGAAGGCTGTTTATCCCTTACGCAATATTAAAAAAAGGAAAAACAAAAACAAGAGATTATCTATTTTCTTAAAACATTTAACACTATTAAAAAGTTTAAAATTTCTGATAGATTTGTATTTAAAAAATTTACTTTCCAATAAGTAGAAAGCATCTTTTATTAAATAAAAAAATAATCAAAATCTTTCATTTTTATCAAATTTAAATGTTTTGATAATTTAAAAAAAATCATCTTTTGAAGAATTTAAATATTATTTTATAACGATTTTTTAAAATCATATCATTTTAATCACTCATGTTTATTGACTCCACTGAATGGTATCATTAATCTTTATATCAAACAAACAGGAATTATTTGCAATGATTTTTTTTAACGAATTTTTGGAACAAATCATAAGAATTTGCTATTGATGAAAACTTTTTTCTTCATTTTCATACAAGTTACATGATTACTTCCTTTGGAATCGAAAAATAAGTTATTTATTAAAAAGTTATTGAATATTAAAATATATAGTTAACATATATTTTTACAATATTAAAAAATAAAGTAAGAATAAAAAGGTAATTAACATTTGTTTTCAGTCTCGAAATAAAATTTTCAATAATTTATTTGTATTAATTTATTAGAAGTTTCCAATTATTAATTTCAGATAAATTTTATTTGCTTGATGCACACATTTTTTGTTAAAATGTATGCAATTAAGGATACCAATGTACAGTATTTTCTTTACTAACTATTATTTAAAGTAATTTACATTTATGAAACTAATCATTGTACAATATTTATACTTGAAAAGTATAAATATTGTGTCATTTATTAAAGATTATGTTACGTGTTTTTAGATAAGATTATGTTATTAAAGATAATTGTTACGTATAAAATTATGTATATTGTACGTAACAATTATCTTTAATTTTGAATGTCTAACAACTATTACTATGCAATAATTATTTGTAATTTTATTTATTAATGAACCTTACTATTACCTAACAATTTAATATTGGGAAGAGAAAACCAAATGAGAATATAAAACTTATCTTAAAAATACAATTTCCTATTCATAGTTCTTTTAATATTAGTTAGAGACCTTCTGTAAAATGTTTCTTATTTAAATGGTAAATTAAAATTTCAGCTTTTTAATTTAATTAATTTAATTTAATATAAAAATTAAATTAAATTAAATTATTTATAAATTTTATTAAATTAAATTAATTTAATTTAATATAAAAAAGTAGATTGAGAAAAATTACCTGTGTACCAAATAAAAAATGTTTTTCGAAAACCATATTTTTTAATATTATGTTTCGAAAATCATATTTGTATTTTAAATTTATATTATTCGAATTTTATGTATTTCGAAATCAATATTCTATTTATTAGATCAAATATTTTAAATGGAAAAATAACGAACAGTTTAACAGAAGTATCATTAATTTACAACGTTATTAATAGTGTCTCTTTGTAATTTAAATAATGCATACTATTTTTTTAAAATATTCTAAAAACTCTTTCAAAATTTCGCCATAATGGAAAATTAAAAAGAGTTAAAATGATCGAAATGTTTTTCAATAAGTAAATAATAACTGATTAAATAAAAACTAACTCTAAGCATATTTAATCAATTTTAAGAGTTTTCATTGTGCTCTCTTTTACAACGTAAGTTGTGTTGTCTGCGTAATAGGACTGCAAAGTTTTTTTTTCTCTTGCACTATATATCAATTTTACAAAAAATTGCAAATAAGAATTTACAAAATTATGTATAATGTACGTAACAATTATCTTTAATTTTGAAATTCTAACAACTATTACTATGCAATAATTATTTGCAATTTTATTTATTAATGAACCTCACTATTATTCTAACAATTTAATATTAGGAAGAGAAAACCAAATGAGAATATAAAACTTAAAAATACATTTTCCAATTCATAGTTCTTTTAATTTTAGTTAGAGACTTTCTGTAAAATGTTTCTTATTTAAATGTTAAATTAAAATTTCAGCTTTTGTGCTGTTATCCCCATTTTAAATTCCTTCATAAATAAGGAAAACTTTTATATATTTTACAGAACTTATATAAAACACATTACAACACATTTTTCACTAATGCATTTTTTGTAATCAAAATAAAAACATAATTCAGGAACTTTTATTAAATAATAAAAATTGTAAATATTTTCATATTTCTCCATTATTATTTACCATTAGTATGCATTTAATCATATACATTTTATTTGAGAACACGATGCCTTGCAAGTTGAAGTATTTTGCCAATATTATTTACGAAACTTTTATAAAGATAATTAAAACAAAAAAGCTTAATATTATTTCATAAAGAGAATAAAGTTGTTATCATAAATTACATTTCAACTAACAAAAATCTAAATAACATTGAAATCGAAATGAATCATTAATGATAACCAAGGACTTTTTCTTAGAAGGTGTGCACCTCATTAAAATTATTGTTTTTAAGTTAGTAGAAAAATTAATTAATAAAATTGAATTAGATGGGAAAAAAACGCTTTAAAGATAGGAAATAGCTTTTTGATTTCTTAAAATTTTTTTAAATTAATTAATCTGTAATGCATTAATTAATGCAGATAATTTAAGTAAATATTTATTATTTTAAATGTAATCAACTCTGGGGCCTAATAATGGGATAACACTCTTCAAAACATAAGATCCCAAATTTGATACCAAACTATGTTAAACAATGAGAAATGGATGATGAGCTTCTGCAATAATCGTGAACGTCAGTCGGGATGATTGCTTTTATGTTTTCCTAGTTTTCTCCTATGCGATTACTTAATACGCCCTACTAGTCTACCCAGGAGGCATAAGTATTGGATATTAATATGGCTTACAACGATCTTCGGCCGTTAGGTTGATTAATAGGTGGTTTAAAAAATGTAATCAAATCAATTACATTAAAAATAACAGAACATAGTTTACAATTGACCAGAAGACTAATCATTTCATTTTCTATTCAATTATAAATTGTGTAAGCATACTTTACAGTGAATGCAAGTATAGACTTTAAAAAAAATTTAAATGCAAACAACTATAAATGTTTCCGGTTTTCTTTAAAAAAAATTATTATTTTTCATTCGTTTATTACTTTAATTAAAAAATTATCAATTATAACTTTTGAAAAATAATTTAATGGATAACAAATGTAAATAAAAACAGGTGTTTTAATATTTTAAAAATTATTCAGGAAAAATTGAACAAAACTCTTCTCGTATTTATATAATGATTACTTTGTACAGTTACAAATTAAGTGTAAATTAAAATAAAATAGCAAAAGTTGGTGTTTGAAAAACTGGTTTTATAACAATTGCATATGAAATTATTATAATTCTTTATTGATAAATGCTTATTAATTTTTTGATTTCTTAATTGATAGCAAATATAGCATAGACATAAAATTATTGTAATATTTAAAGCTTATAATTTTTATAGTTAAATTTATTTTTAGAAACCTTTATGTTTGAGTCATTGACTAATTTTATATATGAAAACTACACCATCCATATTTGATTGCAAATTTCCTTAGTATATTTATTAATAGATGGATTAAGCTTTAAACATTAAATGAATAAAAATTTAATCATAGATTTTCATTTTTTTTTATTTAAAAAACTTGAAATCTTAAAAAAGAAAAAGAATTATTAAAAGAAATATTCGTAAGGCAAAACAGTTTTATGATTCTAAGAGATTTCTATGACAGCAAAATGACTTCATTCAATAAAATATATTAAAAATTTATGTGAGGAATAAATAAATAAATAAATTTTCCTAGCAATGACTGATAACAATTAAAATATAATTAGAAAAAATATGATAATAAGCGTTAAATGAAACAGAAACGTCATTAAAATTTCTAACAATATATGTGCTAAGAAAATACTTTTCAAAATTTCCTAGTATCATAAAATTTTAAAGATCTTAAAGTTTCCATAGTTAAGGTTATTTTAATATCCTTTATTTTGTTCAAAAATAAAAAAACAGATTTATTTATTCGATGAAAATTAATTACTGAAAATATCGTTCAATGAATTTTTTCCAATTAATACCACTTAATTAAATAATATTATGATTTTTTTTTCTACAACGTATAACCGTACTGAAAATACATTATGAATATAAAACTCAGTTCATATTAAACTAAAACTACTGAAATTTATATAATTTAAGTATTTCTTATTAATATACCTAAAACATTGAAGTTATAAAAGAAAAAGCAAAATTTATTGGAAAATAAATTCCTGTCTTCTACATTACTGTTCATTTTAAGAAAATAGATAAATATGTGACAGACAGATCACGAGAGTGGAGCAAAAATACGGTTTTTTTCAAAATATGCTGATATTTAATCGATAATTAAATAACACAAGTGCCTTTTCTTTTCCTAATTCGTATTATGTAAATGATTATGTGAAAATCTAAGAATAGTGGAATTGGTTCATGTGATGTATTTGTCCAATTAATTATATTTATAAATTACTAAAAAAAATTAAGTATTCATTTTGGCATTTGAATTTTGTATCATATTCAAACAAAAAAAAAAAGATTATTTTTGTTCTTTTACAATTAATTTGAATTTTATGAAACAATTGGAATTTTGGTAATATAGTTGAAAAAAAAAATTAAAAATAGAAAATTGTAAGGAATAATACTTTTAAGATTATAATTTGTGAATATAATAAGTTGGAAATTACTTTACAAAACAGGATTATAATAAAAATGTGGAACATAAGTAACTATGAATGCAACGCAATTTATTTTCTAAAAAAATTTTTTTTGCATATAGTAATTTAAACTTTTTTATCAATAAATTAATTTTCCGAAATGTATCTGAATCACTTGATTTCACTAACACACACTTTAAGATAAATTATTCTATTTCACATAAGAAATACTCAATTTTGTAAGTAACAATTAAAACAAAGAAAAACAAATAAAACATAATAACATAATATAATAACATATCATAACATAATTGTTTTGATAAAAATTAAAAATATATTCATCATATTTGTGATCTATTTTACATTTCTAAGCATAAAAATAAAACAACAAAATCGTTTTTATTTAGCTTTTTGGCTAAGAAGATAAGTGAATATAATGAACGAAAATCAAAAATGTTTTCCATTATTAATTATTAAAAACTGCAATTTAAAATATTATTTAAATAAATTTAACGAAAAAAAAATAAAATGATAAATTTGAAAAAATAAATGGATCAAATTTTATATGGTTAAAATGTAAAAATATAAAATGCACATAAATTAAAAATAATTTAGAACATTGAAATTAAAACAATTTCTTTGGAAATTCTAATGTTCTTTTTTTCAATTTATAACATTATTTTTATTTTATGTAAAATGCTTTCATTTTGAAAAGAGAAAAATAAATGCGAAGATGAAATATAAGTAAATATTCTTAAACATTTAAATGTGTATTTTTTTTAAATAAAATTTTAAACCTTGGTTTCAGTTTAATTACTTTATAACAAAGGTTTTCTCAAATCATTCGAAAACAGTATCAGAATTTTTTTTATTACATATTATTCTTTCCAACGCCAAATTTCATTAGATTAAGCATGTTTTAAATTAAATACTTAAAACCAAATAAGACTTATTTTTATCAAATTATGCTAATCTTTACTAAATAAATTTTTAACCAGTTACATTCAATCTAGTTGTGACTTGAATCAAATTTTACTAAATGAAATCTTTGAATTTGATTAAAATGTGAATCAATGATATTAAATAGATTTTGTTAGATGACAATATTTAGTACTTGAACCCACAAACGGTTCTTTCTTAATGTATTTCAGTCAGGTGATGCTTATAAAAGCTAAAGTAAATGGATTAATGTAAGCAAGACATTGCTCAATTATTTTAACTACTACTTAGTAATTCTGCTATAATCAATTCTATTATTTATGTGTAACTAATTTTTATTAATAAATAATATAAAATTAAATCACTATACAAGAATTGGATATTACTATACTACAGATAAATTTCGCAATTATAAAGGAATTTGTAAAGTTGTTCTATAGAATTATACTATTATTTTACAATCTAATGATAACTTTACCACGTCACTATTGGATAAATTTTATAAAATAGAATTCTATGTTACATTTATATATTGAGGTATCAAAAATTACATTTTTTCAATTAATTTCGCAAAATCCTAAGGATTTCCATAAATTGTTATTTAACTTTGTGGTTGTTACTATTTTGGGTTAAAAGTTTATAAAGAATTTTATAAGAATTGTGTTACTTTGTGTGTTTAAAGTATTTTATATATGTATATTATAATTTCATTTAATTTTAAAAATTATGCTATATTTAAATTTGAAAAGTTATTAAAGAAACTCTTAAGTTAATACAGAATTCTGCTGTGTTACAATATTTAAACTAAAAGAAAGAGTTACTTTTAAAAGTTTTACAAAAAAAGAATTACATTTATTACTTGTTTTAACAATTACGCTTTAACTATCGTCCTTTATATAAAATATGTTATGTTTTCAAAACAATACAAATAAATAAAGTTATTAAATACAGTGACCATTTAAACTAATTATTTTACGGAATAAATATTTTTAAGACATATTTTTGTCAAATTTCATTTTAAAAGTTACTGTTCACTTTTACTATAGATAATCTATCAATCCCAGTGGTGTGAAAATTAAAAAATGTAAAGGATTAAAACTTTCTACATGGGCAATACCTTCTTATTCAATTTTCAGATGAATTCTTATATCGTAAGTCTGATTAAAATCGCCTTACCCCTGGTGTGGACACTGAAGTCGATGGCCCCGTCCGGTTTTCCTCTGGGGGCTCCGACGTCCTGTATATCACTCAGGGTGGGTCGTCGTACTACGTCCCGGCCTACGTTTAAAAGCCTCTCTATACTGTAGAGAGAAAACCTACTAGGCTGCCTGTCGATGGCCGGTCGGGAATCTTCCATTATTTTTGGTCTCGAAGGGCAACGTATGTTCTGATGGGTGCCAATCAGTTTTGATGGATAAGAACTTTCCTTAGCTGTAGTAATCAGCAAAACATTCCAGAACTCCCTTGGGGTTTACTGTGGCATTGGAGCTCAGAGTCATGTGTCATGGTCTTTGTCTCCGGAAAGAATCAGGCATGAAATAGTCGCCTTGACTATGCTATTCGCTGATCCGTAGACATACCGCTGATCGATTACAAATGTCACTTGCTCAGCTTTGAAAGGACATTTTACAACTGAATCATGGCATGAATGGCCGAGGGGGGTGCAGGGGTGGGACCGTGAGGACGGACGGACAGCTGGAAACACCCCTTCCTGCTGGAGAAGGACCGGTGAACTATCCGGTTAACGCAATTATCCCGTGATACGAAGCCCAGAGCACCCATAATGAAATATTTGTCCAAAAACGCTTAAGTCGTTGCCGCTCTCTGATTGGTGGAAGGGGGGTGTTCTTCGGTTGCCGCCTAATTCCTCAACTCGCTCGCTGATACGTGAATCGACTTCCCATGAACCTCTTGTTGTTCAACTGATCGGTCAAGTGGCAGTGCAGCGTTTGGCGATACATCGCATGTGTGGCGCCAAGATTATTGGATAGGAACAAAGAGAATAAATGAATAAAAAAATATTTAAATTCTCGACAGGATCTTTTTTTTCTTTTTGACTCTCAAAGTTTATTTAATTAAATTGGTAAGATAACCTCTTAATTATTAATCCCTAATTATTATTTGTTAATCATGATTAATTTTAAATGGTTTTCACTGATTGCGAAACATTTTTCTATTTTCCAGAAATTATTATTCTTAAATAAGATTATAAGAATTTTCTTAGAGATTAAATAGCTTCTTAATTACTTTAGTTAACAACTTATCACTAGAAATTTTTTTCTTTTGAAGAAAAATCAAATTATATAAATTTCTTAAGAAATTTTAGGCGAAAATTAAATTCTGCAAATTATATAAATTTCATTTTTCAAGCTATGGTAATTTACTCAATAAAAATTTAAAAAAACTTAGGAATAGTGTATACAAAAGATAAAATTATATGTTAAGAAATCAGTAATATATTTTTTTAAATATTTTAAAATACATGAACTCATATAAGCTTCAGAAGCAGAAGTATTTTCAGTTAAATCTAGAATAATGAAAACATAATCAGTATTTCAGTATATTACATTATCTATGTAAACAAATTAATGCATGTATTAAGAGAATTTCTTTATGATTTACAATATTAACTTTTTCTTAACTTTTTTTCATCAGTGACTTTTTTAATTTTATTAGCTCTCAATTTCTTTTTAAATTTGAGATGTAATTATTTTTCAGAAGTACATTATTTGGTACCTGAATTTCAATATTACATGCTCTTTTAAATTGAAATTGTTTCCAGAATTATTGTTTTAACTAATAAACAATCATGTTTCATCAAAAAAAAAAAAAAAAAAAAAAAAAAAAAAAAAAAATTTATAAATTTCCAAACATTATAGTAGTTTAATGTTTGGAAATAATAACTATCAATTCAATAATTTAGTATTATGTTGACTTTCCCACTTTTTTTCAGGCATGAAAAAATTGAATTAATTTAATTTTTAAAAAAATATTTGTGAGTGTATGCATAGGTGTGTGTGCGTACAACTGACTCCAACGCTCTTGTATTTGTTTTGTAACATATTAAATTGTTTTAATAAATTCTAAAATTGGTAAAATTCCAAGAAATGAATTTTTTCCAAATCAGAGCTCAAAATCGAAATCACCTCAAAATCATTTTCCATTTTATCACATAATACAATAAATTGTTAAACAATTTTATTCGAATGTATTAAAAATAATATGAATTTTATTCTTAATAAGAAATAATTTAATAAATTTAAAAAAAAGCATCTGGTCGTGAATCTTCATATTTGCATTGCGTGCTTATTATTAGCAGTTATTGTATTTCAGCATCTATCCCAATTATCACTATCTACATAGTTTGCTATTTTTTATCTAAGGCAATCGGTCTAAATTCGAATGCTTAATTAAAAGAATAAATATTGATAAGCATAGCTCTCATTTTTATTTTTTCTAACTTTGACTCTGATTAAAGCTTATTGTTAAACATCGAATTATCTTATAAAACCCCATAACTGTATGTTTCTGCATATTTTATTACTTCATATCGGACTTGTAGAATCATATACTAATGAAAGTTTGTAACATACCTTAGCCAAAGATAGTGTTTAATAACTTCAATTCTTGCCAGGAACAATATCCTCTCTTAGTGGCAATATTCTTCCTTAAGCTTACTCATCACAATGACAGAGCTTATTGGATCCCTATTAAAAAGAAAGTACAATATTCAATCAACACTATCATTTTTAGTTGAATCAGAATCGAACCGGCGACCTTCCACAACCATTCCCGGTCCTACCATTACCGACGCTATTGTAGGTGTTCATTCAGTTCTAGTGAAATGTAAACTAAGAAATGAGACTCAAAGTATCGATTTCAATTAATACATTTATACTTTCTTTTGCCGACCAATTTGTCTTGTGGTCAGCGTGCCGGACTACGGATAGGGAGGTCCTGGGTTCGAATCCCGGTTCAGGCCTGGATGTCTTTCTCTCTCTGTCCTGTCTTTGTCCTTTCCGTGTGTGTGTGAACGATGCCTACCCTATAAACGGGTCCCTACGGCCCGTATGAGGGTGCGATGGTGGCTCACTCCCTGTGGTGCACCTGGGGCAACGGCTCGGCGGCTAAGAGGTCGCTGTGTCTGGTCGGTTCCTTGGTATCAGGGAACAATAGATTAATAGACTCTGTTGCAGTTGTAACTGTCGACAATCTGCCATTGGAAAAAAAAATACTAACTTTTTTTTTAAGCTTGAATGCTATATATGCGATAAATCCATTCAACATTCAGTGATAAATTTGTTTTTATATTTCTTATATAAAACTAGATTCCATATTCTAATGAAACGAAAATACCAATAAAAAACGATTTTGTTAATATAAATTTTGATTGAAAGGTACTTTTTTAAAAATTAATGTGGTAAATTTTCTTATTCGGAAAATAATTTCAATCTTTAAAGAAAATAAATATTTTTATAGATTATTTTTTTTTCTTTTATAAGTTAAAAATTTTCAATTTCAAGATATTATATATGTTTTGAAGTTAACTTTTTATATACGCGAAAGTTAAATGTTGATAGTTAAGTACATATATTGCAACTTTCAATTTATTTAATCATTTTTACTCTCATTAAATATTTGCCACTATTTGTTATTTAGATTATTAATATCATTATATTCTAGTACTTATTTTTCATTGTACTATTACTTGTGCAGAGATTTTATTGTAAATAAATTCCCATACACTAAATAAATTTCTGTTCTCTGTAAAACATGTTGCAGTGAAATTCAATTATGTAATAATGTAAATTAAATGATTATATAATATTAAATTTTTTGGTTTCCTATTATAACCAAATAAAATTTTTAAAAAGTAAAGAAAAATTGAAAATAATTTTCAAAAAAATATGTAAATAACTGTGGTAGTATGTTATTTTGAATCCCGATTCAAATGCCGAATTTCATAGTATCATTTTAATTTTACCGCGTTAAAAATTATCGCTATCAGAAATAAAGAGATCCAAAGATCGTGAGTGTTTCAGCACTCCTTTGATACCTACTAACTGGGGAATTGACACTAATAACTGGAAAGTTTTTATGAGGTTGTCCTCAACTCTTTTACGAAACGCGATCACAAAGAAGATACTCTATGGGCCCCGGTAGCGGGTGGGAAGGGGGAGATCGAATCACATTATCCGTGTTAGAAGAGGATGGTTGTATAGAAGATCCAAATCGACAGCCCCTCCCCATAATGGAAGGAATATCACGGTTGAACGGGTCTTTTGACGCGAAAACTCTAGATCCGAAGTGCGTCGGGGATCGTCTTAATATAATCTTTTCTAAATTTTAGGGCAAAGTCCTGACTGATTTTGCGCATCCAGCAGTAAATAATCTCTCTTGAAATAACCAATAGCTCACATGTCTCTTATGTATATCTTATCTATTTGAATTCTGCTTCATTACATTTCAGTTCACAAGTAAATAATTAAAAATTTCTGTTAATATTTCAGTTATAAATTATTTTCTATTTTTTTATTTTAAAATTTATAAATAGAATATCTTATGCAAATAAGATATATTCTATTTATAAATTTTAACTATCTATAAATTCTCACATTAAATTTATTTCACAACTCTAAAACTATGCAATCAAACCCTTTTTCACGTCTTGCAAACTTACTGAGCGAAAATTTAGTAATGAAATTTTAAATTAATTCTAATTTGTGTTTGATGTGTTTCTGGAGCTTACGACAAATTAGTAAATTTATTTGAAAAATATTAATTTTATAGAGATAAGTTAATGAAAAGATCACTTGATTGTTAAGCACATATTTGACCGTTTTATAAACTGAACTTGTAATAACTAAACCGCGCGCGCGCGCGATATACAAAAATTCACTTGTACACCTTATATTTTATATATCATTCTTTGACATTCTCTTGAAAAAAGTATAAACTTAAATTTTCTGAATATCTTTTTTTTTTTTTTTTTTTTTTTTTTTTTTTTCAGAATTAGTCTAACTTATACATTTAACTTTTTTGAATTAAAAAAAAAAAAAATTTTATTTTTCGCATTAATGAAAATTTTTTATAAAGGATCTGGGAAACTTCTAATTTGATTTAATATTAATTAAAATTCTCAATGATATTTAGAGTACCATTGGTTTTACGGGAGAACTCGGAAAAAAATCAGAAGGACTTGGGTTCCCTTCTGGGAGGTGAGAAAATGGGATGGACACCAGCTCGATCAATGAGCAAAAATTTTAAGAAAAACCAAAAATAACGTGCTTGTTGTTCTATGTAATATAATTTTCATGTGATATTATTCGAAGAATATCCAAATTTGAAGAGAAGAAGATACAAGATGAAATATATTTAGGGTATATATCGGCAAATATTATCATTAAATCAATTGATTGTGGAATTATTGTTCCAGCTCAGCATATCTTAAGCAAAACCAATGATTCTGTGAGTATATAGGTATATCTAAAATCAACATAATGAAAGGACATACTGGAAGTTGTTATTTCATCATGTTGATCTTTGATATACCTTGCCGAGCTGGCAGCCGAATGGTTAGCGCTCTTACCTTTGGTTCAACAGTTCATGGGTTCGAATCCAACCTTAGGTATGGATGTTTGTAGTGGTTTGGAATTCACTTTAAATCGTTGGTCGCGGTCTAATTAGCCCTAGTGTGCAAAAAATGACCGTTGAGCGACAAAAACTTAGATATACCTATGTAGTCACAACATCATTGGTTTGTTTAATGATAACTGGAGTTATTTTTCGGAACGAAATCCTCATAGAGGTAAATTACTATCAACGTGTAATAATTTACCTCTAGAAGGATTTTTTTCCGAAAAATAACTCCAATCATCATTGTACTTAACAAATAGAACAATCATCAAAATTACCGGTTCTCAAGCCAATGGAGTAAGTTTAAAACTAAACTGAAAAACAGGCGTCAGCTATTGACATCAATCCGAGAAACCAATGGAGGTGTAAATCATTCTTTACAACCGAAGAAGGACAGATTAATTATTGAAAATACTATTCGTACCTAATTTTCCCACAAAATCCTTTTAAGTTTTTTAACTGTTTATAGAAAGTGATATTTAATAACTGAAGTTAGGGACTGATAAATTAATGTAATTCTTTATAAACTTATGATATTCGCGTTTTATATAAGTTTTCATTAAAATGAATCAAATAATTTGATTCCAAAAAAGAGTTAAAATACTTTAATAATGTTATAACTTTACTGTTATACTTTAGTAGATTTTTTCTTGAATGTGAAACTAAATCATAACTATTTAAATAATGATTAATGTTTCTGTACAATTAAATAAAACATTTTTCTTTAATTTGTAAATAAAGTTATAGGGCTAATGTTATTATTTGACGAGTTCAATTTTTAACGAGCATTTCTGTCAACACAGAGAATGTATACCACTGCATCTTCGTAACTTTTTTCGGTGGAACTTTTAGGACTTTCAAGTTTATTCAACAGGTTAGAAATATTTTAAGCGATTTTTTCTAATTGTTTCGTGACTAGGGACTTAAGCGCTGTTATAATAACACCAATTCGCATATTAAAATGTCGAGTTATTTTGAATTGTGATGCCACTTTTTCAGTCAGTTTTGGTACCAATATATATTAATACGGAAATGATTCAGTCATATTTTTGTAGTCAGTTATATCTTTCTCGTGTACAATAAGTTACAAAAATAAACTGGATTTCAAGCCTTCTTCATGAAGACTTTTGACTTTAAACAGATAATTTCAGTCCAAAAATGCGTGTGCCTCCAGCTAATAAAAACGACATATAGTTTTTGAAAAAGCCGTGTAACTTCTTCATTTCATTATAGTTGCGCAACAATTATTGTTTGCTAAATCTAAATCTATATCAAAAAAATAATAAGTGAATGGTTGGTTGTTTCGACGTCTCTAGTTATTTTTAGTTCTTTTAATTTAATTTACATTTTAAAATAGTTATCTATCATATCCTGGGGTGGAATTGAACCCATGAGTTGTTGAACGAAAAACCAAAATGATAATGACATTCAACTACCAGCTCAGTGGAAGATCTGTAGCGGAATACATACCATAGTTTGTGACATAGTATCTAACATTTAGAAAATGCAGGAAAAAAGCCAATGAATTGACTCAGTTCTTTTCTGAAAATGCTTAACTGAAATCTTGCTAAATTTGGCTGAACAAATGATAAAACTAGCCAAAAAGAAAGGGAAAAGAGTATCTTCAACGAAGTCATTTCCACATGAAGTTTCAATCTGTAAGACAACAATTATAGTTTTTGGAATCGTAAATGTCAAGATAATAACTGGGGGCTTTTTTAGACTAGCTAATGATCTAAGGAAATCCTAGATTAGGAACTCAAACTAAAATGAGCTAATTATGTAAACAAACTGAACTGCAAGTTCCTTACATAATGAATATAAAACAAAAAAAAGCGTGCAATTTTACAACAGATGAAAAGACTGACAGTTTACAACGCAATTTGCGGAATATGCTATGGCACTCAACACGTGTTCCCCCATGGAGGGCGCCGCATCAAATGGGGGTTAGACCACGGAGTCAGTCGGCAGTTGCGGGTACTTCTTTTTTTTTTGTCGGGTTGTCGTGTTTTAAAATAACATCATTTGGAGCCATCAGCTGTCGCGTCAAGCGGCGAAGAAAAATACCAAGGGATTATCTTTTAAATAAATACCTCGTTTGAATCTAAGTAGTTATCATTGGGTTCGAAAGGTGCCGCTATTGTGGAAGCCCTTTTTCCAAGAAAGAGTGATGTTTAGGGGGCCAAAGAAAAACCAGAAAAGATGGGGAGGGGGTCCCTGACAAAGCGGAAGGTGTCTCCATCTTCTCACATCTGTCGGTCTATAATCTTTGGGGGACTTGCTGCTAAAATGTGTCTAATCATTCAAAAATGGTTTTAAATTTAAATCCGGAAGTCCTGCTGTTAAGTGAACTGCGGGCTTGAATTAAAGATACCTAAGAATTTATTTTCAGATGTAATATATGTATATATATATATATATATATATATATATATATATATAGATATGCAATTTAATTTATCATCTAATAAAAAGATGAGAAATGAATGTCTTCAAGATATGCTATATATAATATATTTTATTTCAAACTAGTTTTTTAGTATGAAATAACTATAGGTCATGTGATAATAAGATCGAAACTGATTTGATCTAAATATTTAATCTTCATATTGGTAATATTTATAAAATTTTACTTGAGATGAGATTAAGCGCTTCCTATTAAGAGGACCATAAGTTTAACCAATGATTTCAATTCTGGCAACAACTTCATCTTTTAAATATGCTTCAAGATTATGCTATAACCAATTTTTGTATTTTTAATTGCTTTATTTCACTTATATATTCATATGAAGTTACCTTTACTAACTTTGCAAAATACAAAAAGAAAAAAAAAATTTGCTACAATTTTCCAAACGTAAAATGATGGGTAACATTACAGGTATATGAAGCCCCAATATATTAATTTGCTCAAATTTTAAATTATAAAATTATAAATTTATTGTATGGCAAAATAAAGCATTTTCCTAAAACTAAGTAAATCACATAGTTCAGTTTGTTAATAATTAATATGTGTTGTTTGAACATTTTTCACCATATTTGCTAAATTTTAAAATTTTATAAGATTATTTTTCTCAATCAAATACTATGCCTTTTTTTTTTAAAGTATACATATTCCACCGTAAGTTTCATTTTTTCGTTAACCGTAAAATATACTTGATCCACATTTTTTTAACATGTTCTATATCAATCAATCTCAAGTTAAGAGCATCCAAAATTGTTCATTAACAATAATAATAGTAAATGCATATGAATAACAACAAATCATTAAAAAAGAAGATCCTTTTAAAAAGTATCAAGAATATTTCTTAAAATATTACTTAATAAGCAACCAAATATTTACTATCACCATACACATTTATTACAATAAGATTGATACTAAAAATACGTTTTGTAATGTCTTTTTATTTGTTAAGTTATTTCATGTTTAAACCAAAATTTCTGACAAAATTAATTCTGACTGAAGTTTGGCTTAAATGTTTTTTCTTTGTTGGTTTCCATTAAAATTTGAACTTTTTGGATTTATTACTTACTTTGATAAGTAGTATAGAAAAAGTTCTAAAATGTTATTATTTTTAAATGGAGAAAAAAAAGAAAAAAAAAACATTCGCCAGAAAGGAGGAATTTACGAAATATATGATACACATACATACATATAAGCTTATACGAGGGTTACTCTGAAATTTTTGAGATACGCGCAGACGAGAATTTACGAAATAAAAATAAAGGCTTAATTTTAAAATACAAAGTATTTTAACAAAAAAGACGACATTTTACTGACTTACTTCAATTTGTTTAGCATAGAATAAATTTTAAAAAGAAGAGAAAATGAAGTTGACGCAAGAACATTTTCGCGCTATGATTTTCTACGATTTTAAAGCAGGATTAAATCAAGAAGAATGCGTTCAACGGTTGCAATTAACATTTGCTAATAAATCTGCAGCTCGTGCTACTGTATTCAGATGGTTTAGAGAATTTAAAAGAAGTCGTAATTTTCTTCAGGATGAAAAACACACAGGAAGGGCGCCGTCGCCAGTAATCCCGGATTATGTGTCTTCCATATGAAAATTGTTAATGGATGATAATCGCTGTACCTATCATATGATACAGAAGGAGCGTAACATTATATCTGCAGACATACATAAAATTATTCATGAAGAATTACATATAAAAAAGTAGTTTGTCCTTAGGTACCCTATAATCTAACTGAGCACCAAAAAGAGGAGCATGTCAGAATCAGTAAAGAAACTCTTAAATTGCTAAATGATGGTGGCCACCACATCATTTCTTAAATTGTAACAAGTGATGAAACGTACATACCGTTTTTTGACGTTCCAACACGTCAAGAAAGCAAAGTCTGGGTCTTTGAAGATGATCCCACTCCGACAATGGTGAAAAAACAACGCGCTCTGAAAAAAGTGATGTACACCGTTTTCTTCAGAAGTACGGGATTGGTCAAAGCCATCAAGTTGGAAGGACAGAAGACAGAAACAGCAAACTGATGTACCACTAAATGTCTTCTAGAAATTCTACAAGAACTGAATGTTGGGGGATTAATGCTTCATAATGACAATGCATCTTCACATACAGCCGGATTAACAGTTGAGTTTCTTAAACAAAAACAAATTAAAGTAATCGAATATCCACCGTATTCACCTGATCTAGATAAGTGCGACTTTTGGTTATTCTTTAATCTAAAAAAGAACTTACGTGGACGTCGTTTTCATTCAGAAGAAGAGATTGATGTGGCTATTCTAAGAAATGAATGGCTTGAGGCATTTAATCTGTGGAAAATTCGTCTACAAAAGTGCATTGATGCTGGAGGAGACTACTTTGAACACACCTAAAATTTTGTAAATATAACTTAAAAACCTAGTTGTATCTCAAAAATTTCAGAGTGACCCTCGTATAAGCAATATCAAGTGAATAATGAACTAAGTACATGAAAGTGACTGATAAACTATAAGGGTGATTTCATTTTGATTCTACCTTGGTATTAAACTTAATAACATTGATTTTATGAGACATTTCAAAAATCTGTTAATTTAAAATTTCATTTTCTCATTAAAATATTTACATATTTATTTACAAATAAAGTATTAGGTTGCTATTTTTGCTGTTTGACAAATATGTAATGAAGAATAGAGAGTAATATTTTAACACCACTTTTTAAACAACCTGACAAGTCTTTTCCCTTGGCATTTTTATAACCTACAAAGCAAATTGCTTTCAAGGAAGGCTTTTCTTGATCATATTCACATGTGGCTAGGAATGAAATCTGGAAAACTCCCAAATACTCAAGTGGATAAAAACTGTTCGCCAGCACGCTCCTCTCTACCTAGCTCTGAATTGAGCTCGACCAGCTAAAAGCAAGCAGTTAGGTGGAAGTCTTCGTAATATAGAAGCAGGGTCTAAGCGAAAGTCTCTTCAATACTTGACAAGTCACCCATAGAGATATCCTTTCGCTTGGAGGACATTGCAACCACGACATATTTAACGCTTTCAAGTCTGCTTTAGTGAACACTTCAATAGAATTTAAACTGATTACCTTCTGATTATGAAAATGACGCAAAAGAGTAAAACTATGATCTCCCATTGTTTAACTGAGGTTAGTATCGAATGTAGGACCTTATGAGCCTTGCCCTACCACCAGCCACCTTTAAGCCGAAATAGTAAATAGTAACAGGAGATGTGAAAAAGAATTAAAATTGCACTTTCACTGGGTTATGTAAAATAAAAAATGGCAAGTAAAGAGCGTTTCGTTAATAATTCCTCTTTAAACAAATCAAACTAGTAAATAAACTCTCTAAATAAAACTCGATTATTGTAGTATTGAATTCACTTCTCAAGCTAAGAAGTACTTTATTTTTAAATAATTAAATCACATAAAGAATCTAAAATTCATCTTCTATTTATGTATCGGAAAATTATGCTAAGCTTTTTTAGAAGTTCAGTGTATTATCTTAATAATTATTATTCTATTTAATGAAAAATATTTATTCTATTTTTTTTTTACTTTTGATTATATTGGAAATGATTGTTATCTCACAACCTTCACCTTAAGCAATTCAATTTTATCAAATACTTTATTTCATGGTCAAAATGGGAAACCGTTTCTTTTCTAAATACAGAACAACTTTCATATATATTTAGAGAATTGCTTGTGTGCAAAAAATTCAGGAACAAAAAAGCTATCTAACAAGCACTGATTCAATTTGTAGTTTCTATTCAAAAAAAATATTTTTTTAATGGTATACACATATCGTCAGCATCTTGGTAGAAAAAATTATAAATAATGATGGGATTTATATTATTCAACAACGTTTATTCAAGGAATGAAAAATTTATTCATTTTTATTTTAAAAACAGGTAGAACTTTGCGGTGAGCCTAATATTTACTATTTTTGCTGATCATTACAGAGTCCCAGAAGAGTGTCATTGTACCATATGAAACTTTTATCATTTTGAAATGACCGTTTCATCAGGATGCCCATTGTATGGCGTTAAGTATCGAGAAGTCTGAACACTGCATCGATGTCCCCCCCCCCTTAAAAAAGCCACTGTGTCCCTGAAAATAAAAAGTGCTACGCAAATTTGGTTATTAAACTTGTCCATATCTCTTCCAGCATTTGGATACATTTTTCTCGGAAAATGTGTCTAAGAGTTCGATTTCACTTCCGAGTTCATTACATACTTTTCGAACACTTACAAATTTTTGTTCCTTGCTTAAATATGTATTAGGCTCCTCTTAAATCAACATAGAAATAATTCACTGAGTATACACAGAAAATAACATGCAGATTTTGAATCAAAATTTCTTTGGAAATATTTTGTAATTTATATCTTATTTAGAAATGTTGACGAAAGCATGAGAAATTTCTCTAAGCTGAAGTGATCATCATCTCAACCTTATTATTCACATGCACATATTCACTATAACCTAATGGAGTGAAGTACGACTTCCAAAAAGTAGAGACCCTTATACATGTTACAAATGAATACTTTAATTCGAAATAATAAAATAATTGATTGGATTTAGCAATTTTGACCGGCAATATTATAAGAATAGGTGCTTGTAGTGGTTTGATATATCCACTCATATTCAGAAATTATCATATTTGATATCTGGACCAATCAAAAACCAAGATTCAAAACCACAATTTCCGTCTATATTGATTGGAAATGTTCATAGGGATTTTGAACAAATTTTAAACAATAAATCCCGATTGAATTTGCTCTCACACGGAAAAATTGATTATAGATTTCATTGATCGGCAAGAATATGCAACCGAAAATGCAGCGCGATAATCTAATTTACGTAATCATAACATCATATGCGTGTATCAATATTTTTGCAAGTCGAAAATGCTTTAAATAAATATTGTTCTGATATTACTATAAGGTACGATTTAAGGAACAAAAATGTGCTGCTACAGACTTGTTTTGGAGCACCAACTTCATCTAGATTTCTGGGAAGACTTTTCCTTAATTGGTCAACCCTTAATTTCATATCACAATACCACAAAAATATTTCCAAGTACTCAGCTGACGTACTAGTAAAAATGAAGCATCGTATTTAGTAGTTGATCGAACCCAGAACTGGTCAATATGAAATCATTTTCTTACCACCAGAGGAAAAAGTATTCATTAAAACTAATTTACAAAATGAGCTTACTAATATAAGTTACTGGTGACCCATTTCTGCTTACTGCAAACTGCTCAGTGCGACCAAAAAGTTCATAATTTTTAAATATTTTTAAAGACGTAGTCAATATCTGAGCTGGAACTTTTCTCTTCAGACTACACACTACATCAATATTACATAATAATATAAATATCTGCTTAATTAACTTAGCTATACTGACTATCGAATAGCACAATATCTGCTCTTGATAAAATTAAGTATGGATAATCTTAACATTTCTTCATAGACGGTGAATTACTTTCTCCAAGATTGACAAAAAATTTTAACTAATTAATTGAAATGTCATTCTTATTGCATCAATTTTTAATTCGTTACAAAAATTATCAAGATTATTCTGTGTAAATAATCGTAATAAAATCCAATCATTGAACAAAAATAATTACTGTTAAATATTTCAATAATTCACTGACTAATTTGTTATGATAATTATAATAAAAAAATCTCTTATAACTTCTTTATATTTATAAACTAAATTAAAATATATTAGATGATAATTTATTTTTCTCAAAAATAATTTCTCCCAACTATATCTTTCAATACAACATTAAAAAAAAATGAATATCTAATTAACACCATGAAATTACGGGAATAATTCAGCCGGCGAAACCACTCTTTTGTGAGAAGAAAACAATGACCCCAACTAAAATATTATCCACCGCAAATAAAATTAAAACCGCAAAGCTGAAAAACGCGTTTATTTTATGTTCAACTCGGCGACAATAAAGCCTAAATGGCGCCTTATTCTCTTTTTTAAATAATAATAATTTACGCGCACACATAATGAAAAAAAAATTTGTTGGCAATTGCACCTCTTAAAAACCTCGAAAGTCATGCAGAAGGCAATTAGGAGAGTTATAAAAGAAAAGAATCTGCCCTTCCTCCACCCCCCTGATGAGTTGGAGAAAATAATTAGCTCTTAACGGAATGATCTAAATTAAGTGCAAATTAGTAACGAAGCAACAAAACGGGAAAAGATGGAAAGCAAAATCAGATCCAATTTATTTCCCGGAGAGTAAAAATCCGGAAGTTTATTAATGTTTTCGATCGGTACTCTCGGGGAGACCTGCTATTATTTTCAGAGAGGGTGGGGGGTGATATAGGGAGGGCAGAAATGTTGCTGTTAGAGACAGACACAGGGAGTAAGACGAGGCAATTAGCGCAACTTACGTTTGACATGTCACTTGCAGAGCGGTTACAGTTATTTTTTTCCCCTTTCTTTTCTTCAGGGACCGAACACAAACGAATTGATATGAATGAGGGGTAAAAGCTCCGAGATTTTGGTGAATGGAAGTAAAATAGAAATGGTATGCGATGAGAAAAACAGATTTAATCACTTATGGGCAACATGCCTCAGGAAAATAGCATTTGAAAAGAAACCGCCTGAGCCCAGTTAAAATGGTTTCATTTTAGCCAAAAAAATCAACATTTCAATCCTAACATTATTTAACTGTAACCGAAAGTGAGACAAATTCATATGCTTCTTTGAGTGAATTTCTTACCTTTTTGAAAGAATCTATTGGCTTATAAACTTTTGAATGATTTTATATAATTTATTAAAATAAAAAATATATTTGCATAATACTCAAATGGATTATGCTAACTTAAAGATTTCAAAATATGCATTAAATGGAAAAAAAAATACATTAGAATGAAAATAATTTTCCGTTCATTAGTTCACCAAGAAACAACAAGCCAAACTTTTACGACTATTCACAAGAACTTTCTTTCTAAAATGCTTCTCTCCTTTTACTCACCATCTTCCATAAAATGATTTTTTTTCTTTTTTAAAATTTGCATTTTTAATGTATTTTACTTATTTTTTAAAAAAAATTAATATGAATTTTGAATGCGCATTGGTGATTAAATTTAAGAAAATATTCAGATTAGACTACATATAAAAATTTTACTATTAAACTATATAAGAAAATATTTATTGTAGTCAGAACATTGGATAGAGGGATTTTAAAGAAATTCAATATCTATATAAGTTGATAAGATATAAAACGAGAGTAAAGATCAACTGTATGCTGATATTGACTAATAAACACATTTTTACAATGAATTTGTCATAATTTCTTTTTACTTCCATGAATTTTATGCTTTTATAAATTGACTTTAAACTTTGTGAAGATATTTATTGATTTAAATCTATATTTAATTTAATAGTTTCAAAAATAAAAAAAAATATTCTCGGCAAATTGTTTTAAAATTTCATTATTTCAGTTATTTCTTTTTCTACAGATAAGTCTCATTGTTCATTTAAATGCTTTTAAAATATATAATTGTATTATTCTTTTATCACATAACTAATCTTATTTATTAATTAGAATAGTTACTAAAATAATTAAATAAAATTTTATGTAACAAGAAAAATTAATAAAATAAAATTTATGTGCCAAACAAAAAATGTAAAACTGTAAGCAAAATATAATTAAAATGTTATCTAAGAAAACCCATAGCAGGGAGATATTATATATGATATTATTTACGATGGTATAATATATATATCTTAATAATGTATTATATTTATTTATAGAATAGTTAAAAATAATATTATTTATTTATTATAGGATATATTAGATAGATTTTTATATAGAAAAATCTACAAAAAAATATATACTATAATAAGTAAACATCTTAGAAAAATACATAGAAAAATCTGGAATTTTATGTAAAAAAAATATGTGTGTGTGTGTATGATAGATTTTTAGACAGAAAAAAAATTTCTGAACTCTGGTAGTGATGTCAGGTAAAGTGCTTGATTTATCAAATAAAATATTAAAAAGTGGCTTAAAAACTCTTTATTATATTATCAGTATAACACATTTCTCCAAAACATCAAAAACACATTTCTCTTCTTTTCATTCCAGAAATATATCATAAATGAGTGAAAACATCTGTATTCACGATATCAAATGTCTTCATGAACCACTATGCGTCTTCTTTTTTAAAAAATAAAGTTGACGTCAATAATAATAATAAAATTAATAAAAAAATTTTAATTCATAGTATCATCTTTCGCTAATTAACTTGATAACTAAGGTGAAATCTTATAGCAATTTTAATTATTTTAGCTTAATTCTTCTACAACAGAAAATAAATATAAAAATGTAAAAAAAATTAAAAAATGTCTGAAATTTTTAATAATAAGCTGCTATTTCTGAGATTTAATCCTCGAAAGATAAAGGTAATGCTAAAGCTATAGCAAAAATAACCTTAATAAATGAAGTTAGTTCAGTCAGGGACACAATCTGCTTAGCTAACAAGGTTATACATATACTGAATTTTATTCTCATAGAATACCGAAAATCCTAAAGACTCATATGAAAGATACGTTTATGCAGATCAAAAGTGAAATTCCATGGTGATAGGTTCACCGTGAGTTAGCGATTGGACGGAGTTCTTCAGAGTATGAAATTCTATCGTCACACACACAATCCCACGCTGAAAAACAAGAGGTAATATTCCGCTACTGCCTTTCACGTCTGTCGGAGGTTATCTGTGATCAGATTATGCCTATATAATTAAAAAATGTTATACCAATTTGCCACGATGAGATTACTCGAATTCCACAGCTTTTTCGCTTGGAAGATATATAAATGTGGCTTACTATATGCAAAGTACTTACTCGGAAGGATTCCAGAAAACCTCAAGGGATCCGGGGAGAAAGGAAAAATCATTCTGGAATATTATTTGGAGAATATTAAAACTCCTTACAAGAAAATACCGCAATGAAAATTCTTTCGTTCAGTTTTAATAAGTAGGGATTCCCCTCCCCCCCACAGTCCAAAGAAATAATCTTTCAATGTTTTGAGCAGTGTATCTTATGTTTAGAATGTAATGAATTACGCAATGCTTTGTTAACAATCGTAGAATTTTATAAAATTTTAATCCTTTATCTGATTCTGATTAGTAATTCAAAAGCTTAATAAATTTTTTTACGGTGAAGAATTGGTTTTGAACACACTGCTCAAAACATTTAAAGAATGCTGATATCATGGATGGATTTTCCAGAGGGGGGTTTCTTTAGAAGATTGATACATAATCGACAAATGCGTTAAATTATATCGGGAAAGTACACATGTTTGGCAGAAAAAATTTCCTTTTACTGAGCAATAAGAACAGAAAGGGGGGAAGCATCAATTATTGCATATGAGAAAGAGCAAAAAAAATATTACATCATGGATAGTAAATGGATTTTAATCCTGAGATGGCTTTAAATTATGTCCGAACACTTCTACCCTAACAAAAGTGTTCTTTCGAGGTCTAGGAGAGTTTGCAGGATTCATAGTCAAAATTTGTCTATCAAGTATACTCCATTTGTTCTGTATTCTCGATTTATGTCGGGAGAACACAATAGTCATTCCATTCGTTATGATTTACTTTTAGAAAAGGAAATTCTCCACCAAGTGATTATTACCTAACCAGTCGCTGTTGTCCCTTACAGGAAATGATATCTGATTGCTGCAGCACAAAAGACTTCAATAAATATGAGATCTATATATTCCTTTCTATTTAGAGCTTCCTTTCAGATAATTTGGAAATCAGTACTCTTCAGTGGAAAAGAAAACGTAGATTATCATTCCTCTCTGATTAAATTTGACACATCCTTGCACGGATACGGGATTTTTTTCGTGCCACTTCCCTCCAGATAAAAATACCCTTATGATAAGGAAGCAGAAGAACTGTATTGATCAAAGAAAAGAGTAATGTTTCACACATTTCTGATGCAGTAAGCAAATCTCTGCTGTTGATTCCCTTAAAGTACCAAGGTACGTTGTGGTTAATGTAATGTGTACCATTACTCTGGGAATATACTAACCTATTATTTTCAACCATTTTCAAACGGCAAAAAGCCGAAATTTGGAGTATATCAAAATATATATTTGCAATTAAATATTTTTCAAAAGAATTAAATATATTTTTGATAATAAAATACATTATGATTAGATATGATGACAGATTTTCAAATAGTTATTCATGCATATTAAATAAAAAAAATAATCACATTGACATAAAAAATCCAGAAATTGAGAAAAAGCTAATGTGATTTTGAATGTCTAAATGTTCACTATTCACAAAACTTGCATATTTCAGAGGAAATTCATACATAGAATATTGAATTTTAAATTCGCGTTTCGTACTGTAATATTTAGAAAACTGTAAAAGTTTAGAAAAATTAAATCATCGTAAGTTTAACTTGTAGACTAATTAATCGAGAGATTATTTTATATAATTGTTTTTCAAGCACATGGAATGGTTTCTTGTACCTAGTGGGACTCTATTAGTTAGATAGAAGCTGCTAGGTGAGTCTTCTTGATTTTGATGTATGGACCAAGCAGAAAACCGACAGCATTTTGCTTGTCAACCCCGGAAATATCATTTCACTTGGAGGACATTGCGACCACAACCTGTTTAATGTGCTCCAGCCACCTTTAGTGAATACGATTGGTTTTCGGTAAAGTCAGGATTCAAATTGTTTGACTTGCCAACATTTGCAACTAATATTAAAATGTATACGTCAAGTTTATACATTAAACAAAAATTGTTTCATTAAACTCTGTTGTTTCATTATGTTCATCAGACTTATGGTATTTCCTTCTAGGAAACTTTTTAAAACATTCTACATTTATTTGTAAGGAGAAACGACAATATTTACGGTTTATATATTATTTTACATGAAATAAAATTAAATGATTTTCTTTATTCAGTTTTTGTAAAAAAATCTTTACAAACATACTTTGATGTATCAGGACTCAAAATCATATTTGATGCTTATGTTCATTGTAATCTGAAGAAAGAACTAGTAACAAATCACTTCCCAACTTAAAGCGAGCGATTTACTTCAACAATTAAAAGCATATGATGCATGAAATAAATCTTTATTATCTTTCTTAATTTCTTAAAAAAATCCTATATAGCATCACGATAACGAATAATCTTGGTTTTTCGCGATGTATAATTTTTGTATGACCAACGCGAATAAAAACAACGATATAATAAATATTCAATTATCAGAGACTTCATCATCATAGAAAATCAACAAAAATTATAGTATTGTAATTATTGCGTCTAGAAGGTTGAGGGTTCGAATCTTACTTCCTCTAAGGATTATTGTATTTAAAAAGTTCCATATACATTAAAATTTTTAGAATTCCTCAACCAGCATGGTATGGAGGATGGTAACGGTTATCTCCTTATGCGTCAACTTCAGCATTTTTATCCGATTATTTCAAACGCATGAACTTTGACTCTTTTATAGATTTTAGTCTATGAAAACCATCATGCAAGTATTATAAATAAAATACAAGACAAAAGTAAGCATTTCAGCGTTTTAAAATTTGATTCGTAAATCTTTATGGATTTGAGAAATTAAAATTAATTTCAGATCTGCCATTTATCAAATGAATCATTAAACAGTATTTTATGACAGGAACCAACACCCGTTTACAAAATCCGAAACACCAGTGCTAACATATTTTCCAATCGATTAATCGGTTAAGCTGTCTTTCCTCATTGAGCATATTACATTCTTCAAATGAGATTTTAATCTACTAGAGTTTTGACAGCCGTCCCTCAGGTTGTGCGAAAATCGGTTGCCATGACAACAGAGTACTCTAGCATTCCTTCCTGCGCTTCAAGCCAGAGCATCTCAGCATCACCCCCGCCCATGCCGTGGCGCAATTATCCCCTCCCTCGCCACCCCTTTCAATTACCTTCCCCTCCCCTCTATAAACTAACTATCTCCGGTAAGATGACCGTCGCTTTCATGATTGCATCGCTTATGTACACACACATACAAACTCAGTATTGAAACGCTTGCTTGGTAATGATCGTTTCTTGCCCCCCCCCTTTTCTATGAAAAGCCGAGGAAGGGGGTTGCGCGACCGCGCCTTTCAATCGCCGATTAATTAGGCCTAACTGCGACGAATGGTTTCGGACCATGTGGTGATAGCATGATGAAAGACCTCCGTTTACACACGGCAATTACGGTCGAGGATAAAACGAGGAATTTCCATTGCGGGCCGCACAGGCGGAGGCGGGAGGGCTTGCGTTTGAGGCATGGCGCTTGCATTCAAGGTGGGGAGGGGGAGGGCTTTTAGCTTTGAAGAAGCAAGGGCGCACCGCCCCTCATATTAGAGAAAGCGATGCTCTAAAGAGAAACGAATCACCGGTTTGGTATTGTAACTCATAAAAGCGCCCCGCTTTCTGAGGGCTAATGATCTCTGGCTGGCAGCGCTTGGAACTGGTTAACGAGGGCGGGGGATGGGGCAACTCCCAAAATACAGATTTGCGAGTGAAAAGCGAGAAATCAGTTCGAGTACTTAAAGAATGATCGGCCGCGAAGTGACAACATCAGAGGCTAATTAGGGGCAAGTTCCCCACTGGAGGAAACGTAAGTGCAAGTTTTTGGGGTCTCATTACCGAAAGAAGTAAGGTGGAAGCTTCAGCTCCACTTATAAATGAACCCAGATGAAAAGACATTTTCCATGTGTGAATTTGCAAAACTCATTAAGTAATTAATCTGCTTTGCACTTGAAATTTCAATTATATTAGACAGCAAAATTATTGGCAAAGAAAAAAAATCGAATTCTATTAAAACCAATTCGTTAGTAAAATTAAATATTTGTAATTTTTACATTTGATATTGACAAAATATTCAAGATAGTTTCACATTTGAAAATTATGATAAAAGTTCTTCTAGAAATATTTGCTTATTTGGTACGGATTAGGATTTTTCAGCGACATTTTATTTATTTGACACAAGGAAGAAAACCTGGAAAATTAAGAAAGCCGGGTATGCTTGGCAGTTATTATAACAGACAGACAACGATTTTCTGTTTTCCAATAATAATTAGAATGGAGTCTGGCTTAACTTAGCTTTGTCTGTCTTGCCTACTGGTAGAACTGGAACATGATAGACATATCATATTTTTTATATTAATAAATTTGAACTACTTAAAAGAATTAGCAAAAATTAATAAAAAATTTTAATTATGCTTTTTTTTATTATTTACCACAGAAATCTGTTATAATCCATTAATAATATACTCCATAACTTAATAGTTATGAACCAGCATCTGGGGGAATATTGAATTAACTTCTGCAGCATTTTATTAAAAAATACATCGATTATAAAATTGAAAAAAAAAATTTTTTTAATTTAATTATAGAAACCTGTATTTCTTTCAATGGCTGAGTGGTTAGCGTTTTTGACTACTGAACAGTTGGGGTTTGAGCAGTTCAGGTATGAATGTTTCTTTCTCTCTGTTTCTCTGTCCTTTCATCTGAGATGATGTATGAATGTTGCCCACCCTATAAACAGGTTTGTGATGGTATGGCCTGGGAAATGCTACTCATCTCCGTGATTTGGTTCACAGGTGCCCACCGGGAAACGCTAAATGAGTAGCAGTATCTAACTGGGAACATTAAATGAAAAATTATTAATAAGAAGCAGAGCATAATATATTTCATAATCATGGAAATTAATGGATATGTGGTAAAATAATAAAAAAAAAACATCCCACAAATTAGAATGATATTAAATAAAATTAATTAGTTCGAGGAAATAATATTATATTTTTATCGAAAAAAATATTAAGATGAAACTGCAAAGAGGAATTTTAGTAACATTTATTATATAATAAATGAAAATTTGTTATTAACAGTTATGAGAATTCAAAGAATGGGATCAAAAATATATATCTTTATGTAAACAATTATTAAATATTTCAGTAAAATATCTATATAGTAAAAAGTGGAAGCATTTTTAAATGGATATATTATTCTTCTCAAAATATAATTACTAACAGTTCTGATAATTAAAAAAAAAAAAAAGAAAAGAAAATGTTATAGAATCAGTAAACCAAAATATTATTATTGTAAATCTTTTATATCATGTTCACTGAAAAACACATAAATACAAATTTTAAAGTGAAGAATAATATCTGAAATTAAACTGTGAATATCAAATAGGATATTATTTTAGATTATTCGTAGGAAACTCAAGATAGCAAATATGAAAAATAAAGTTAAAAAAATTAACAAAATTGCCTGAAAAAAATGTTTCATTATTTTATATACTTATAACTATTTACCATAAGTAAATTTGTTGTAAGACTTTTTATTAATGAACAAATGCATTGTTTTTTAAATTGTGTATTTAAGAAAATATGTGTAGATACATCTTTTCCTTATTTTTTGTTTTCCCTATATTTGTGTCTGTATCTAATTTATATAACCGTATGGTAATTAATGAAACTTATGATCTTCAAATATTTCAATTTCACGCTGTTTGTATCCAATTTTCAATATTTGTTTAAAAAAAATGGTTCATTTTAGAATTACCAATTCTACGTATGTGGTTAAAAAGTTAAGGAAAATGTTTTTCTTCATTAATAAAGCAGAATCTATGAACGAAGTATTTTCCTAAAATTAAATACTTTTAGAAACTTGTTTAAGTTTCTAAAAGTTTTATTATTTAAAATAATACATAGTTCATTGTGTTTCATGTAAAGCAATAATGTGTACTCTTGGTTATTCGTTATTGTCTATGAAAGTTCCGTAATCCTATACGATAAAGTATGGAATAGGATATAGAGTTTACCTAAATTTTGTAACTTCAAAATATTTAATTTTGTATATAAAGTTAAATAATGAGAATTTTTAAAAATAGATAATCATCTGGAAAATAAAAATGTATAAAGTTTAATTGATAAACTAATCAATTGTGGAATAAAATTATGAAAGAATAATTAATTTTAAAAAGGAGAACAAAAGAGATCATGTCAAAATAATTCTAAATTTTATGCAAAGAATAAGATTTGAAGAGACATTTAGCTTAAAATATTAACAAGTGCAGTTCTTAGCTTTTACTGAAAGGAATTTTTTTTAGATAAAAACTCTCTGTAATTTATGAAGAATGATTTATTTATATAAATAAGAACACAATTTTTCAATATGTGTCAAATATACTAAATGATAGAAATAATTTATTATATTCATGATAAGTCATTCTTATTTAAAAATTTCACTCCAGTTTCTTTTTTTTTCTGTGTATTATACTTACCAGCCAACTGTTCGATTAATATATTCTTATGTATGTATATATATATATATATATATATATATATATATATATAATGCAAGATTAGATATAGAAATATATAAAGACATTTATGATTAGTAATACATCCATCGCAAAAGTAGCTAAAATAGAATTATTAAAATATAGTTAATCTAATATTTCATAAATTAATACTAGATGAAGAATGATACATTGAAAATACTAAATGGAAAACAATACATTGAAAATACTAGATGGAAAACAATACATTGAAAATATTTGGAAAGTTTAAAAGAAAAATATCAAAGATATATAAAATGGAGCGAAGAATCAACATGGCCAGCTTCGTCAGGGGGTGTTGACCACATTGGCACAAAGTATGGCTTTTCTGCACTGTCCCAAGACATAGTCTTAAAGAAGCCAGTACACCTCAAAACCACACTAAAAATAAAATATCAAACTAGAATACAAGAAGTAAAATTTAATCTAAAATATATAAGCCAAAATCTCTAACTAGAATACAAGAAGTAAAATTTAATCTAAAATATATAAGCTAAAATCCAATGTTGCCAAAATACATATAATTTATAATAATCAAATCCACATCCAAATGCATGTTCAAGTCTGCAAGAACAGCACTAAATACTATATTTAAGCCAAATAAATACTTAAGTTAATGACTAAGTGTCAACACTATTGGCATTTCAAGCTTCTTAAAAGACCTTCAAGGCTTAGGTGACCCTTCTGAAGTATAAAACTACGCCTTACTTCACTCTTATAAGCAATGCTCTACTCGCCAAATAGTGTTTAATAAATTTACTTGGAATGCCATTATGAGTTAGAATATTTTTAGTCTATTTATTTGTTTATAGATGTCGTTTAAATTATTACATATATTGTATATTCTGCTAAGTTGATTAATAAGAAGACTTTTATAAATTTTAATTGAAATGTTTGAATTCCAGAAAATTAGTTTATTTACTTTAAAATTATTAGTTTTATCATATATGTCAGTCAATGTGTGGTCATCTCTTATCGTAATTGAAATATCTAGAAATTCAGTTTTTAGGTTATCAGCATTAGTTTTAATTCATTTTAATTCCTCGGGATATATATTATTGTAAATTTTATCAAATTCTAGGCAATTAAAAATTATAAAATCGTCAATGTATCTGCAAGCAATAGGCATTTGTATTATAAATGATTTTTCACAGTAATTTAAAAATAAATTTGTAATATACTTGAAAATTTGGAACCCTGGGGAATGCCGTTAACATGTAAATAAATATTTTTTCCATAAGATATATAATTATTATTAATACAAAATAAACTAGGGTCTTTCTAATAATTTATATCGATACCCAATATTGAATTAAAATCATAAAAATAAAACATAATAATATCAAAAAGTTTTTCAAGAGGAATACGGATGAACAAATCTTTAAATTCATAAGTGGAAACAACATTAATTTTATTGGCAAAAATAAATTCAATGATATGTTTATATTCTTAATTATCCATGTATTATTTGAATTAGTAATGTTATTTAAAATTATATTTAAATATATATATAAGATTTTTGTTCATGAAAGTTTTTCAATTCTTCCCTCAGCATTCGTCACGTTAGCGTTTCCAGTTTTTCCATCATCATCGCTTGATATTTCCTTTTGCTGTCACTATATACTACACTGTATATATATATATATATATATATATATATATATATATATATATATATATATATATATATATATATATATATATATATATATATATATATAAATTTTTCTTTAGAAGTCCTTAAATTTAGTGCATTTTCTAACTAACAGGAAATATGTATAACCCCCAAAATATTTCATTTTGAATGATATGAGTTATTATGAATGAATGGATGTAAAATATTTTATTTAACATTTCTAACTAAATTGCTTTTATAGTAATTATTAGATTTATGTGTATTTAAGTGTTGTCACATTTTTACTCACTACAATTTTCTTGAGACAATGTAAAGTTATTAAAATGGAATTACAGTAGTAGGAATTTTATTAATTATTAAATTAATTATTTCTAAGACTCCCTGATGTAATTTTTTAAACTTATTTGCTCCTTAAACTATTATGTAGTACATTTTTATAGAATAATAAAAATAAGTTGAATAAAATACAATTAAGTATATAAATTACGATTACATTCAACAGTTAAGGTTCAGACAATTTTAATATGAATGATAGTGAGTTAAAAGTTTGGAATCAGTTTCATTTTAAAGCAAAAATGGTAAAAATGGCTTAAAAACTTTAATTTGACTTTAAATTTTTTTTTAACATGTTGACTAAATTAAATGCATTTAGGAATCTTTTTTACCGAGCAAGAAAGAAATTTGACAAGCATCAGAAAAGAAAAAATAACAAAACTGAAAAAATGTATCCCCAAACTAACGAAGATTTCGGTATCACAAGCTTTCTTTCATTATAGTACCTTAATCTAGAGTCACATAGTAGTCGTAAGAAAATTTCCGCTGAAATGTATTTCTCATTAATTGAGCTTGTTGTCTAAAATATTTATGACAACCAACAAAATAAAAGAATTTCATTCAAAATTAATTCACAATTTCATCATAATGTCCAATGTAGAGAATTGTTTTCTTCAAATTGAAATGTGCACAGTTTTCAAATCGAAAATAATTCATCTCAAAATTCTTGAAAATACATGAATACTTTTTCTTTTTTCATTTACGTGGTGAATATATAATTATTAACTTTGTAAATGATAAAAAAGAAAAAGAAAATTGTGTTTAACAAAATGTTAACATTTAACTCTTAAAAGTTTTCCTTTCTAACAAATAGAATTATTTCATTAAAAAATATGAACATTGTTGGAAATGAAAATTTTGGCTTTTGACACTAATTATCACAGAAAGTTTTATTTTCTTTCTGATATTTATTCTTTATATTTACATATTTAATATCGATTATTTGAAAGCATAAATATTTATTAACATGAAAGTCTAATTTTGAAATTTAAAACTAATTCAATTATTATTAAGGTTATTTATATTAAACCAAGTTATTTAAAATATAAAAGATTTTGATTTCTTTATTTGATTTATAATTTTGTTGAGTGCGTGCCTATATAATTGCATTTAACGTTGGAAAATTATTTTTTCGAATTTCGAAAGATTAAAATGTGCAAAATGTTTTCTTTTTATATGCCTGAATATTCATAAAATGTTTCTTAATAATTATTTTTCAATTTTATTTCAAATTATGTAAAAAAACATCAGTTAATAAATATAATTTTAGTAGAATATAAAGAAATTGACCATAATCATTATGAATTGTAAAAATTTAAAAATTGGAAACATCTTTGAATTTTATTCCTTTATTAAAAAAAAATAAAAAATATGCCAATGCATTTTACAATATCATAAGTAATACCTAATAAAATTAAATCAACTATTCACTTTTCGTTACTTTACATCACTTTTTCTATACTTTAATAATAAATATACTTCAAAGTCTTAAAAAGTGTTCTCATTAAACATATTATAAAAATAAAAAATAACAATTTTTAAAAAAGATAATTTGATAAAGAAAATTATCAAAGTGCAATCATGGGTTATTAATGTTAAAATCTTTTTTTTATACTTCACATTGCTTATAATCTCTGGCAGTAATTTAAATCAAAGAGAAACTTGAAAATTAATATTCATCGTATTTGAGAAAAATTTTGGAAAGAAAACTGATAATAATACCATTTTAAATTTACTCTGTTTGGCTGAAAATATTTGATATTATTAAAAATAAATATAAATAATTTTGTTCAAAGAAATTAAACCTAGAGCTCAATTATAACTCTTTGCTTTAAAAATCTTCACAATGAAGAAATATTGCCAAGTATGAGAGTCGCGCTAAAAATATTTCAACATGAATTACTAGCTGTAAATGTTCATTAAGTAAATTAAAATTAATTCTCACGTACACACACACATATTTTACATACATATATGTGTGTGTGTGTATATTACATACATATATATGTGTGTGTGTGTATATTACATACATATATATGTGTGTGTGTGCATATATACATACATATATGTGTGTGTGTGTGTATTCACTTAGTAACTTTTGACTTTTAAGTGGAAAAATAAGGAATTTTGTAATGATCAGTTGTGTTGATGAATTTAATTTATCAAAGACAATTCAAATTTATGCTGTTATTAATATATCATATGAGTGTGTGTGAATATATATTGTTAACAAATATATCTTCTTTTATCTATAATACATATGAATTTATATTTTTTCCTTAAAACTTATATGCTTTTTAAAAAATGATTTTAATATGTAAAATAAATATTATTCTTTTAAAACTATTTTTAAATTACGGTAAGTTTAATTATTACACATAATAACGCATTTCCGAATCCAATTCTAGTTTTTTTTAACTATATTTTACTCTCAAATTTAAAATCTAGCCTGAGTTTATAAAATAAACTACATTTTATACTTGACATTTTGAAAAAATATAGTGATGTCAGTCGATTTACTTTTTAATGCTGATGACAAAAATATGGAAACACGTTCTAGAAGAATTGTCCATGCTTGCCAAGCTTGGTGGATGGTCCAACTATTTTCAAGACACCCTTTGCTCTGCAAGAACTAGAGATGACTATTGGGATTCGGTATCCAACTAAATCACTTGGATTCGATGGCATTAATGGCCTGATGTTGAAGGAAAGACGATCTCATCGTATTAATTAGAAAGCTTGGAAAGCTAGCTTGTTTCCCTGGAAATAATAGGCCCATTGTACTGGTCTGTATCCCATGTAAAATAGTGAAACGTATGATTCTGGCTAGATTTAACATCACTTCGATTCAAATGTTTCCTGTGGAACAGTAAGCTTTTTGACGTGACTTCGGTACTGTTGACTAAATCTTGAGTTTTAGGTAATGTATCAGGGATGCGCAAAAAATGAAGCCAATAAATTACTCCGTTGCTGCTTTCCTGGAACTTACTAACGCTTTCGACAGTCTCTGGAGCAACAAACTAATTGTAAATTTCACGATAATTCTGATGTAAACAGTAACGCGATTTCATGGATTTCGGACTTTTTACATAAAAGATTTATTAGGGTTAAAGTTGGTGATTCTATATTTTAAACTCTATTGGTTAGTGCCACAGGCCTCCGTATGGCCAATAGAGCCAAAAAATTAGGCCAGCCAAGCTCCTTTTGCTTTATTTCTGGTTGGTGTAAAGAAAATCATATCTAAGTAAAAACAGCGTTGGCATTTTTACAGATGATATTACCCTGTGGTGTTCAGGTACCGATATTGACTCTGTGGAGACGACTCTTAACTAGTCTCTTTCTAGCATTAGCCTTTACGGCCAACCATAACCTATCTTTTAGTGCTTCCAAATCAGCAGGGCTTCCTTTTATATTACTAATGGACATTTGTATAGATATCAACCCCATTTAATTATTATTGGTCTTCTCCTGTCCTGTGAAAAAAATCCCAGATGTCTTTGTTTTGCTGTTGACTCGGAATTCACTTATAAATTGCACTTGGACAGCTTGTTAAAGAGTGACCAAAAGCTACTCAATATTCTGAAATATTTATCGGGACTTTATTGGGTTACTGATATAGCCACTCTCAGTACTACTTATATCTCTTTGGTCAGAGCGATCTTGGAATATGGGTGTCAGATTTTTTCCTGTGATTTTGTCACAAATCTTGAGTGGTTGCAAAGAGTTCAACTGAGTGGTCGCTAAATTATTACAGAACTGCAATATAGTTAGTTTCCTCTAGGAGATTTTGAGTCTGACTTTCAGTCACTGTAAATTCTTAGAAAACTATTTTGGGGAAAATATATCAATAACCTTATCAGTTATGTGGCATTTCACATGATTGCAAATTACATTAAATCCTGGCAAAGTAATTAAAAATTAAAAAGTGATAGCTCTTGGGTACTTTAACTATGGGTTTTTTGGCCCATACTGTTGAGCCTCACTCCAATAGATCTTCCCTTAACGCATCTTGTGGCTTTTGTCGAGTCTTCTTTCACCTAGAATTCTTGTAATGCGAAAAAAAATAATACGCATTACTTGAGATAACTGAGCTTGGAGATTTTTAAAGGCATCCCTGATGATGCTTAAATTATTTATACTGATACCGATAGGAATGTGCATCATCGTGAAGGCAGTGGTGTTATCATCTGTTATCCTAAAGATCTGGAGAAGGAAATTACTTTAAGAAGCCCTGATCATGCTTAGTTTTTAACTCTGAGTTACTCGCTGTTGAGACTAGTTTGCATGCCATCCGGCATGATGCCTCATTTGGTGATGTCTAGGCTGTCAGGGACAGTTCGGGATTTGGATGCATAGTCACATGTTAGTAATGTAATTGGGATCTCCATCCTTCGTCTGTTCCTGCTACTTTCTCGCACTCACTGCATATATTTGCAATGGATACCATGCCCATGGAAATGACAAGGTGGATGTCCTAGTTAAAAGTTGCGCTGCTTGTCCATCTTCAACTCATTCTGCCCTTGACTACGTTGAGTTGCATTCTATTCGAAAAAGAAGTATCCAGCTGTCTGGAGCATTCCATCTACTCGGGATTAATATTCTAGTAATGATCCTGGTGATTCCATTTTTTTCATAGATTCTAGAACTAACCAGACTACATATTCTAGATTTGTTGGCGGCCATCTTCGTGTTATTAAATTTGATGGCAAACATAAGCTCTATCCTACCCGTTGTAAATGCCGTGTTGACCAGACTATCCCCGAACACCTTCTATTGTGTCTGGGATTTACTAAAGAGGATTTACTAGTTAATCTACTGTTGTTTCTTGATTTGGTGAGGATTGATGGGCTAGTGGATCTTGTTTAGCAATGCTACACCTTATAGGATCAGAAAGAACAACATATTTAAAATTATTTTAAACTTCTCATTCTATAATTATTTATATTATATTCTTAATACAAATATGTTCTACACATTATATTACGATTTTTCAGGGAGAGGTTGCGCCAAAATAACATATCATAACCGAGACCCAATTATTCTTCTACGCCACTGTGTGGCTCTCTCTTTCATTGGAAACTAAATATCACATAATTTCCAACATAACTAAAGTACGGGTCGACACAAGATTTGACAGATTTCTGTGCACTTTGCACCAGCTTATTTGATAAGTATTGCACTCTACGTAACTTTTTAATGTATGGGTTTAATATTGGGTATCTTAGCATGATTATCGTTACCATTGACATTAAAATTTATTGTTAAGCCATATTTTGAATATATTATTATTTTAAAACTTGCGGGGAAAATTTTATAACATAATTTGAATATATTTATATATACAAATATATAAATATTAAACTATTTTAATTAATGCTTTATAGTTATATTTTAATTAATAATTGAATTATGAAGAAATCAAATCGCTGATATTTAGATACACACAAAACAAATAAATTGCGTTAAAAAAATGCAATCGTATTTCTTTTTTAACATATTATTCAAGAAAGTAGCATATTTTTAATTAATTGTAAATAAAGTAAATGTATTCGAAAATTAAAAAACGCACTTCTATTTATATAGCAATTAATTATGGATTTATCAGTAAAAAGAGAAATTTCTGGGAATTAATACAGGAAAATCTGTGGAATTTTATTTTCTCTTAGTAAGTAATTTTAGCCTCTCTTTAATTTTAATCGGATTACACCAATCGTGGAAGTCTAGTCGTTTATCTTTTATGTGGGTACTTCAGAAATTAATTTAATCATCACATTAAACACAGAATTAGTTCCTCCAATCTTATTTTCCGTGTTTCATTTAGAAATGCTAAATATACAGAAAATTAATAAGTATAGAAATAATAATTAAAAAATTAAATGTATTAAATTGATGAAAAGGAAATTAAAGAGTAATTAATTTTGATCCGCGTTTTTTATTCATTAATAAAAAACTGATTTCCTAAGAAAACAATCAATGTTTTTGATAATTATTAGTTTTTTTAAGCTATACAAGATCTTTAATTTAATTAACTTTTTTCGAACCTTTACTTAATCAGCAAAAACTTCTTCTTAGGAATACGGTTTATGTGTATATGAATATCATTTAATTAATTTTCGCTGCCATGTATTTTTTGGTTACTTTTTGATGTAACAAAATGAGGAATTTTAAATTATTATCAAGCAACTACAAGATTTAAAAAATAATTTGAATATTTCTTTTAGAATTGTCAATTTATTTTTCCCTTAAATCCTTTTGGGCTAAATTCCCGAATTGCAGCATTCAGAAAACAATATTGCACACACACACACACACCATAGTTTCAATAATTTTTCTTATGATATTTATATATAGTCTGAAGACAATAACTTACTAACTTATAACAACACATTTAAATATCATTTTATATAAATATAAATGTGCGATTTTTAATTTGTATGCTTATAAAAGGAATAAACTATCGGTATTCTGAAATTATTAACTTAAAAAAATATTGATATTTTATTTTAAAAAAAAGGAGCGATTAAACTTTGCTGAAATTAGGCGTTATATAGGTATACTTCAATTACTTTTAAACGTATGAGCAGTCGTCACAACAGGCATTATTTACTCACGGTAGGTAGTCAAGGTCAACAGCGATTTAGAGATGAATCTTACAGTTTTTTATAATTCAATTTTCAATTGTAATTTACTGTTGCTTACAAAAAACCCTCAGCCAACATTACAAATAAGTTTTAGTTCAATAGTTACGTAATCACTTTGCATGTGGAATACTGGGATTTAACTATCCATCTCTCTAATGTTTGAAGCTTACCATAGATCCAGTTTACGTTACCATTGATTAACAGTAGGCGGATGTTGTGCATCAGCTTTTTGCATATACGACGTCTATTACAATTAAAGCTTGGTTGTTTTGCCTATTGTCTTACTTGGGTTATGCTCCATTGCTTATAAAAAGTCTTCTTGTGTGGAAAAACTTGGTGGATAAACGTGGTAGATATTTAAATGTATTACAGTGGTCTTCGTCAGTTTGAATGTATGAAGTCTAATGTCTAATATGAAAAGAGATCAACAATGCAATGCTCACGAAATAACAATATCAAATATGTTTGTTTTCTAGAAATAAAAGCTATCAAATACTTCTATTCAAAATGTTGAAATTACACAAAGTCAAGAACAGCTAATTGGCTTAAATATGAAAGTAATGATGGGCTTATAATATTTTAAGGAAAGGAAAATCATTTTTATGGGATTCGTTAAAATATTACTTGAATAACTTCGTAAATACGAATGATATCTACTCAAACTTCCTTGCAGAGAAGTTTTATAATTTAGAAAAGCTTCAGTTCTTTAGGAATGAAAATTTTTCTTCTACGCCCATTTGAATTAAGGTTCAAGCTCAGAGATTCTAAAAACTCAAAATTTTATTTGAAATTTTTTTCTACGAAACAGAAATTTTTTTTCTCTCTACATTATTTATTCAAAACTTTTTTTTAATTTTCATTTCAAATATGGTTCAGGAGTAAAAATATAAATGTCTTTGATTTTATTGAAAAAAAATTACACTACTGGCCATTAAAATTGCTACACCAAGAAGGCGACATGCTACAGACGTGAAATTTATACGAAAGGAAGAAGGTGCTGTGATATGCAAATGGTTAGCTTTTCAGCGCATTCAGATAAAGCAGGCGTCAGTAGCGACACCTACATTGTATTTAAATGAGGAAATTGTTCAGCAGGTTCTTCATATACAAATTGCATTTGAACGTTGTTACATGGCAAAAAGTTGTTCTGATGCCTCGTGTAAGAAGGAGAAATGCGTACCAGCACGTTTCTGACTTTGATAAAGGTAGAATTGTAGCGTACCGGGATTGCGGTTTATCTTATCGCAGTTTTGCTGCTCGCGTCGGTCGAGATCCATTAACTGTTAGCAGAATATGGAATCGATGGGTTCAGGACGGTAATACGGAACGTCATGCGGGATCTCAACGTCCACCTATCACTAGCAGCCGAGAAGACAAGCATATTATCCGCATGGCCGTAATGGATCGTGCAACCACGTCACGAGCCGAGAGTCAAGAAACGGGATCGTTTGGAAGACAAGAAGTGTCTGCACGAACAATTCGATGACGCTTGTAGCAGCATGGACTCTCAGCTCGGAGACCATGGCTGCGGCTTCCCTTGACACTGCGTCATAGACAAGAGCGCCTTCAATGGTGTGATCAACGACGAACCTGGGCGCACGAATGGTGAGACGTCATCTTTTCAGATGAATCCAGGTTCTGTGTACAGAATCATGATGGTCGCCTCCGTGTTTGGTGGCATCGTGTTGAACGCACACTGGCAGCGTGCATTCGTCATCGTCATACTGGCCCATCACCTGGCGTGATGGTATGGGGTGCCATTGGATGCACGTCTCGGTCACCTCTTGTTCGCATTGACGGTGCTTTAAACAGTGCACGTTACATTTCTGGTGTTTTACGACCCGTGGCTCTACCCTTTATTCGAGCCCTGCGAAACCCTACGTTTCAGTAGGATAATGCCCGACCGCATGTTTCCGGTATTGTGTGGACCTTCCTTGATACGGAACATGTTCGGCTGTTGCCCTGGCCAGCACGTTCTCCAGATCTTTCACCAATAGAAAACGTCTGGTCAATGGTTGCCGAGCCACTGGCTCATCACCAAACGCTAGTCACTACGGTTGATGAACTGTGGCATCGTGTTGAAGCTGCATGGGCATCTGTACCTGTACATGCAATCCAATCTCTGTTTGACTCAATGCTCAGGCGTATAACTGCTGTTATTACTGCCAGAGGTGGTTGTTCTGGGTACTGATTTCTCAGGATCTATATATCCGGCCAAATGTTTTGAAAATTTAATCACTTGTTATTTCTAGTATAATATATTTGTCTAATAAATATCATTTTGTTATCTGCATTTCTTCCTGGTGTAGCAATTTTAATGGCCAGTAGTGTATATATATTGAGGAAATTCGGTACGCTTCTTAGCGAATTTCTCGCAAAAAGCAAGTAGTACAAAATCAGATGAATGAAGGATGAAGTTGTTAATGGGAGATTCAAATTAGAGATACATTGATTTCTTGTAAGAATAAAGCTTCAATTATATAGAATAGAGAATCGAAATTTTTACCTACTTGTAAGAAAGTCTTTCCTTTCACTTCAGGAAGAAATAAAAGTACTTCTATAAGGTGTTAAACTATATTTTTCATAAAACTCAAGATAATAATTTAGTATTTCAATATCAAATCATCAAAACTTAAAAATGCAATTTAAAAATATTTTTCAATCATTAAGAATAACTCCTAACTATATTTTGTGCATAATTGTTGCTTATTCTTACTCTTATGATTATTTAAATAATTTTTATTCATTTTTAGTGATAATTTTAGATCCTGATATTTTTTATCTCACATTCTCTCATTAATTATCAGAAGGTAGCGTTGAAGCAACAAAAGTGCAATTAATAAAAGTTGATTCTAAGGATTATAAGTGCGTAGCATTTCTAATTCCTAGGGTTCAGATTTATTTTAACAAAGCTTTTTATAAAGTAGTTTATTTCAGCTAAGCACACACATCTTAGATATTATTATTGATTTTAGCAAAGAGTTTTAATTTATTTTAGTTAAACTAATTTATTTTAGCTAGTTAGTTTTTTATTTTATTTTTTCTATATTGAACTTTTTCGTAATAATAAACTTAGCCTAACTATTTAAGAAAAATATTTTAGAACTATAAAAAAATTATGCTGACAAGTAAGTTTACATTGATGACTTTTGAGCTCTCATATGGTACACAGTAAACTCTTGACATATCATTATCCATCTACTGACAGACACGCATTTCAACTTGAAATGCTGCTGTAATCTGGTGGAGAAAAGCTTTGTTATCATGGATACGAGAGAGCAAGTTTAATGTCAATATTTTCTGTCGATCATGGTTTAAAGTTACAAACTAGTTATATGTTTAGCGGCTTTTTGCTGGCAAAAACAAATAGTTGATAGTGGACCGAGTAGTAAGGTGCTTGGAATGACGTTAAGATAATCAAGCGTATACCTTTCTTCCTTAATAAACTGTAAATACAACAAATTGGAGTACTTAATAAATGTCCATTATTGCCAATAATGTTTTCTTTTAATTTTATTTCATGTTCTACAAATTATCTGATTTACAGCTTCTTTTAGGTTTATATAATATAATATACGCATATGTTCATAAATTAGGAATAATCCCGAAGCACAAGGAAATGAAACACGAAATGAAAAATAACACATGTGGATATATCACACATATGGTCAAGTATAATATTCAAATTACAGAAAGGTACTTAATGACTCCTAGAGTACACAACAACAATGACAGCGTAAGAGAGAGTATATAAGGAGCTGTGGCAAAGAAATAAACATGCTCACAACCGGTCCGTACGGTGCTCAGTGCCACGACCAAATGCCTATGACACAGAAGACACGTGTCAATGATGTTTTACGTGAAAAATAATCGGTAGCATGGAATGCAGGCGTACAAAAATGGCAGTAGCTGGGAAATTCAGAATCACCCAAAGTGTCTTCTCTGGACAATGCAATGATTACAAAATGATGGAAATGTCAGGACACATTACAGTACAGCTCGCATCTAGATTGACATCGCCAAATGATAATAGATATTTGGAAGTAATCACCAAAACCAAAAGAAAAAGATGGAGCATGGTAGTGCATCTGTTGTGTCAGCTGTCGTCAGGTACGGCTACGACCGTTTCAAAGCACATCATCTACATATGTTTGGGACTGTATAGCTGGGCAGTTTAATTTTGTGTCTATATGCTTACGAGCCTGTCAGATGTGTTTCTCTGCCACCAATGGTTAGCCTAGAGTAGAGAACATGAAATGTGAACACCGTCACAATGGGATTATGTTATATTTTCCAATGTGTTAAGAATTTGCTTTTACTGCAATTCATAACGGACACTTATATGGAGAATATCAGGCACCCAGTATCACTAAGACAGCATCATTGAACACCAACGTTATGATGGCGCATTAATATTGTTTGAGGAGGCATTATATTGGGCTTCTGAACAGATCTGGAAGTTCAAATCGGAACCATGACAAGTCAAATTTATTGGAAAATCATTTTGGAACAACTAATCCATTTGCTTAGTGTTGTCGTGGGCACTAAATTTGTGATTATAGATGACAACGTCCGTCCTTATTATTCAAACATCGTCAGGGACTGCCTTCAATTGGAAGATATCACTAGCATAAAATGGCTTGAATTCTCACTGGATTGCAATTCGTTGGAACATCTGGGGTATATTCTAGGCTAATGAATCATAGCATGTCGATCACCTCTTACATCTGTTCAGGACCTTCTGAGAGCATTGCTTGCTGAGTGAAACTCTAAGCCCAAAGTGCAGTTCAATTTTGTGATTCTCAGCATGCCTCGGCATTGAAGAGACTGTATTTTCCCATATGGCAGACATACGATGTATTAGCGATCATATTAACAACTTATTATTAAGTTCTTATACAGAAGATATGTGATGTAAGTGCTCCAAGGATATAGAATCTAGGTTTGTATTCCTAGAATTTTTCTTCTTTTTTTTATTTGTTATATATACATGTAATTTATAAATAAATAGCATTTGTTTTTGTTTCTGTATATTTAGTTGCCGGCTCCAGCATTATTCTTAATCTATAGTCATGTGTAATTATACATCTTTTAATAAGACTAAGGTGTGACTTGGCATAAGGTGTGACATTTTCATGAGAATTGGGCCGGGACAAAAGAAAGCATACCTTTAACTCTACAAGCATAATAATTTTGGTAATTTCTGGAATTCGGTGCATTGATGATTTGAGATTGATACAAAATTTCAAAGCATAATTTCAAAGCAAATTTCAAATACTGTGTGAACAGAAGTAGTCAGTAGTTTGAAGTGCTGTGTAAACAGAAGTAGAGGAGTTAGTGTGTTATGAGATATTTAATTGTAATTGGAATTGTATATTAAATAGTGTTACTCAAAAACATAGATGTTTATTGTTTTCTCCGAATCTATTATGTGTGGTCCATTTTTTCTAATATTAGTAATTTAGAAAGCATTGATATAGTAATTACCTATTGAGACTTTAATTATCAAAGAATGTGCCGAACTGCCTTGTCCAGCTATAAATCAGAATTTTTGCCAATGGATTATTGAGTTTTGATTAAGGATATACTTTATGTAAGATTTAGACTGTAGGACGTCAATTGTCTTGTGGATAAATTTCTTCTTCTTCTTCTTCTCTCTCTCTCTCTCTCTCACTCGCATTTTTTTTGTTGTTATTTGTTATAATATGCTGAGATAATTCATTAGTTGTGATCCTTTATAGGTTATGATAATAATATTAAGATAAAACTCAAAATTCAGATATTTTACTAAGATTCTCTAAGTATAGTAACTCATATATACTAAGTATATATATGAGTAATTAACATTGTGTTCATATGATATGGTATTCATAGTATATAGCATCCAATGAATTTTCTCATTTCTGAGCTTGATATTATGTATTCGTAATCATATACTGATCCTATTTATCCAATAACAAAAACTTACCTTTGTACATAAAAAGATCTATACAGATTACCAAACATAAAAAGATTTTACAAAAATTATTTTGAAAGTATGATAAAAATTTATGAAAAGTATTAACTGCAGGGAATGTTTTGAAGGACATTCAATTTAACTTCGAGAATGTTTTGAAGGATATTCAGAAAAGTTTTGACTTTGAATTGATATCTTTATTTTTGTGATTATAAAACAGAACTTCATTTATAAAAATTCTTTCATCTAATATTCTTTTATAATTTTTACGAAATTATATGCTTGCAAACTTAATCCCAAGGTTTTCAAAAACGTCACTTATTATTTACAATTAAAAAATTATTTTAATATTGAGACCATTATAAATTAGTAATATGAGATCACTTGTAAATTATTTACAAACTGTATATAATCCAACAATTTAGAATTATCATTCTTAAATGTTGGAGCATTCTTCTACAATACATTATATAACGGGAAAAAAGAGATTTTAAGAGAGAGAGAGAGAGAGAGAAAACAAATTTGTTTCGATTAATTTATCATCACCTCTTTGCTTTCGTTTATAAACAAACACTTTAAAATGAACTGACTCACAATTAATTTACAAGAAATGGAACTTATTCTAACATTTTTTTAATCGCAATAGTAAGTGTCATGCTTTTAGGCGAGAGTTCTCTCTATTAACTGTTTATTGTCCTTTCATAAACACTGTGCAGAATTTTCCAAATGGAATGAAATCCAACGAAACGGCTTCCTTTTGTCCCTTCAGGCTTTTTCTTTCAGTTAACACAGAAGAATACCGGCACCGATGACTCCTCTTTTATTGTGAGAAGATGAGCAGTTTAATAACTGGCATGCGATTTCTAATATTTCTCTCGAAATGCATCTTGCCAAGCCCCGGGACGGGTAAAATGCCTCGAAATGATCCGAGTCTTTCGGAAGATCTTTTCTGTCTTAAGAAAAGCGCCGGGGCACACCCCCGAGGCAAGTTATTAAGGCATTCCACTTTGTCGAAATATTTGCTCCCCATTTTTCTCCATGCCCCGCGTCTTTTAGAAAGATGCGGATTGCTGCCCGGATGCACTTGAATATGATATTGTCGGAATATGATCTATATTTGAGTAAAAAGGGGAGATATTAAAAGTATTTCTATGACACAGGCTCTCAACGACGGGAATTTGAAACGTATACCAAATAAAAGTTTAATTCTGGAGGCAAAGGAGAGGCGCAGATATTCCATATTTCAATATGTAATCGTTTTGCATTCGGGAATCTAGGAAACTGAGTGTGTGCTGTAGAATTGCTTCATGATGCCAATACTGAAGAGGTTTATATGCTTGATAGGGAAAATCGGAACTTCGTTCTATTATTTTCTCCTTGTGACACATTTTTCATATAAAAGAACTCTTTGAAGTAAATAGGACCACACACATGCCAACAGTTAACTATAACTTATTCGTGGTTCACAAAACTGCTCGAAATTTGAAGTTTAATTGTTAATTACCATGTGGATACAGTTTCTTAAGAAATATTTAAGCTGTAGTAATGTTACAAAGAGCATAATTTGACACAAATTAAATTGCTTGATGTAATTACCCATGCATAATCAAAATTTAGTTGAGCACTCTCAGATACCCTCTAGTAAAATTTAGTAACATTTTTGTCAAGAGATTTTGTTACCAATATTTATAAATCATGTAATAATTAAATTAGCAAATATACAAAAGCAAAAATGCAAGGAAGCTCTTTGGACCTGTTTGTTAGTTACTTATAATTGTCACGGTTAAATTTTACTTTACTCTATTAGTGGTTGAATAAAGTTGTAGCTTGATTTTTCAATTTCAGTTTTCGTAACAGGCATTTGTTAATAAAGTATAAGTCATTTTTACAAACAATTTAAAAGATGATCGTTAAATATAATGCAAATATGTTCCTATGCCAATCTATTTTATTAATTTGAAAATTGAGTATAATAATTTGTATATATTAATGCGGATTGATAATTTAGGTATTCAAACAAAAATTCAAGAATAAATTTTAACCATCCAATGTAAATATGTTTTTCTAATTAGATAATTCTTTTAAAAAAACTAATATATAATTTTCAAATATTAGAAGAATATATAATTTTATTTCTTTTGATGTACTTAATATTTTCCAAAGTTCTCAAATAAGTAAGATAATTTTGGAAGCATAGTTTAATATAAATATACTAAAAACTTTTAAATAAAATTTTTTTTCTCCTATTCGAACAATTTTTTATAATTATTGTGAGATAATATCTACAAGAAAAAGAAACTCTTGGTTACCTTAACAAGTCACTATTGTTTTGTTTTTTTTTTTTTTTTTTGAGAGAGAGAGAGAGAGAGAGAACAAGTTTTATTCTGAAAAAGAACTGAACTCAAAATTGATTTAAAATCAATACAAACACCTAAGACAGAAATTGCAATTGAATTCATGAACAGATGAATAAAAGAATAGAAAGCCACCACACTGTAACAATAAGTCTAGTAGGCATACATATACGCAAAGAACAAAAGCAACAAAATTGATTTCAGACCATTAAAAACATTTGGGACAGAAGTTGTAGTTGAAATTACGAGCTTTTATACAACTATTAGTTCGATGATATAGTTATGCATATAGGAAATAAAAATATCAAATATTTCAAAGAGGCCTAGTTAAAATACTTTATAGAAACGAAAATGCTATCGATAAATAAAAGGAAAATTATTACATACTTTTTGTTAGCCATTCTTGATAGAAAGATTCTTCTAAATGAAAAATTTCCCCAAAAGCACTTATTTGCCAACAAATTGTTGATTGGGTTGAAATTTTAAAGTTATATAGGCAGATTGTTATAAAATTATAAGAGTTTGAATTTGTATCTCGCATTTATATTTAGATTTTGTAGTAAAAGAAAAATAGGTGTTTATGCATATGTTTCCAGCAAATCTTAATTCATCCTTGATATTTATACCCACATTTGAATATACTATTCGATGTTTAAACCTAAATGCATTCAAATAAAGAGATCAAAATTATTTAATATTTAATTTTTTATTAATATTTTCTATGTATATTAATAAATAATTTTGAGAAGAGAATATTTTTTTATTAATAAAATATTATATTAATAAAAAATATTCTTCTCAGAATTTTAATATTTGTTTGTCTGTGATTCTTCCTTGCACATGAGCACTAACTCAACAAGGTAGTATGCAGTAAAATGAATTTCTAACCTTTTCAGATATTCAATCTCAAGATTGAAGTAAAATCTTAGAAATGTTGAGTATGGATTTGATGTGTGAGACAGAGCTAACGTAGCCATAAATTCAGCAGAAATTTTTATAAATAATGGAAAAAAAATTTCATTTCAAAAAACAATATATCACACTAACAATAAATGTTTTAGCATTTCTTAATAAATTGAACTCATAATTCAATTTTTTAATCAAAATATTATTTGTGTGAAGCTTCTGAGAACACATTAATCTATCAAATCCCTCTTAATGTTTTAAAAAATTTGAAAAGTACAATAATTTAAAAAATGAATCAGATTTTGCTGTGATATTTATCCTGATCCTTTAAAAAATAGATTTTTCGATAAAAAAAAAGATAAAAAAATTCTTTACAGTCACTTATTAATTTTTCATATATATATCGCAAAAAGAACAAATAGTTTTAATTATGAAAATCAACAAAATCGAAGAAAATTTTGTAACTTAATTAATGATGTTATTGATGCAGCAGTTGAAGTGATGAAGCATAATGAACAAAAAAAAAAAAAAAAGTATAATGTCTATTTCAAATTCCTCTATGAATTGCCGCTTCAAACAAGTTTAAAAAAAGTATATATCCATCAAAAAATGACTGTAATATTCTTCATGAAATAACTTTTAGTGTTTTATATACTCTTTCATTAAAAATTTTTTAAGAAAAATTATTGATGAAAACAATCAACCTCTAAAAATGATCTTGAAACATTTCTGGATTATGCTACTCATCCAATCAGATTATAACTATAAAAATGATTAAGAAATAGAATATAATCAACAGGTTTAGTATTTTATATCAATCATATACTATCTCAGCTTCTGGAAGTCTATTTAATTTTTTTACTTCTTTCTTTCATGCACACTTGAAATCAACTAAAAAAATAACAAAGCAAGCACTCGGATTAAATTTCTCTGTTTGTAGAAAGATATTTATGAATTCTATTTGTTCAAGAAAAAATTCAATCAAAAAACATAAATTAAGTTTTGTATAGTGTTAATTACTAAGTCAGTACTGATATGTTTTGATGATTAGGGATTCTAAGAAGCTTAAATTAATTAATTGGTTACTTTCAACCAACATTAAATTTTAATAGTCGTTGGGATGAATTAAATAAGCCGTGGTTTTAATGTCTTCTTAGTGAAATAATACTTCTGGGGATGGGAGCTGAAATATTTAGGGTCTTCTGCTTCTTCATACTTCTAAATTAAGAAGGCCATGGTAGGCTAGTGGTTAGGGCATCGTCCTTCCATCCGGAAGGGTGAGGTTCGATTCCCAATGTCGCCAAATACCTACCGAGTACATGCGATATACGTGCTCTTTAAGTCTGTGTAATCGAAAGTCCTGTGGTCGGTCATTGAGCAGTTACCATGGGTACGATAATCTGGAGAAATTTTCCTCCCTATTCTGATCAATATCAAAATTGATGCAAATGATCCTCTGGTGGTGCCATCTATCGGAGGATTTAAAAACAAAAACGCACTTTTACGAAGAAGTATATCGGTGCACAAGTAACGACCAACAACCTCTAAACAATCTCTAAATTAGCCTCCAACAATCTCTAAATTATAATCTATGATTAAATAAATAGTTGTATACCTGAATTAGCATAATCTTGATGGTACATTTAAAACGATGTTTAATCTTATAAGTATTTAAATATGCATAGATCCTCAATCTTTGATGATCTATGATTAGAGATGGATGAAAATTAAACCAGATCGATCTATTACTGAGGAAAATTTTTCACAAAACGAAATGTAAGCAGAATATTATCATTATTTACAATGTTATCTTCTTTGCAATGTAAAAGCAAAATCGAACTAAGTGTTAATCATGCTTAATGACTTGTTACTAAGCAGTTAACTGGTACTTATATATAATCCCTAGTGGGGGGATACGTTACCATATAATGTCCTTCGAGAAGATTTTTATTAGCTGTGGGATAGTATTCATTCGTAGTAAAGGAGGAAATTCGAACAACTTCCTAACATTTATCCCAATAGACGTGCATGTGAAAACGCTACATTCATCTCTCAATGTTCCCAGTGACTGAAATAGAACTGATGACCTTCTTTCCAAAAATATTATCCTAAAAAGAATATGATTGTCTGAAATTTTCATTTCAGTAACGCAATTATTTTGAACTTAGGTACATTATATGAATCTGAAAAGAACTTAGTTATATTGCTCAATTATAAAAAACCTTATCATCATTTTCGGATATTTTAAAAATTTGTATTTTATATTACAGTATAATGCGCATATTTTTCTTAGATTATATAAAATACAATATATTTAATAAAAGAATTCCCTTCCACCCACCTTGTCTAGGAGTCAGCATGCCTGCCTGCGCATAGGTAGGTCCTGGGTTTGAATCCCGGTTTGGGCAACAATGTACTTTTTCTCTCTCTCCTGTCTGTGTCCTTCCCTTGTGTGAATGGCTGGCTAACCTATAAATAAGGATTAATGTCGCATCTGCATAGTGAAGAAGTTAGATTCTACACCAAATAACAGTTCATTTGGAAAAATGGAGCATAGAGCACCAATTTCCAGCCTAGTTGGCACAAGACAACAATAAAAAAAATTCTTTGTATGAGTATATTGAAAAAATTAACTAAATAGTTTTGTTATTAATATAGATTTTTTTTATCATTTCTCTTATATTAATTGAAATTTAAAGATTGTTTTTCAATTATTTTTGATTTAAAAAATGATGCTTCCTTGAAGAAGTTATTCATTATTCTCTTAATTAACAACAATTAATAAAATAAGTTTTTTTTTTTGTGTAAACCTCTGATATTACAACACCTTTTGAATCTCAACGACTTTGTCCTAGTTTGGTGTATCAGTTTTAAAAGCTGCATATGGCCAGATGACCGATGTCAGAAGTTGACACATGTGTCAACTGGGACTCGTAATTTGATTTTGATTCATAATTGCAAGAAATTGCTTCCATATGTGGTTTTGTAATATTTAAGACCATCACTTATAAACTCTTGATTAGTTCCAGCAAGATGAAACTAAACGAAATTAAATACTTTACAATAGATATTAATTAGCATTGTAAAATCATGAAATATGAAAATTGTCTAAGGTATTTTTGATTCCGCATGGTTATACCTCTCTAAAGCTAGATTAAAAGGTATTGATTATAATTTAAAATGCTTTTGAGTTGGTACCTTTGAGAGTACTTACATAATATACTGATTCTTTTTACGAAAATAGCATATCGATAAATATTGCGATTTCAAGCTAAATGTTGTAGTTTAGTGGCACATTTAAATTACATATTTTCTTATTTTATTTAACCTAATGTTTTGCATTTTTTTTATTATTAAGACATCCAAGTTTTATATTTACGATCAAAAAAGGGAAATATTAATTAAAAGCAAACTTGTTATTCATTTATTTCAGAGAAGATATAAGTTACTGCTCTATTTTTTTCCTTTGTATTTAAAAAAAAAAAAATTTATTAAAATTTGCAATACTTGGTGACATACTTTTTGGCGTAAATATTTGGCTGGCTAATATAAAGAATCTTTGAGATTACCGCTTTTGAATTTTAAGGAACGCTCTTGGAGCTCTTTATTATAGTTTTGACAATTGAGATTTAAAAAAGTATGCTCAGATAAATTGTTGTAATTCTAAGGCACTTTTTCAATGACGAATTTGATTACTGAGTTGGCGGTTTTCAAAACTGAATATCCCGTCAAAATTAGAAATTAGTACTATAAACTTTCAGCAGTATTTATTGATGAGGTTTTTGTTGATTTAAGATCAAATCTGGGATATATATTATAAGATTATAGGAATATGTAAATAATGATTAATCGCAAATGTTTTAGGATACCATCATCCTTAATTAACAAAGAAATTCAAGTAATTCACTTAAATAATTACTTCAAAAATTAATATCATTAAAAAATTTAAGGCTTTCTACTTTTCAAGTATTTGAATTTCTATTTTTTTTATTATATATTACATTATAAAAAAGTAATTTTAAAAGAAATACTTTAAAAAGTAGTTTTAAAAGAAATAAATGGTGAAATAAAATAAATCAAATATGTGATAAAGATTAAATTTGAAGCTTTCTAAAAAAGTGGTTGTATTTTTTTATAATTTTCATTGTTGAATTTTAAATTCTGGTATATTTAAATAATATTAAATTTACTCTTTATGTTTAAATAAAAAGATTAATTCCTCATTTATTATTAAATTTCGTGATGCTTATAATTTAGTTAACATTGGATTAGATAAATAATTTTTTTGTTACGTAACTTACAATTTTCGTAAACAGATTTTGCATTGAATACACAAGATGAAAGTAAACGAAACTAAATACTTTGCAATCGATATTAATTAACATTAATAAAAATTTATTTGTGAGGTTAGAAAAATAATTATTCATAAAAGTGTATATATTTTGCTTATAAGTATTCTTATTTTTTTTAAAGACATATCATGTTAAAATGGTTTTGAAAATATAATGATTAATAAAAAAATAATGAAAAAATTTTTCACATTTCTTCCAGAAAATTCTTATCACAACAGAAGGCGATAAATGCTTAAAAATTCGTAAATAAAAACCTCCAATTAAATGTGAATAGGTCATCTTATATCTTAGAAATATCCTACTTCAAACATCAAATAATACCCATTAAATGTAGTTTCCTCAGTTTGAACTAAACATCAAACACTATAAACAAAGTTAATAGCGAGCTCACAAATTTATTAATTTATAGTAACCGAAGGCGAAGGAAATTGAATTCGGACAGTCCACTCCCACACCTGCCTCCCTCCCCCACAGTGATAGCAGAAATTACGTCAAACTAGCCTAATAAACACGAATCACAACGCGAGAGGCCGTATCACACTCCATCCCTAATCCGAACCGGGAAAGCGCTGACCAGCCGGACAATTGACCGCTGGCTATTGGATGGATATTTCACTCCCCCCTCCAGAAATAGCCCAAGTTTGTATATATCCACCTCCATCCTTGGGAGAAATGCTCGCTTCCTTCCCGCCCGGTCGCTTCTCCCATTGTGTAACCAGTCAACTGTTTAATAAAGGAATATTGAAAAGGAAATTTCCCTCCAAGTCAGCCCGGTTTCGAAATTGGCCCCGGCTGCAGTGATTACCAGACCCCGGGAGTCAACATCATCTCTCGGGGGTGGTACGAGGGGAGAGCCTCTATATTGAGCGAGAGAGAGAGGCAGGGGTGGGACCTGACGAGCCCCGAGGGCCCAATCAATGCAGCTCCCTTTTCCGTGGAGCAGAAATCCTGTGCCCGAGTTTAATATCGGGCTCTAAACGACGAAGCTAAGTACCCAGTGTGTAAAGGTAATAAAGTTATCCCGCCTCCGGGGAGAATCGGGAATGACCGGAGATTTCGGGAGTTGAGTATCGGGATATATATATATATATATAAATGCCGGGAGTATACATATAGCTATATATATATCGACGGATGGGAATTGTTGGCGAGTTTTCTCTTCTCTTCTTCGCTTTATCTTGCTCTTTGACTCCCTGATTTTAGATAAGCGTTTCACTGGGGGTGGGATCGTTTCGGAAGAGGGGGGGATGTCATTTAATTTCGGGTCTGATGCACCCTCGGGGTATGGATCGGTAGCTCCTCTGCCTTGTAGAGTCGGTGGTTATTGCTGAAGGAGGTGATAAACAGCGAATGGGCGTTCGGTGATTTTCGTTTGTTTTGCTTTTAGCAATCAATTTTAGAATTCGCTTCCAAACCATTGTAGGATTGAAAAGAAGACATCAGGAAATGAAAAAAAATAGCTATTATTCATGGAGAGATTATTAGGAAGGGATGGAGTATCAAACTAAATTCTCTTTTATCTGGGTCATGAAATTAAAATAAATAAGGAACGTGGTTTCTGTAATAATAAAAACCATTTTAAATACGACAATCACACTAAGATATTTTGTTCGAATGAATCATAGGTAAGCTTATATATGACCATGTTTACTAAAGGTACTATGATTTAATGAATTATAAGCAAATAAATTGGATGAATTATAAGCAAATAATATTTTTCTTTGCTTATAATTCATCCAAACAAGATAAAATATTAAATACATACTTTTAAAGCAAAATAAGAATACAATCGTTTTTTACGGATGAATGAACACAAAATAATATAGTCCATCTTCATAGTTTATTATCCCTTACAATTGGGAAATCCTTTTGAGTAATTATAGCGCATTTTCATTCAAGAAAAACCTTTTTTAAATAGTAGGCAACTCACCTAACCAACCTACAATCAAAAAGCAAAACTGCATTATAGATTTCGCCGTAATCATTCAAAATTAAACTGAACCTAAGTGTTACCTAACTTTTTTCTCCCTTTAAAAGGAAAAATAAAAGTTCTTTTAATAAGGAATGTTGAACCCAATTTGTAATTCAGTTGTGTATTTTGCGTGAAATCTTTTCTAAAACCTTCAAAATCTGTCAATCTATCAATCCTGCTTATTAAATCTGTCAATCCTGCTTATTTAAACTAAACCTGTCATGTATTTCATAAATGCTTAAATAATTGCAATTCATTTTCAGATTCTTTAATATATTATTTATGAAATACCAAACTAATGGAAAAAAGGAGAGCTAAAGTCAAAATTTCACTCTATAAAATGTTATGATCATATTAAAAGAGATATCGAAAGTGTATAAATATTAAAAGGAATGATAAGAGTTAAATTGCTAAAATGCTATTACTTTATAAACTATGAAATTTAAAAGTAAGATTTAAATAACAGTAATCTCGAAGGATGTATATAGATGTAAACAGTGAGCATTATCAATATAAAAATTTGAAAAATTAGGGTGTAAATAAGAAAATAGCTTCCGTCAAAAAGTTATAAAGACCTATACCCAATATTTTGACATTTATATCTCATACTTTTATATTTAATCTTACAATAGCATTTATTTTAAGAATCTGATCAATAAAAATTATTTTATATTCCTTAATCATTTGCTACATTCAATGAAACATATGTTTTTCTTTAAACTTTAAACTATATTTTATTAGCTCTTTGACATAAAAATTTGTTTTTACAGTGAATAATTTTTAATATATTAATTTTACCTCATCATATTTGTTTTTTCTTTTTTCTTATATATTTCCTGCATTATTATACGGTTAAATTTTTTGTAAATTTATAATAGTTTTATTTAAAGGAAAATAATTACGAAATTCACCATTTTCTTATTATTTAGCAATATATTTCCTTTACAAATAAAACCACTTGAAAATGTAATCAAATAATGCGAAATATTTTAAAAAATAAAAATTTAAGGTAATTCAAAGTTTTTATTTTACTTGAAAAAAAAATGCTTTAGCATAGGAGTTAACTAAGAATGAACAAAATAAATATCTTAAATAGAAATTTTGTAAAAAAATGTACGAACACACACACAGTCTAATTTAAAACTATTAAATGATATAATTTCAGTTTAAAATTAATATATTGTCATATAGAGAACAAATGTAATACTTAGCAAATTTAAGATGTACATAATAGATAAAAAAAATACAAAGAACATGTTGGACATTGTAAGATCACTTTATGTTTTACAAAGTACAACACTAGTTAAAAAATTACAAGGTCAAAAGTAGCAATAAGTATATTTTGAAAACTCATGTTAATGCATACACACACACACACACACACACACATATATATATGTATGTGTGTGTGTGTATCGATTAACTGTATTTCATCAAGTAAAAATGATTTGGTACCGATATGATTGAATTTCCTGCAATATTCTTAAGGAGAAAATTTCTTTTTTGACACTTTCATTTTGTGTTGACTCTCATTTCCAGAAATAAAAAATGATATTATAAACAATTATTAGTGATTGAAAATCATAAAATTAATTTCCGTTGAGGTTTACAAAGTACAAAATTAGCGAGGATTTAATTCGGCCTCGTCTGAATCTGTAGTATTTTCTCACAATAAGGATGCTATATTAGATATTGAGATTAAAATGAAGCCTGAAATACAAATAAATCCATTTAGACAGTACACTCTGGAAAAAATGAAATTTTGAATATTTAAGAGTAGAAAAAAATTTGTGTTACACCAATAAGTCGTTCGTGTGTGTCATAAATATTATCGATCGAATTTAAATCACTTCATATGCAATGTTGTTTAGCCTTAATCCTGATCTCTACTAGATAAGCTGTATAAAGTCTAGTACTGAACAAACATTATAAATAAGAAATTACATATGCCCACAGCATGCGAATTCAATATCTCATTTACAAACCGCTTAAATTACTATTATGCATTCTGAGTTGGTCCTTCCACTAATGCTTATTTCCGTTTGTAATCTTTCCTTCCTTATGAACAGGGGTTTACCCCAATATTTTTCTTCCATTATGTCAAAACATATTTATCTCAAATTTCAAACTATACCATGAAAGTAAAGATCACTTTGCACCAGATTTTAATGTTCAAACATCTCTCTTTTATATGCATGTTGTTTCAACGGAAAATTATCATGGATAAAAGATATTATAACAAAGTAAATTTCCTGTTTATTTTGATACCCTTTGTTCTGTTGCCCGAAGAAAGTGTGCTTGTTACTGCGTTATGTTGTCTGTCTCATACTGAATAACATGATTACATTTTTCATCATTTGTTGTTATAGCTGAAAGACAACTATATCTCAGTCAGTGTCTAATATTTCCGATTGCATTAATACGACTCCATAATCTAAAAAAGAGACACTTTTTATTGCTCCCTAAAAAATTCGGTATTCTTCTTTGTTTTTAGACACAAATATAGTGTCAACTCATGGATTCTAGAGAGTCACGTTGTCAATACATTTTCATGTAACTTTGCATTTTGCTAATCCTCAGTACACACTAAGTACCTTTCCTCTCAGTTCACTGAGTGGAGTTGGTTAGCGCTCTTGCCTTCTGTTCAACACTTCATAGGATCAAATCCCAACTTAGGCATGGATGCTTGTAGTCCATGTCTAAGGTGGGATAACAAAATACAAATGTTTGCATGAGAATGTCATGACAAACGTAACTCTCTAGAATATATGGCTTGATCCACTTTAAGCCATAAGTCCCGGTCCTTGTGTACAAAAAATGACCAATGGGTGAAAACAAACCAATCAATCTCAATTTACAGTAACCTTTACTCAAAACAAAAGATGAATAATTGAATTTCCCTACTGAACAATGACAAAAAGTAAAAAAGCTTCTGGAGAAATTAAGATTTTAAAGTTTTTTTTTTTCTGAGAAAAATCATTATATCTTATTTCTAGTTTTTGAAGTTATAGACGCATTGATATGATCGTGTTTTTTGTTTTTATGAAGTTTGAGTTATGGATGTTTTTTTTAACATTGCACCTTTTTTTTAGTATTTCTATAAAAGAAAAGATATATTGAAGATTTTGATCAGTGTAAGCAAATAGAAAATGCAGAGATCACAAGTTAGCAAAAACAGTAAAATCATAAATAAAAAAAGAGAGAACCAAGATTATGAAAACTGAGATATCAATAAAGACAAAAAAACTTTCAATCAAAATATTTTTTTATTTTTTATTTTTATTTTTTATTTATTTATTTATTTATTTATTTTTTTTTTTTTTGCAAATTTTATTATATTTGGTTATTAAATATAAAATGTAATTATTGCACCAAAGTATATCAATCTAAAATAAGTAGCTTTTAACGACTTCATTTTTCTGAAGTTCTTAAAAATGTTTAATTTACTTTTTCAACTTTTACCTTCTCCTAAGTGCTTTGATATAAAGATGCTCATTGTAAGATACAGAGGCATTAGAAAAATTTTCAGTTGTTATTGCCTCCTATATGCTATAACAACTATGATACATATAAAGATATATAAATTGAGTAAAGGAGACCGGATCGTACTTTAAGGTTTACGGGCTTGGAATATTTGCCTATCACCAAATGCTTAGGACCATGGTAGGTCACCTAGTAGTTAAGGCATCAGCCTTCCATCTGGAAGGACTGGGTTCGATTATCAATGCCACCAAAAACCCATCGATTACAAACGATATACGTCCTTATTAAATCTGGGGAATCAAAAGTCCTGTGGTCGGTCGTTGAGCAGTTACCTTGCTAATAAAAACTCACCAAACCAATCACTCCCGCTGCAGATAATGCTTCACTCTGCTGATCCTACTGGCAAATTAAAAATGTTTTTATTTTAAATTTCACTTCAAATAAATTCAGAGACTTATCCCATAAGAATGGAAACCAATCACACTTTTTGGATGCATTTTTGTCACCATAAAAAAATGTTTCAAGAATTTTTTTCAAAATTCCTTTTCTATAAATGAACTACAGAAGTATGTATAAGATGAATTCATCATTTTTCTTTAATCTCAAATTTTTCCCAAATAATTCCAATAAGTCAAGATATAGTTTACTAAGGACCCAAATAACTGACCGCAATTAGATATTCATATGTTTAATGTCCTTTCCTAACAATCAACTGTTCTTGTTTATGTGATTCACGCACAAATAATTTATTTATTTAATAATTCAAAGATTGCCTAATAATCACCACCCCCATCTAATTTAAATATTACCTAAAATCTGTATATTCAAGGAATAAACTGTAATTAAATGCTATTATTGTTATTGTTATGCTTTAATACCAATTAATATTAATTTAAGTGTATTATTTAGCTCAAATCATATCTGTATGAAAAGTTAAAACAAAATAGATTAACTGAAATATCTGTGTTAAGTTTTTAGTATTATTATTTTATGGCTAATATAAAAAAGAAAACGTTTGATTTCTTAATAATAAAGTATTTATTGCATTGTCTGATATTGTTGTTACTTATGACACTTGGATAAGACAAGCTCGTTAGCCGATGGCTGCGAAATCAAGTCAGAAGGATGCATCTTTCGCTCACTCAGAGCACCTTGAAAGTGAAAGTATGACTTTACTATAAAACTCCTCCGATAGATGGCACTACTGTAGGATCGTCTTCCTTCAATTTTGACTTTGATTTCGTGTTGAAGGTAATTTTTTTCTAACCATTACATCTATGGTAACTGCTCGAGGCCCCGCAATTTCTGATATAAAATTGTTACAAAAAATTATTTTTTGATTCGCAAAGAAATATCTTTCTATATAATTTATATCTCATGTCGACTATCCCCTTTATGCAGATCCAATTTTTCCACACTTATCCAGGTGTCCTTAAAATAATGCTTAATTTTATTTTTAATTATATGAAAACTTTCATGTATGATTATTCATTTTATACATTTTCTCCTTTCAGGACAAAATGTTTCCTTGTGTTGTTATAAGCAAAGTATGATTAAGTTTCACATATTTTTATGAATATATAAAATTTTAAAGCACGAATAATGTTTCTTAATAACATATATTTTAATCTTTTCTATAATAATATTAATAATATACCAAATAAAATATTTTAAGGTAACATAATACACTTTTGAAGGCATAATGTTTTTTATTTGAGTGTGATATACAAGCAATGGAATTTGCTCCAGAGGTGGAGCCAAACTCTTATAGATAAATATTATGCCCAAGAAGATCAAGATATCTTGTAAATTTAAAAGAAATTGTTCCAGAGGTAAGAATTTGTTCCAGAGTTTGTTAATTTCTTTTAGTGCAGCTTCTATTTGTTGATAGAATTTTACTCAACACATTGCATATCATTTTAGATTTTATATATTTTGATATATATATATATATATATATATATATATATATATATATATATATATATATATATATATATATATATATATATATATATATATATATATATATATATATATACATTAAAAATGCAATACCAAGATGAAGTGGTCAGAAAATCATGTAAGATAAGATATAAGACGAGGAAACGGCAGGGTGGGCAATATTCGATCCGTTATTGCTGTTTGAAAAATATTTGTTGAAAGTTTACTCTTGTCGCAAAGTGCACCTGTAATTGCAGAGAATGTCAAGTCATCGTTGACGTTGTCAGTTCCAGACAGATGAATCTATGAAAGGCATGGTGATCGGATTGAAAGGGGCAGATTAGTCCTTACCACAAATCGCAGCTGACAGACAACTGGGGGTGGAGGTTTCAGCACGTCTACCGAAATTATGCAGCATCTGTAAGATACCATATATGTTCCCGTCTCGAGCAGAACCATTTGTCAATCGATTGGATGCAAGTAGCTTGCGCTCATGGCGTATATTAAGGAAACTGCCTTTGACACCACAGCTTAAAAGCTGACATCAGGAATTATGCCGAATTAGAGCAATGTGGAAAACGGAATGTCACAGGATCATCGTTTCAGATAAGTCGGGATTCTGTTTCACCAGTTATATTCACCGTGTATGAAAGTGGCGTAGACGTAGAGACAGGTCCAATCATCCAACAATTGTGGAACGCCCCACCGCGCGACAACGCGGCATCATAGTTTGGGACACCATTGCGTACGATTCATGGTCAACTTTAATTTGCATTCACGGAACTATGGCAGCCCAAAGGTAAATGGATGATGTGCTGTGGTCAGTAACACTCCTTCACTACTTCAGAGGGGACCCAGTGCCCTTTATCACAAGGATAATGCCCGACTGCATATTATTTGCATCGGCCAACATACCCTGCAAAGTGTACAGCTGCTTCCCTGGCCACTGTACTCAAAATATTTCTCACAAATCCCACACATTTCGGATATGATTGGACGCGATTTGCAGTCCCTGCCTCAGCCTCCTTCAGAAGACGCACTTTTTAAAATGGTTGACAGAGAATGAAGAGCCATTTCTGAGGACGCTATTCGTACTCTCATTGACTCTCTACCTATATGCGTTGCTTCATGTATCACCATCCACGGTGATCCTACAACCAACTGTCCCAACCCTGTTCTCACTTTATATTGTGCGTATCCTTTCGAAATTATGATAACTTATTCTTCGTTGTTGTCTCTCTGTATTTGCTGAGTTCCGTCATTTTCTGGTAGCTCCATTTCGGTGTTACATTTTCAATGTTGGGCAGTATACACACACACACACATATATACATAGAGAGAGAGAGAGAGAGACAACTGAAACATCAAAAATGAGGCAGAATATAAAAAATAACAGTGTTCAATAAATCTATAAATGTAGAGCGTAACTCGCTGGTCATTAGTGCTTCCAGATAGAAACGTGCAGAAGAGCAAGGCATTTTTGGAGGTACAGGAAATTCATATCCTCTTTAAGGTTACATAAAGGACAGATTGAGTCTGATACGACATTGAGGTAGCACAGGGGCTTTTGAAGATAACCATGACCATATTATAAGAACATTTCAACAGATTTCTTTCTTGGCCATTCGGGTATTGCATGACTTTGATCTCCATTTTACTATAAATAAAAATGAACCATAAACATTGTTCATTTTTATTAATAGAAATAATTTCCTCTTAGGTTGTGATGTTTGATGGACAACAGTTCCTTTCTTGGCCATAGCCAAAATGTCGCCGGTCTTATTTCTCTGAATACCCCAATGTGCAGGACTCCATCAAATAATAACCAGTTTACCTCTATTTGGGAGTCAATTTTGAAGATCAAAGTAGTCGTCAACAACTGAGGAACGATAATCATTTTGTGAGTCAATGACTTAAATGGCATTTTTTTAAAGTCTGATAAAAAAAAATAAAAAATAAAAAAAAACTTTGAAAAGAGCTCTAGATATGTTTGTAGCTGTGAGAGAGCTTGAAGAATTGTGGCTATTTCAACCTTGAAGGCTGTTTCAAAAAGGTCTATGGGTGCGTATAAAGAAATCAGCTCACAGTAGACCCCTGTGCCTCGCGTTGGTTGAGTTTTCCATTCTATGATCTTTCGGGTAGCAGAAATTTTTGGTTTCTTAAAGCTAAAGCCTTTAGTACAATTTCACTTGTGTCATTGTTAAAAAAATTTTTGTTTAATTCCAAGATATATGGAGAAACTCTTATTTACTATGGGATTAAGTGTGAGCAAAAACTGCTCAGCCTCAAAATTAAATGCTCTAAACTGGAGCTAACACAAAAAAATCATTTTGTACAAATGCTCCTGTACAAAATCATTTCGTATCTTCAAGTTCAAACTTAACTCAAAGGAAATCTCCCAACGAGACAGGTTTCCTTGAGTTCTAAGAATTTTTCTCCCGAAGTAGTACCACACTTTTCTATAAAATGACACGAATAGGTCTGTACTCAGTGCATAACTGATGCTATCAATATTTGTTGTTTTAGTTGAATAAAAATATTTTCAACGTTAAATATATAATTGTTATAAATACACATTTTAACTAGATTATTCCAATATTCAAAATTAATATTTAATAATTTTCTATAGTTCTGATAATAAATGTGTAATACGTTGTTTAGTTTATCAATGGGAATACTTGTAAAAAGGTCTTTAAAGTCAAAGGAATTAACACTATGAATTTTATTTTTTGATAAGAAATCCAAAATAGGTTTATTATTAATGATCCAAGTAGCTTCTTATTTAATAATATAGTCTAATATAATATTAAGAGTTTTAGCAAAAATGATTCCAGGTTTATTCGTGTACGATTTAGTACCACAGGTGATAAATCTAAACTTTATAGGAATTTTGTGAAATTTAGGAATGACTGTTAAATAAGGAAACTCCAATTAATAGTTGTTAATGTTTAGAAGTTTATAAAATCCAAGGATTTTTTTATTAATAATATTAACTGTCGAGTTTAAACGCTTATAAGTGCTGGAGTTTTATGTTTCATTATCAATTAAATCTAAATAAAATTTCCTACAAAAAAAATGCGTAATTATTAGAGGCTTTATCTACTGGCGTAATGATGAAATTATCTTTTAGATTATGGATGGCTGGTTTTAATGGACCAAGTTTAATGCCAGGAAATGTTAAATTATTAACAAAAAGAAAGGCCAGTAGATAAAGCCTCTAATAATTACGCATTTTTTGTAGGAATTTTAATTGATAATTCTACTACATATATTAATGCCTTCGACAAAATAAATCAATTTAATTTTCATGTTAATAAGTTAATTTCCTGGAACTCAAATATTTCTTTAAAAAGATACAGAAACGTTATAATTAATGAACTTAATCGCATTTATAATGTCTGCAACAATCATGAATCTACTAAAAATCAAATTAAACGACTGATAGATCACTTAAAAAATAATAATATTACAATTAATTTTATTTTAAAATATGTAGGAAGTAAGGAATCGCTTGTAAGATTGAAGTAATGTTTTTATAACTACAGAAGGGCCACCCACAAGCATTGAAGTTCTTACAAGAATCCTGAAAACACCTATATTTATACTTTAAATTTTAAATCACACCTGGCAACACTTCTTTACTATAATTTTAAAATTACTTTTGGCAACTCTCATACTATTTTCATATATAAATTCCATCTGATTTGCTGACTTCGGCTTTATGTATTTAATTTTTTACTGTATGTATGTCTTATTTATATGAATATATCTAATTGCATTTATGTTTCATTTATTGGTATTTCTAATTTTCTGCATTTATATTTATTCAAATGTTTTATCCTAAGTTCATTGAATACGAACACTCTTTTGGGGAATTGCTCGAAGATCTTTAGACATTTATCCTTCGAGCATGTCAGAAAAGAGTGTTCTTTCTTTTTGTACAGCTGGCCATCTCCCTCCTGATGAAGACGTGGCCCCTATGCTTTCTTCTTCTTTTCATTTGTTTCATATATTTCAGTGCGTTTCCAATATCATATTTTTCATGTTTTATCTTATATATATACATATATATTTCTTAAATTTTTGAATAAAACTGTTGATATTTGGCCCCTACATTATAAATTCCTGACTGTCATTCATGAGCTTGCAACTCGCAGGCTCGATATTTGACATTGCCAAAATTTATCATCCTTAAAGTTTCAATGCAAATAGCTTAAAATTTATTACTTCTAATATCCTTAGTGTAATACGGGTGGCCAAAGCAAAAATTTTTGTTTAAGGAGACGGTCTCTTCACTTCAGCGTAATTCAAAATGATACCACACATGACAGTTTCGAAATAGATACCCCAAAACAAGAGCAGTTTGATACAAAAAAAAATATGAAAAGCAGCATTTTCTGCTACTCAAAATCGTTTCAATCCGTAAATTAAAAAAAAAAAAATTATTATAAATTTTCAAATGCATAAATATTGCATAATAATTTACAACAATGATTATACTTTAAATTTATGATGAAAATCCCTCAGAATGTTGCTATATTCATTTCTCTTGAGTCAGAATCAACTAAGATTTATGGGGTTCCAAGAATCCAAAAATATTTCACAGAACTAGTTTTAAGACACTAAGAGAGAGCTTTTCAAATACGCATTAAATTCTTTGTGTAAAATAGCTTTTGTGCTTCCGAAACTCTGTTGTTACTTTTTTTATTGCGCCAAATACAATTTACCCAAGATTGGAAGATAAGAATTGACTTCGAAAGGTGTTTTCTGCAATCTGTGGTTGGCATTCCATTTTGATGCTAACATCTTTTATGTACAGTAAAACATGTGTTTACTTTTGTCGATAACAATAAACATAAGGAAATAACATTCCGATGCCACTAAATTCTTAAATCTATTCATAGAATTCAAAAATATTCCTCAAATGTAAAATATTAAAAAAAAAAAAAAAGTTATCACAAAAGAAAGCGCATACGAGAAAAAGGTAATGGTATTTTTTATTTTACTCTAACATTTGCTAAACTTGATTATATGATGATAATAATCAAGTTTAGCAAATGTTTTAAGCAAGTTTAAAAATTGTCTCCTGTCCCGAATTATAATTTATTTGCTGTACATCATTTTATGTTTATTCATCCCTATTCCAAAGAAGATCTGTATGCTTAGCAACTCTATATTTTTTAACACTCAAAATATCAGATTTTTTAATTAATTTATGTATATAAACAAGTTTATTTATATTAGTTTATTTATATTAGATTTTTATACATGATTTCTTTGAGGAATGTTAGCTAATTTCGCACTTTATTTATATTTTTAAATGTCTATTTTTCATAAGATTTTTATTTCATAGTAAATTGCATCCATAATTTTAATACAATTGATGAGGTCAATTTTTGATCTGGGGTTCTTTTTCCTAAATTACCACATTGTGTACTTTTAGACGTAACTGTTTATACACTAATAACTAAAAGAAGTTTGAAGGCATTTGCAGTCTCACCTAATATTATCTTCCGTAAATCTCGTAACTTCCTTTTCAAGATTTTTTTTTCATCAGAAATTAATTTTTCAATCTCTTTAATTATGCTAAAGTGATTCAATATCCACGGACAATCGAAATTAATTTTCAGAAGAAAGTACAACCTTCAATTAAAGAAACTACTAAAATAGTCAGCAATAGTTGGAAAATTTCATAATGACATAAAACAGTATTACATTTGATACCATACAAATGATAGTTTTTCCAACATATTCAAACTTTCCAAAAGAAATTTTGTTACAAAATGCTTTAACTCGATAAATATTGATAAACATTTTTTAAATACACCTTCTTAAAATGAGTCGCCTGATATTTTTAATCGGAGAAGTGGCATCAAATGAGTGTACAAGAACTTAATGTTAGTATGAAGTAATCGGGTTTGATGGCAACAACTTATGAATAATTAAAATCAGGATAAAAGTTTACAATCGGGTACCTCTTGATTCTTTGGCGATTTTTTGACAATAAGATAGGTGTTAAGACGTGATTAATAAGATGGCCGCTACACAAAAACTATCCAAAAATAGGGTTACCGGGATTACTAAAAATTAAAGCTTATCACCAAACCAAATGGTACCCGATTTTACACCGAACCCAAAGTCAGTTATAAGCAAGCTCCACGAAATTTCATGTTATCTCCATGAAAATATTTTCATAAATAATAAGTTGTATTCACATTTTTCAAAGAAAAAACCTTAGTTCTATCAAGATGAATAGTTAAGTTGGAAATGAAAATGAAGCTGCCTTTGGTTATTAAATGCAAAGGGGTCGTCAAAAAAATATATATACACTTTAATCCGTCATAAAAACTATATTTCTCGTACTATAAGGTTCAATTTCTGAAAGTAATGCAATATATAGGGTGTCCACTAAAGTCCCTTGCCACCCTTTTAACTTCGGAACGGCTGTTGCTATATTCATAAAAGTGGTGTCTACGTATAGTAAAGCAGCCATGCGCTACTGACTAAAACAGACTACAGCGCCACCTGGTAGGAAACAGTGGAGTTAGCATTCCTATCTCGAAACGGAACGAGATAGAGAGAAAAAGTGATTTACAAAGTGTAGAGCATCTTCGATTTAGTACGAAGAAAAGATACAGTGTAGGCATTAATGTGAAGAATACAACGGTTAAAACACGCATTTATTCTTTCGTGCTGTGACGTCACAAAACGATCTAAGAAAGAAAAACAGAAATAATTATAACGATGTACTTTATTTAAGATGTTCAAACTTCTCACCGTCAGCTCTGATGCACATTTGGATCCTCGCTTGAAGATTACGTTGCACACGTTGGAGCATACACGTTGGAACACGCGACGTAACACGTCGTTTAAGGTCCTGCAAATTGTATGGAGGAGTCGCATACACCCGCTGTTTCAAGTATCCCCACAGGGAAAAGTCCAGTGGAGTCGGATTAGGAGAGCGCGGAGGCCACTCTTCGAAACCGCCATACCCTAGTATTTGGTTGCCAAATTCCTTGACGAGGTACTGCTTCCCTGGAGATGTCTTGTGAGCAGGCGCGCCGTCATGTTGAAACCATAGATTTTTAAGATTAAACAAAGGCAGGTTCTGCGCAAAATCGGGTAATATATTCTGTAGCAATCGTAAATATTGTGCACCCGTTAGCGTGCCATTATAGAATATTGGGCCAATCAGCTTGTTATTGTATATTGCACACCAAACGTTAATAGCATACCGCATTTGATGTTGAACGTCGACGAAACACTTAGGATTTTCCAGGGCCCAGTAATGGGTGTTTTGCCTATTGTACATACCATTCAGTGAAAAAGCATGCCTCATCCGTCCACATTATATCTGCCAAGAATGTTGGCTAGACCTGTATCTGATTCATGACAAAGTTGCACCATGCATAACGTCGCTCGGCATCCCCGTCCATTAAAACCTGTTCAGGCGTTGGTCGGTATGGATGAGCACCTGATTCGCTTAGAATTTTCCAAACCTGACTTTTAGAGAGACCACAGTATTGACTGATCTCTCTTACGCTGCATTTCGGATATGGGAGTGCATATGCTAATACCTCATGCGGCTGAACTAGCCGTCCTACCTTAGCTGGTCAACCAGATCGAGGTTGACTAGTAATGTAACCTGTCGCCCTTAAACATTTTACAACAGTCAGGATGGTTTGATGAGAAGGATGCGGGCCTGCAGGGAAAAGTTGGCGGTACAACCTTGCTGCTGATCATGCCTTGCGTCGACATTCACCGTACAGTAAAACCATCTCCCAATACTCAACTTTGGAATACTTAGCCATGATCATGAGCAACAACATACTAAAGCCCCAAGATGACTCTTTTATAGCTGTCTCAGGTGAACAGGCGTGACGTTTCTTACGAAATTTGCATACTGCATTCAAAATGTTGGAATTATTTTTAATACTTCCGTTCTTCCCATTTCGAAATAAAAGTGAAAAATTTAAGTGCGAAAACGATTTTTGTTTTTTTAATTATGCACGCGTACGATGTGCTACGTCGCAGCACGAAACAACAAATGCGCATTTTAACCGTTGTATTTTATATATTCATGCTTACAAGGTATCGTTTCGTACTAAATCGAGACAGCTCTACAACTTTGTAAATCACTTTTTCTCTCTATCTCGTTCCGTTTTCCAGATAGGAATGCTAACTCCATTTTTTCCATCAGGTGGCGCTGTAGTCTGTTTTATTTAATAGCGCATGACTGCTTTACTATACCTAGACACCACTTTTATGAATATAGCAGCAGCCGTTCCGAAGTTAAGAGGGTGGCAAGGGACTTTAGTGGACACCCTGTATATAAAACATAAAATAATGTGGTATACCTGCAAAGTGACTTATTGGGCTTTTCTCCTCTGGAAGATAAGGTAACAGGTGAAAAATATCCAACACTGTTTGCTGAATCCATATTCCCTGGATTACGTTACTTTTTTTTATGGGGTGCAGCAAACAATGAGGTATACAAAAGTGAACCACATATCCTAGATACTCTTTGAAAGAGATTCAAGCTGTGTTCCCCGAGATCCCGTGGGATACTTAGTACAATGTAAGAATCAGTGGTGACTCGAACCCTAAAATCTATTGATGCTGAAGAGGCTTACATATTTAACAATATTGACATTTGAATCAGAAAGTGAATTTATTTTTTGAATTGAATTTTAAACTTTCCATCAATTGAACTTTGTACAATGAAATATCACTTTTCGATCACGATTCAAAATGTGTGTACATTTCTTGAAACATCATGATGTACACACATTCAGTTTTATCCTTTATTTCCACCAAATTTTCATCTAGGATTGAATTATGGGCTGCATGGAAAGGAATGAGACGCATATCAGAATTTTGGTCTATGGTTCATTTAAAATATCGACTTTTTTTTTTTTTTTCATTTCAAAATTTCGATAACAATATTTTTTATTTAATTTAAACTTTAATTAACATTGATTTGAATTTTTTGAAAGGGCTTTTAATTTGATGTTTTCCAATCTTGAATTCTTCTGACTTCAAAAATGAAATAGTGTAATTCTTTTCGTCTTTTGAAATCATTATTTATGCTAAACTGCTAACAGCAAAGAATCTCGTAAGATAAATTTCCATACTTCATAATACTTTCCCATAAAGTAAATTTCTTTCTTTTTTAAAAAGTAAAAATATTTACAATATTTATTTTCAATTTTATTGAAAAAATATATACGAGGGTTGCTATTTATATTTCTGGCCTTGGCAACATTAAGTGTTGCAAGGCGACCGAAGACGATTTTAATCGAAAGTTTGATATTTTTAAACATAAATTCAGCAGACGATTTACCATTGTAGCTTTATTTGTGTTGTTGACAGTAAATTGAAAAGTTCTTCTCTGTCAAAAAATAGAATTGAATCGTGAACATTTTCGTGCCATTATTTTTCATAACTTTCGACGTGGATTGTCAAGACAAGAGTGCTTCGATGAACTTAATTCTTTATACAGCGATAAAGCGCCATCCTACAGCACTGTAAAAAATTGGTATAACGAATTTAATCGTGGTCGATGTTCGATCCAGGACGAATCCCGTGCAGGTCGTCCAAAATCCGTTGTTGTGCCAGAAAAGATCAATGCTGTGCGTGAACTGATAAAGCAAGATCGTCATGTGACATACCGTGAGATAGAGGCGTCTTTGGACATTAGTATGACTAGCATCAATAAAATATTGCATGAACATTTGAGCGTAAAAAAAATTTGTTCGCGTTAGATCCCGCATAATCTGACAAACGCTCAAAAAAAGGCTAGTGTCGATTGGTGCAAGGAAATGTTGGAAAAATACATTCAAGGTACATCAAAGGCTGTGTATAACATCTACACAGGTGACGAATCATGGATCTATGCATATGAGCCGGAAACAAAACAGCAATCAACTGTATGGGTCTTCCAAGACGAGGCAAAACCAACAAAAGTTGTTCGAGGAAGAAGCACATCGAAACAAATGATTGCCTGTTTCTTCGGCATTAACGGTCATGTGGCAACAGTGGCGTTAGAGCAACGCAGGACGGTCAATTCTGAATGGTACACGACCATTTGTTTGCCAGAAATCATCGGAGAAATTCGAAAAAAGCAGAAGAATAGGCGAATCATTCTTCATCATGACAATGCGAGCTCTCACACATCGACTCAAACAAAGGCATTTCTGACGGAGCGAAAGATCGAACTGATGGGTCATCCGCCGTACAGCCCTGATTTGGCACCCAATGACTTCTTCTTATTCCCACACATCAAGAATAAATTACGTGGACAACGATTTTCGACCCCCGAAGAAGCGGTTGATGCATTCAAAACGCATGTTTTGGAGTTACCTCAATCGGACTGGAAAAAGTGCTTTGAAAATTGGTTCAAACGCATGCAAAAGTGTATTGGTCATCATGGAGAATATTTTGAAAAACAATAAAACCAATTTCGATCCTACATATTTGTTTTTTCATTATTAGGCCAGAAATATAAATAGCAACCCTCGTAGTTTGCCCATTACAACGAAACTGTTTGGGATTTTTCCAGTAAATGGCACTTCAAAATATATTGAAACATGAGTGAATTGTCTCCCGATTTCAATATTTAATAACATAGCACTTATAAAGAATTTTTAAGCCTTATGTAACTCTTATTTTTAGCCGATCCATACACAAGGCATCATTTCATCTTGCAAAATAGCATTTCGAACAAATCTGAACAAATAATAAATATCGTTATTTTTCAAAATGGCAGTTTTTTCCCGAAGATTGCATAACATTTTCTTTGAAACCCACTACCTGTATTCTGGCAATTTAACGGAATTTTTTTTTTTAATATTTGTTATATTTTTTAATATTTATGCTTTTCATTTAATGCGTTTAACACATGCAATAATAAATGCACTTTACGTGTTCTTTCTCCTTTTATATATTATATAAATATGAATATATGTGTGCATCTTTGATATCTAAACCGAATATTAAATTAGGAATGGCTGGGTATAAAAATATTAATTTTACTCATTGTTCATTGTGTTCTAAATATGTTAGTCTTTTAATAACAACAATAATAAAAATATAATGATTTTATGTAATATCATATAATTCATATTCTCGATTATTTATAATGATTAATATTTCTCATTACAAGATCGAAATCTTCATAACGACAAATTATCACCTATTCAGTGATTTGATTTGTAACTTTCAAAATTTTTTCTATTGATTGTATTTTTTCAAATTCCAAGTTCAGATTTTAATGACTTAAGACATTTTCACATGAAATATTTTTGAAAGCGGTATTTACATTGTATTTTCATTATAAAAAATAAAAAACTCTAACTGCAGAGCGACATAAAGTAATACAATTCTGTTTTCTAAAGGTTCAACTGCTTCATAATTACATCATCGTGTCACAATAGAAATACTGGAGAATTATTTCAACAATGTATGTAAAATGTCAGTTTATGCATATATTCTTGATAATTATATCTACTGTGTGTATTTTTACGATATTTAATATATCAGTGTATGACATTTTTCTTATGTTTATATTAAATTGAAGAAAAGGAATTAAAATATATTTGAATGCATGGTTGTAAAACATACAATGCACTCAATGTGACTTAAGCTTCCATTGTGTTAAACTGTGATGGTATCGAACTTAGGCATTTTCATTCAAGTAAACGCATATTTAAATTCAAATAAGCACACACACACAACATATTGTTACAATTATTATTAAATAAAAAATATAACAATAATTGTTCACATATGCAATATCGTGCGACCTAGTGGGTCATTGTGAGGAGGCCCCATAGAAACACTGCTTATAGGCTGTACATCTCACTATCTTTAAAAGCCTCTCTGACATTTATTGGACATTCTTCATCCTCTTTCAATTTGTTTTTCTTTTCCATGGCTTTCTTAAGCTTTCGAGACAGATAGTGAGCCGTATCCAATGTAGCAAGGGTGTAAACAACGAAAACTCCCAAACAAATACCCTGCTATATGTGTCTGTAGAAGAAAGAAAGGTGACTTCTATTGTTCAAAAGAGGCTGGGATTGAACCTTAGACCTTCTGCTCCAAAAAGAGCCTTTCTACTACTTATCCACGGTGAGTTCAAGCAATTAAATGCTTAAATAAATACCATTTCACAGACCATGCTGTAAATACTTAAATTTATCATTCGGATAACAACAATAATAATAAACCCGCATAAAATTACTTATTCAACCATGATATTCAATGTTTTCGCATTGGCACATATTGTATATAAAATTAGTTATACGATTCAACCATTTATGGGTTCGATAATGATATATAATCAAATATTTAAATTATTAGCATCAAGATTGCATATTGGTCTTTTCGTTTCAACCACTTTCTTTTCATCAAAAATATCGTTTAAGATTTGGAAATGAAACTGAAATAAACTTTGAACTGAATTTTATTTCTTTTTAATATGGATCATAGGGAGATTGGGATTTAGAAAAATTATGAGTTTAATTCATATTTAAATATGCAAATGGACCAAGAACGCTAGATTACGTGATCTCTGGCTTTTAGTCAAAAGTGTGTATCGATTTAGAAAAATCATGATATTTATTTATTTACTTTTTCATAATTTGTATTATTTACTTATTCATTTCAAAAGAAATTCCACTGCGTGAGGGGTATAGATCAGCCAAAAATAAGTCGAATGAAGTACAAAACGTTAGAAAATTCCTTTAAATTATGTTATTTAAATACTGAACTTTTAAATTTTATCTCCAATGCACATTTCCAAAATCATTGAGTAAGAAAAACTAAAAGCATTTTTTCTCTAATGGAAAAAAGAATTTCGAAAATAAAAACAAAACACTAGTAAAAATTTTTTTCCTTAAATGAATTAATTACATTATATGAGTATAAAAAGAAAGAATTCGGAAAGGTTACATATTTCCTCAGGTATCTTTAGCTACACATAAATGGTAATTTAAACAGTGGGATGACTGAATTACATTTCTTAGTTCTTGAAGCGAGCAGAGTTCCGCTACGATATATATCTCGATATAAGCATTTTCGTAATGAGGTAAAATCAACACCAATTATGGTTTAAATTTATTGTAAATGGTGTAATCAAAATTTCAAATGGAAATAGCTAAGTAAAGGCCAACATCAACAATTAAATATTGTATTCTACATTACAGTGGTTCACAACTCAAATTAAGACACAAAATTCAGGAAACAGAATAAAAATTTTGTTTAGTAATTAAAATTGTATTGTTAAATGTTGCAACTGTTCACGAGTACGAAAATAATTTACTTTTATATCAACTTTCATGCAGTCTTTATTTGTACAATAATATTTCAACGAATAAAAAATGTGTTTTTAAGAATTTCAAACGAAATTTTTTGAGGTTACTTTCAATTTCATATCTTAAATTGGAATGTTAGAAACCAAAAAGTTTCATTTGACACTAGGTTCCCTCTACTAAGATATTATAGCAAATGTAATTGCATTAAAATAATTTCGTCGAAAAGCATTCTTTTTCTTTAATCTTTTTCATCATCGAAGAATAATTAAGTAAAAAGTAATTCATAATTAAAATTTTTAAAAAGAATTCAACAATTTAAGAGCTTATTTTATTTCATTGGAAAAAAGATATTCAGAAATTTTTTTATCCATTTTTTTGTCTAGGCAAATTACTTTATGTACGGAAAAGTCTATAAACAATGTGCTAAGTATTAATTAATAATTTAAAAAAAAATATGAGAGAAGTTGTTCAAAAAAATGAAAAAGAAAAGTAAAATTGCTTAAGAAAAAGTTTGAAAATCCTGCTTATAATTTATTTTATTTAATTGTATTTGTTTATTTATTATTGGTTTCATATATTTAGTTTTAGCTTATTTTTTATATATAATAAATTATTTTAATATCCTAAATTTAATATATAAGTAATCTTATTCAACTCACCAATTAAGTTAATTCTGATTATTTTCTATTACTGGGGTTTGAAAACATTCTGTAGGAAATATTATTATGCTGCATGCAATGTAATATATATTAAGTCCATGATATTCGTAATTCGAGACAGATTTAGCAATCCTAATGCGGGGAGAGTTAAAGTAAATGCAATTGAAAATTAATACTAATTATTATGAATAGGTAAGACATGAGAAATTATCTTTAATTTCGTTTAAAATTGTCCTAAAGGTAATTTTAATCACGAAATCAAAAATATAAATATTTTCGAGAAACAAAAAATTAATTATTTTATAAAAGAAAAACTGGTTTTAGAAGTTAAAAAATCAATAACATTTGCCCAATGAAATTGAAAAAAAAAAAGGAATATCAATTCAATTACTTTTAATATATTGATTTTAGATATTCATTTTGATTGATAAAACTAAATATATAAATAAAAATTTAACTTCAAAATACGACAGTAGATGGCAGCACTAAAAAGTAAATATTTAATATTTTTTTGGAATTTGGTATTGTTTGTATTTTTATAACTTTATTAACATTGTTTGAAATGAAAATAAATTTCGAAATCGATACATTTATAACCTTCTTCATCATAAATATCATAGCCGAACCTATATTTGGTTAATCTCATGACTTTTTTAAAAATATAGGAAAGGTTATATTATATTTCATCTCTTATACTTTTCAAAAATATTCAATTTTTATTAATTTGCAAAATTATACAAAATAATTTCTTCGTTATATAATTGCACCATTGATAAGAAAAAATTGTCCTCACTCAGTATAAAATATAATTCATTTACGATTCAATGAGAGCATCTTATATTTCTTATATATATATATATATATATATATATATATATATATATATATATATATATATATATATATATATATATATATATATATATATATATATATATATATATATATATATATATATATATATATATATATATATATATATATATATATAATATAATTCTGAAAATACAGATTTACGTTTCCACATCGATGAAAATATTAATAAAATTACCTTTGTAAATATTTTTAAATAACTAAAGTAGGTCATGAATTGAATTCCATGTAGTTAAAATTTCATCTTCTGAAATTTTATTTATTTTATCCAATAAATAAATCTAAATATATATATTTTAATAATATTGTTATAAAATAAATAATATATTCTGCATTCGTTTGCAAGAACATATTTCGTTACATATTAAAGCAGTGGCTCTCAACCTTTTTGGGATCACGGAACACTTTTAAGTGGTCTCGATTTTGGCGGAACACCATTATCATAAAATTTGTAAATCTAATGTAAATCACACAAAATAATTGGAAGATTAATATTTAATTGAAATAAAGATATATATTACATGGTAACTTATTTTAATGAGAAATTTGCGCTTGACGACCTTTACAAATTTCCTCAAGGTTGGGTCTTATGTAAGAGAGCGCTACTCTCATTTCTTCTTCTAAATTGATAAGTCTTTCTCTTTTTTTGCTTTTAATATTTGTTAGAGTTGAAAATCCAAGTTCGCACAGATAGGACGTCGAAAAGAGCAACAAGATATTCAACGCTCGTTTTGCAATAAATGCATGTTCATTCTCGATGGAAATCCAAAACCTTTCCACTCCTTCTTCTTTGAATTTTAGTTGTAACGTTCGATCCGTTGATATATTAATAAACTCATCTGCTTCCTGAATAGAAAAATCTTGGTTCATTATATCAAATTCACCAAATGGATTTCGTGCCCAATCAAAGTCTTCAATATTAAGAGATGGAAAGTAATGAGTTATTTTGTCCTGCAATATTGACAAATGCTCTGTCACATTTGAAATCATTTCGTTAATGTTAACAATATTTTCCGTTGCTAATAACGGAAACATATCAAATTTGCGATTTTGAGCAATGATTTTTCCAAAGCAAAAGCTTTTTCTGGAAAGCTAGCAATTTGTCTGTGGATGTCAGAATATTTTCATTTTTTCCTTGAAGAGATGTATTGACTGAATTTAAGTAGCTGAAGATATCGGCTAAATATGCTAGCTTAGTACACCATGCATCATTTTCCAAATATTTTACGTATACATCATTACCCTCTTGTCTAAAAAGAACTAGCAATTCCTGTTTCAACTCATGAACTCAGGTTAGCACTTTTCCTCTTGAGAGCCACCTCACTTCAGAGTGCAAAAGCAAACATTCATATTTGGATTCCATGGTGTTACAAAGTTGTTTGAACATACGGGTTTTTAATGGTCTCGATTTAATATAATTCACCATATGTACGACTTGCTCCAAAACAGACTTTAAGTTTGCTGGTAGACTCTTCGAAATCAAAGATTCCCTGTGCAGAAAGCAGTGAGTAGAGACTATATTTGAATTTATTGCTTTAACTCGACTACAAAATCCCTTAATACTGCCACGCATGGCTGGAGCTCCATCAGTACAGATTCCTGCGCAATTTTCCCAGGATAATTTCCATTCTTCCAAATAAGATGATACTGAATTAAATATGTCTTCTCCAGTTGCGTGACCAATAAGTTCCTTGCAGAATAAAAACTGATTTATTATTTCAGTGTCGTCAACAAAGCGAATAAATCCGATTAATTGGGCTTTGCCACTTATGTCAGTGGATTCGTCAATTTGCAGCGCAAAATTTTTTGTACTAATTTCGACGTCACCGCGTTCTCTATAAAACCTGACATATCTATAATTCTTCTTTTATCGTATCGTCCGAAACGGGAATTTTTAGGACGTCTCGCTGCGCTTCATTACCAAACATAATCTTAACAATTTCTAAACATGCGGGCAAAATTAGCGATTCTGCGATATCATGCGGCTTTTGCTTCAATGCAATTAGTTCTGCCACTTTATAAGAAGCGATTTGCGCTTTATCCGAAATTGTAACGCTCTTTCGAAAGCATGTTGCTTGCACTTCTTGATTTTTCAGCAATCTTTCAGAAATAATCTTTACCTTTGAAGTTAGAACAAGAATGTTTTGTTGAAAGGTGTCGCTGTAACTTAGCTGGGACCATTGCACTGTTAGCCAATTTTTCACCACATATAATACATCTCGGAATAGGAACATCTTGACTACCGCTCCATGTAAACCAAACTTCAGATATTCTTCCGAATAATTCCGAACTGATTCGGGATATCTTTTTACGTTTATTTTCGGCATTTTTGTTGTCTTGCATATCACCTTCAATTGAAGAAGACCTGCTTGTACTCGCCCCAACATTAACCTCACTTTCACTCTTTCTTTTCAAAATTTGTCCATATTTCAGATTTAAAAGTCTTGTATAAATGTTAAAATAAGCAACTAAAAAGATAAGAATACTGTTAAAACTACACAACTTGCATTTCATCTTATCAATTTCCAACAATATAAAATATATATATATATAATAAAAACACACTCACGAAAACTAGATATTTATATTAAATTATGGCTGAACCTCAGGTCGAAATTGCGCTTTTTGTTATTTCGTACGAAGAAAGAGAAGCAGCACGAAATCAACACTACGTAGCGCTCCCTGTATTATCAGTACATTAGAAATTTAGTGGTATTCCTGGAGTAACTCCAAACGACGTAACTGCGTCGTTTGATAATTACACTGTTAATATTATTGACTGTTCCACGAAAATTTAGAATAATATTGAATATTTTGCTAAATTTCAAATAATTAACAAAACTATGTAGTATTTATTTTATAATAATAAAAAAATTTCTTGTTTCTTATTATATTCAAAATTTTCGCGGAACACCTGGGACAGCTTCGCGGAACACCAGTGTTCCGCGGAACGGCGGTTGAGAACCACTGTATTAAAGTATTAAAAATATTACCAACACAAGAAAATAATAAATACTATATTAATTTAAGATACTTTTACTAATTATTTCTATATTTTATACTGATTTAATGGTAAAATAATTTCTCATAATATTGAAATATTTTATTGTTCAAAAATAAATAACATAAATTATAAGTTTATTAACTTTTAATACCTTAAGATTCTTACATGTCAAAACCTAAATTGTGACGCAATATATTCTTACAAACGAATGCAGAATATAAAATTTGAAATAACATCTAAAAATATTTACTTGAAATAACACTATATCTATTTACAATAAACGGTTATATTTTTCAACAAGTCACTGAAGTTTCAAAGACGACGGTTACTAAAAATGACTAAGTCTTTCGTCTGATTGGAGAGCTGCGGCGGCAACAACATGCAAATAACATTAGAAAGCGAAACTGGATGCGCAAAAAATCTTTATCAAATGCGCCTCTTTGTATACTTCGAGAAAATTCATGCGATATTTTAATAATAAAATGTCTCATTTGACGGTTCTAGTTGACATACTAAGATAGGTATTCAGTACTTCAAATTTATATTATAAATTAAATATAGATTAATAATTTTTAATTCATTTCAATCAAAAAAGATAACTTACAAAAAATAATTTTCTTTTTGTCCGTGCCATCAAAAATTTTAAACATGCCACTTGTGGTACGCGTGCCATTGGCACGCCATCTATGCCATATATAATTGAAAAATGCATCTTGCCGTTTTCTTGCATAAACGTCGATTATTTATTTTATTCAAGATTTATATTGTCGTGCCGCTACGTGTCTTGCCTTTGTATTGATGTCTTGCTATTGATGTGGACACGTCAAGACTATGGCTCTTGGTGTGTTGCCACATCAGTAACAATAATGAATTTCTCATTGACCAAGAAAAAAAAATCGCTAAAAAATCATGAATTTGTTACGTAAAATATGACTACCAGTCACTGTTCACAAAAGAAAAAATTACAACAAAATTTTATTTTTGTTTTTATTTTATTTTATTATTATGATTTTTATTTTTTGGTACTTTATAGAAAGCGAATTTCATGTAAAAATAGAATTTAGTAGTGTGTGTGTGTGTGTGTAGTCACATATAGTGATAGAACTTGTCCTTAAATCTCGTTAAAAAAATAACCCCACTCAGCCTAATTTCTAAAATGTTGTTTCTAATACCCAGCTGTAGGATTTTCACCATGATTTCTAAAATAAATTTGTATAAATATATATTTTATAATTTTTACACACATTTACATTTGTCTTCTATAAATTAGCAGCTGTTTCTTTATTTCCAAAATATTTCTCATATATACGACTAATTTTAAAATTAATCTTTCTGAAATCTCACTATAGTGTCCAAAATTTGCCATAAAAACATCTTGCTAATAAAAATATTCTACATAATTTAATTGTCAAATTCATATAAATTTTACACATGTAATACACTATTTTTAAAAAAAATTTCATGAATGTTATTAACAACTCAGTACATTAAACATATTCTTAATATAAAAATATATTTACTAATATAAATTAATGCCAGAATTTTACGGATTTATTTAAACTTTACAAACAGTAACACAGTAATTTTAATGAAGTTCAGCTTAAATTTTGCTTTTATACAAATTACTTGAAGCAGGTTTACATATTTTTTTTATTTTTATATTTTTAAGTGAAGGATGTAACACGATATGTAATTTTCAATCATAGGTTTTGATTGAAAAAAATGGATTAAATAATACAAAGTTTACAGCTAAAGATGACACTTTTATTCTTAAAGCATTTGATTCAACTTGTCTTTTTTCTAACCTTGATAAAACAATAGTAGTTAAATTAACAATGTATTTCTTGAGAATGCAAGGTAACTAATATGATCTTAAGCCATCAAGGACAAATAGTAAGACTCGATCACGTTAACTAGATATCATATAAGGGCACCTATATTGATATAGTAATAAAATAAAGCATCATTTGCCGCTGGCAGATTGGGAGGGTGACCACAATCTCCCTCACTGGGTTGTTGCAGATAGGTGGGTTCAGGACGTTTCTACGTTATGTGACGTCCAAATTCCTTCTGCTGGTGTAGCGTGAATGTGTAGAAGAGGGTGCCAGCTCAGATGTGACCTCGTCATCTGGCAGTGGTCCAAAATTATGATTCATTTGGTGATGGGCGAGTATTCCAAGCTCGTAAACCTCAAGGCACAGTCCGGAGCTCTCTTGCATCTTTGTTTACGTAGATGTAGTACAGGAATTTTGGGAAGAATATGCTTACTTAGGCACCAAATTCTTCAATAAACTACAATTCATATTTATTGTGCATCTTAAGTATTATTGTTAACTAATGCCTTAATCTAGATAAATGTTCAAACTAAAGTGCAAATTTACAATACTATTCGTATAATGAAATCACTTTCATAGTTATTTGAAATGTTCTTCTGCCAAATATTTAATTATTTAACTTTCAAGATAATTATTTATCTTATGTTAAATTCCTTTTAAGAATTAGTGAAAAAGGTAAATTTTAGAAACTATGATAAATTCTGTGTAATTAAAAATTATATTATTATTTACTTATAGGGATTTATCCTTTACTTATGGTATTTTTAATCCATATTTTCATTCATCTTCCACACGTGTTTCTTTCATACTAATACTTATAACAATTCAAGATTTACTGTGTTAATCTTCATCTAGAGTCATGAATAAGTTACATGTTAAAAATTAGCAACATTAAAAAGGAACTCAGCAGAAAAGAAATTTAAAGAGTTTTTTTTATTATTATAACAATGTTACCGATAAGCGAACAGCTGAAAATTATTCTGAAGTTTTCGTATTCACTGTGAACATATACTGGCATGACGTTCAGTGATTATGTATTGAGTCCCCTTACTGCTAAACTTGAAAATTCTAGCTTCTATCCCAATAAATAACTGTAAGGAATTCAGGAAAGAGAGATATATCAATTATTTAACAATGATCCCGACTAAATTCCGAATTTCTTCTCTAAAATAGTAGTTTTACCATTTGGACTCGTTCTTTTTTAACTACTAACATTTACTCTGGAATGGGAAATAAGATAGTTCATTTTTTTGCCGCAACATATGTCGTTAATTGTCACGATTGAATGTTGAATTTCTACTCCAAAAAGGGTGGCCCTACTACTTAGTCCCAATGAATCATTTTCTTTTTCTAATTACTAACATTGCTATTGAAATTTTGAAACCGTATTATTTTTACTCAGCCAGTTCAACAAAGAAATTGCTTATATAGATATTTTTTATTTTTAGCAAAGAAGTTAACATTTGTAAGATTATTTTTAAATGTTCTTGGCATTGTGAATTTTAAAGCACCCTTTCTCGCAACTTTGGCAAGAACTCTTCTGTGTTTGTAGTAGGAACGTGACATCAAAACAAGGATTCCATGTTTGATTCGAATAATTGAACAATAAAAGAAAGACAGATGATGAATTTTTTCCTACTTCATCTGTCTAAATGTTGCTTGAAGTCCTTAAAAATTCCATGGATTTCCTTCCTTGAGATTCATGTGTATATTACACTCTCTAAGAAAATCCCTCTAGCAAAAGTTTTCAAGGATAAATTATAAATGGTGGATATTCTGATATCTTGGAAAATAAAGAGCTGTGTGTTTTCTAATATCTTATAACAGTTTTAAACTCTTAGCTTCTTCCTACTTAATGTTAAACATTAACAAAAACAGGACTATTTGAATAAATTTCATTTCCATCATCGTTTAATAACGTGATTAAGATGAGACATTCCTTTTACTTATTTATATATCTAGGAATGATTATATATCTTCTTGACTCATTGTACGATAGTTTATTATATTATATTTCTCTATATAATAAGATAGATAAGTTCCCTTGGAAGTATGAAAGTTTTTGAAGATCATTTTTTGGAATTTACTGTCAGAAAGCAATGTTTACGAATTAATCTTGATCAAAGATGTTAAGGTCTATTAAATTGAATTCAAGAAGTTACATATCCGTGAACTATTGATATGTAACTTCTTTGAGTCATTCTTCATTCATAGAGTCATTCTTTGGACATATGACTGAATAAGAGCAAAATATTTTTTAAAATTTTTTACACTAATACAACACTCATGTTTATTCATTAAAAAATTTATTGGTTTAATCAAATGGGAGTGTGTGGGGAAAAATTAAAAGCCTGTGAATAATCTTTTTTTTTTCATTAGTTTTTTTTAAAATAGACAAATGTCCTCTACGTTTGGATTATGAATCTGAAAGCACCTGAAATTATAGATTAATTTGTTTCTTTTAGAAAAACCACTTGCTCTTCGAAAGAAAATATTGCAGGTTTAATAACTGTAATCTTATGCAGTATTCTATGTATATAAGATTTATATTCATTTAGACAAAGTAAAAACACTTTCTTGTCAACATTTTCAATTCGATGACTATATCTAGTTGATTTGAAAATATTGGGTCCGATGGAAGAGATTTCTGTTTAAATACAATGACATTCTTTTTTACAGTACATGCCATAAATGCCCAAAATTGCTGAAAGGTTATACTAACATCGACAAACTTTTAATATTCAATGAAAAATCTCCATGTTTATTTTTCCATTTTGTGTTGGTTTTACATGGATATAACTTATTTCATTTATCCAGAAGGTACAGATTAAAATTATTTTTGTACATGAAATGAAAATTTTCTTGAAATTAATAATTGTATAATTGACTTACATAAGCGGCTTTTATTTTTATTGAATTAATAATATTAGGTCTACCGGAAATTATGTACGCTGATTGATGATAATCTTGTTAAAACCATATTAGAGTAAGATCTTTTACTGATAACACCTCTTTTTCAGCTGAACAAACTATTTAGGACCATATTCGGAAGATATTATTTGTGGAAATATTTAAAATATAGTTCCCCATGAATTAAGTCGAATCATCATATGTACATGTCTGCTTGTTCGGAACAAAATCGAGCCCATCTTGAACCGGATGACAACTGAGGATGAAAAGTGGATTACCTGCGAAAACATTATAAGAAAAAGGGTATATTGTGAGGCAAACCTAACGCTTCCAACTCTAAAATAAATTTGATTATGAATAAGAGAATGTTGTGTATATGGTGGAACATTTGAGGACAAATACATAATAAGAATTAAACATTAAACGAAAAGCTCACTTCGGAAAAGTATTGTCAGCAACTGGATAATTTAAAAGGAGCAGCTCAAGAAACCAGGCCCGCGATTTTCCAAGAAAGAGGCCAAGAAAAGAATTTTTCAAAAAATGCACAATTAGATTAAGGAATTCTGTCTCATACACCATATTCCCAGGACTTATCACCTGTTTTTGCCCTTACAGAATTCTTTGATGGGTAAAAAATTTATAAAAGAAGATATCAATCAAGAACTTTTTCAATTTTTTGAATGAGAAATTGAAACATTTTTTAAAAATGGAATAAGCAAACTACCCTTAAGCTCGCAAGAAGTTATTAATAATAAGAGCAATTATATTATTTAATAATGTTAATAATATAATAATAAGCCGATCATTGGCTGAGTGGTTAGCGTTCTTGATTCTTGAGCTGTGGGTTCTGGGTTCGAATTCCGGTGCGGGTATGGGTGTCACTTTCTTCCTCGGTTCTCTCTGTGATTCTTTCTCCTTTCTTCTGTGATGATGTATAAATGTGCCTAGCGCCTATAAACGGGTTTGTGGTGGTATAGTGCAGACAACGCTACTCACCTCGGTGACTTGGTTCACATGTGTCTGATGGGTAACGACAAATGAATAGCAGTTTCTGATCTTGTTATGGCATAGGCTTCTTCACCCAAGTGCCCGCCGTTGAAAAAAAATTATTATTGACGTTATAAAAATTTTTATTTGGTTTTATTCCGAAGATGGGCAGAACGTTCCAGTGTACCTAATACATTAATGATGATAGTTAAATTTTGCAAAACATCATTAATTATAAATAAAAATTATTTGGATTTAAAATTGACAGCAGTTGTAAGACTTTTATCTATTAAATTCAATAGCATGGACGTAATTGCTTGAATGAAAAATCCTGAAAATATTTTAAATTCTTTTGAAAAAAAGTCATATAACTTTCAATGCTCAGTTTTTGTTCTTAAATTGGCAACAAGTTCATTGTAGAGTTAAACATCATAATAACGCCAGTAAACTATGCAAAAAATTAAAAACGTCATAGGAAAAAATATACGTGACCAGAAGTCCAAGTTTTTCCCTGCACACCCTTTCCTGATTTTTTTATTTGAACAATTCCAGCACTGTTTGGTCCTCCAGGTCCCGTTTGCTTTCAGAATCACCTAAAAGTGAAAAGGATGTAAATTAGTTACATAAAATTTAAGAAAAGAGTGTTGGAACATCACATATAAACATGCGAGGGACGATAGAGAAAATTGATTAAAATAGTGTGGTTAGAGTATTATAAGCAAGGGTTTTGGCGGTACATAAGATTATTATTTAAGTCACATCTTACAGCTACTACCACAGTTTAAAAAATTATTATGTGTGTGGACACACTTCTTCTACTAATTTAGTATTCCACAACTTCAATAATCTTAGTACCTTAAATGTATTCTGTCTCATACTTATACAATGTATTTATATTATTGACTGTATAACATCATTTTAGAATGAGTTTGCATAATACTGGGACATAAAACTGAATAATTTCGGTAGTCTTTATAGATGCCACGTTGGACATAACTGAAGTCTTCAGCAATCAATGATCATATGCGTCAGTTGTGCATCATTATCTTCCAAAATTTTTGTCAAGTTCTTTTAATAATTTCTCAATTTTTTGTTGTTGGTTTATCTTTTTTAAAGATCTGACATTTGTCAGATCAACTCCAATAAATTGTTGACAGTTAGAAAATCAATGATTAACAGGGGATTTGAGGATAAATCCTCCCGGGGAAAGTCCGAAGCTGTCCAGAACATGTTTCGGTGAGGCTGGATGGTCACAGGATTTTTTTTATAAGTGGGATAGTTTTTTGTACCAAGTTGAAACGATAAACATTTTAGATGTTCACTTGAGAATCTGGCCAAGACAGTTTGAGAGTCATATGGAGGAGGTAATGTGCAGCTTCTGTTGGACAGACCATTTGTGATTGTTATTTGAGTGTCCTTTATAGTGTTTCACAATGCTTAAAATATTGCTTCCCAAAGATATCTTCAGCTATCGTATCCCTTAAGAGTGATAATATCGTCAGAGCCTTCTTATGTGAAACCAATTTCTATCATTAGTTTCGAAATTTATCTCCTAACCGAATTTATGCGTGCAATTTCCAAAAGTTTTATAATAAAAAGAAAAAAAACATTAAAAAATTCAACAGTAATTTTTAGATATGCATTTGATATATCAATCATTGTAAAAAAAATAAATAAAAATAAGTACAAAATTTTAAACTCAATGAAAATAAAAAATTTTAGTTTAATATATTTTACTTTTTTAAAGTTTAAAATTAATTACATTAAACGATGCATCATATGAAGCTTTTGAAATCCAATTATTCGGCATTCAAATTTAAAAAAGATAAAGCAATTCTTTTAAAATTTAAATTTAAATAGCTTGAGTCTTTCGAGTTGTGTGTCACACACATATACATCTTCTTACTGTAAAATTACTTTATCTGGAGATATAACTTTGATATTTTTAAATACTAATATCATAGTCAACGTTTTTATGAATTTCCCCAATCCATTTCACAAAATAAAATAAAATAATCTTAAAATGCATGCAAAGAAAATTTTGAAACACATAATTCTTTTTACTCGTCAACGTCAAGATATTTCTTTTTCCGGAAATCAGTATAGATTATCTTTTTTAATCTGAAAATAATAATAATTTTATTAAAAATGAAAACACATTAAATAACTTACCACATCTAAATATGATATTAGAAATTGAATAATATCCGAATTTGACGTCTCAAACAAGATAAATGTTATTCATTTTCTTGTTACCAATGAATAATTGCTACGCGTATAACATATTTCAAAATGTTGCTCAGATTTTCTTTAAGAATATTTTGTAAAATAGAAGGTGCTAAAAAATTTTTAACTTGAATATTAGGAATTTTTTATAATTTTCTACATTTGTATTTTTATTTGAAAATTGTGCTGGGAGAGTATTTCTGGACTGCCATAAAATTAACAAAATAAAATTTCAATATGCTTCAATTCTATTAATTCTAAAATTGTCTAACTGATAAAAAAAAAAACAATAATTTTTCAAAAAAAAAAAATGTGTGTCTAAAAAATGAAAACAAATTGTGGGAGTTACAAACGTGATTACGAAATAAGCAACAGTTTTTGTTGTTTAGTATGCTGAAACCCAAATATAAAAGAAAATCATCTGAAAAAAAATATACATGACCCTCAAAAATCATACTACTGATAGATCTATTTTATCAGTCAAATTATGTAGTATATAATAAAAATATAATTAAATATTATTGTGATAAACAATATTGTGAAAATAATGAAATAATGTCATACGTCACGATATCTTAATTTTTTAATAATGTTCACATGAGAATATTTTCCACTAACTATCTTCTTAGATTACACAATTCTAAAAGAAAATCGTCTAAAAAAATACATGACCCTTAAAAATCATACTACTGATAGATCTATTTTATCAGTCAAATTATGTAGTATATACTAAAAAAAATAATTAAATAAAATTGTGATAAGCAATATTGTGAAAATAATGAAATATTGTCGTACGTCACGATATCATAATTTTTTAATAATATTCACATGAGAATATTTTCCACTATCTGTCCCCTTAGATTAAACAATTTCCTAGTTATATCTAATTACTTAGAAAGCAGACGTCTAAAAAGTTTAAAGAGTAGTTTGTTTTGACCTTTAATTTTACAAAAGAACTACCTACTTTCCATAGAAAAACACATTTACAGTAATAGCAGCTGCAATATATTCAAACTCACCATTGGAAGCAACAGATCCGGATGACTTTGAAAGGGATTCTCCACTTTGTTGCCTCTGCTGAGAGCAATGACGGTGGCGAATTCTAGGAGACTGAAGAATACGAAAGCGATGCAGCAGGAGAGCCAGACATTCAGAGCGACAATGTAAGATACGTTGGGCAACGAAGCCTGGTATTGCTTGGTGATAATAGTTAGGAGACTGGTTACACCAAGAGTCACCCTAGCAGGTACAGCATCGTGGGGGATCCAGAAAGTCAACATGGACATGATGACGATCAGTATTGTCGGAATGTAGACGTTGATGAGGAAAAAGCCACTCCTACGTCGAAGGACCACTGTTTCTTCCAAACAAGATACGTTTCCTGGATTCGAAGATTGACACTGTTATTTTTTAACTAGTTATGTACTTTTTGTAGAAATAAAATATCTTATTACACCAGATTAATTATAATAAAAGTGCGAATCATTATATCCAATATTTGATTGGAATACACAAATATAGTAAAAATAAAAACTACATTCATATGTTCAATTTAATTATATAAATTTTGTATAAAATATATGCATCTCCAATTAAAAAAAACTATATTTACGAAATACTCAGAAATTAGAAAAACTGGAAACTGAATAGTTTTCAGTTCAGAAACTCAAGTTTGGTTTCCACTTTTGTTATGGGCTTTTGTAGAAGTTTGGAATATTCGTTAAGCCATTGGTATCGGCTGGATGAGCACTCATATGAAAAACTTAAGCATTCCTATGGTAACATGGTCTAATGAAAGCATGAGTATAACGTTAAGTGTAGATGAGTGTATAATGGAAAATAAAAAAAACATGATAATAAGAATTATATTATTTACAATCAAAATGTCCTTCAATTAATGGTAAAATCAACATTGATAGCAAATAAACAAATATTCGACGGATAATAGAATTGAAAAAACGTTGAAAATCTCATTGTACTGTACTGATACTGTTCCAAATGGAAAAACAATCGATCTAATTCCGAGATGGTAGAAATTGCCTTTATAATACATACTGAACATGTTCAATAGATCAAAATTATGAATTCATAAAAGACTACTCAAAGGTTCTTCTATGACAGTTAAAAGTATGACCTGAAGAGTTGCCAGCAGAAAATTGTATTCGGCCAGTTAGATGAAAGTAGTAGCAGCACCAACTGCTAAAGAGTTAATATATTTTAAAATTATTTATCACTATGATTAACGTTGTCTTACTATCAAAAGAGATTGCTCTCCAGTGACTCAGTAACTTCACGCCATATCCCGTTAAGATCTGCAAAGTGAAGCACCATTTACCACAGGCAGTGGTTGGGAAGGTATGACCAGGCCTTTCTCTCCTTCACTGGGTTGCAAAAGCTCCGTGCGTTCATCAGGTGTCCACATTAATATGTGACGACCAAAGTCCTTCCGCTATTAGGGCGCGGCTGTGGAAAGGGGATCCAGTTCAGCTGCGACCTCGTCACCTGACCATGGTTCAAAATTACAGGGCACTTGGTGATGGGTGAGTGTTCCGAATCCGTTAATCTAAAGGTACATTCTGGAGCTCGCCTGCACCGCTATCTAACTATGTATGTATCCAAAGATATCAAGACACCATCAATATGCGTGTTTTTTGCATTCTTCAGTGACAAATATTTTATTCTTTCTTCTATTCCTTTATCTCCATAAGCAAATACGAAGAATATTTGCATATAGCGTAACTCTAAATAAAAGATGAGATTCATCATTATAGAGGATTTACTAAGTGCGTAATACGATATCGTCAACAATGGGGCTTCAAAGGAAGACACTTAAATGGACATAAGCAAATCGAATACTATCCATTGAAATTGGAGTACAAAAATGTGAGAATATATCTATGCTTCTTAAGATATCGATTAACGTTGAGTTATTGAATTCTTGACTGTGTTATTGTGTGTGTGTGTCTCATATATTGTTAAATCAATAACACCAGGGGCTGCAACGATGATTAAACATTCTATGAATTAGGATCTCTAATATTTGGCCAAGTACTTTGGTCTAATATTTTAATTGAGCTAACAAATTAAGCGATCAACTGGTTGGCGAAAGATTCTTTGTTAGGCCAACAGGTCTCTCAAATGACACATCTTTTCTGAATATTGGAACCCATTTTAATATTGTTTAACTACTTGAGACACTCTTGGGTATGAGAGTACTTAAGTATAAAATATTTCATATAACAGAAATAATGAAATTAGAAAAATGGGGTTCCTTTTGAAATATTTTTTAGATGTTTGAATTTAATAAAGGAATGCAAATTGGTTAATTTTACTGTATTTGACAATTTACACAGTGAAATTTCTACTGAGCGATAGGATTTAAATTCATTTATTAAATTTCTCCATTTGAATGTATTTAGGAATAGCATTTGCACAGACGTAATTCATAATCTGATGAATTATGTTTGTATATTCTTCGATTTTTTTCTATACATCTATGTTGTCTTTAGATCATATTATTATTTATCTTATCAAAAATGGTTCATAGATAATAATGTGTGTGATAATGTAACTTATTTGTAAAAAAAATTCTTATTTATTATGCTAAAAAATTTTTTTCTAATTTTGTCTTGAATTACAAAACAATTTATTATTGTTAAATGTATTGTTGCATTATGTATATTATCACATTATATAGAATAATTTAAAAAAATGCTCTCTAGTTTTTCATTTGAGGAAAAATTTTTGTTTATCTAGTTATTAAAAATCATATGTGATAAGTCACCAAGTGCACCGCCTAAAGACCTTGGTTGTTATTTACTTATTTATGACTCTGCAATGTCATTTTATGCTTGACAGTTTACTCGACTATGATAGATAATTTAAAATAATATAACAATTAATTTTAAGATTTGGGTGAGAATTCTATCTAAAGAGAAAGGAATCCACAAATTATTAAGTTAATGGCCAAAGCAGGATCCATTATGTTAGGCAAACAAAAAAGTTCTTGGCGTTTTCACGTTGCCATTAAATGAAGTGAAAATAAGTATTCAAATTAGTTTATGATGTGGTTGAGATATCGGACAGTCAAAAGTAGAAATTTCAATTGTTATAAAAGTAGGTCTACAGTGCACATTAATCAGTCGTTACTCGTACAGTAACGAAGAGAAAGGGGCATGTCGAATGAGCTCTTTCGGTGTTTTTTGCTTTACGACTTCAACGTGGGCTTATCAGCTGTTTATTCAAGTCGCAGAATATTTCAAGCGTTTGAGAATAGTGCCATGAATGAACATACGGCAAGATATACGTTTCACAAATTCAATTAGGGAGATTTGTCCCTCTGTGATAAAGCTGGTGTCTGGAGGTCTAGTCGTCAAATGGTTCAGTATAAGCTGCTACTAAATAGCTAAACAGTCACGGTTAACCTATATTTGCAGCAACTGGAATATGTGGAACAGGCACTGCAACAGAAAAAGCCAGTGCTGATTAATCGCAAAGCCGTATTGTTCTTGGCCGATAACGAGTGGTAGCATGTGAGGGTTTGACTAGGAATCCATACATCGCCTTTGTTGGGAAATGTTTACCATCTTCCTTACTCCTTTTATTTTGCACCAACAGATTACCACCTCTTCCATTCCCTGGATAATCATCGTCATGGAATATCCTTCACCAAGGAAGCAGACTTGCGCGAAGCATTCACAGACTTAACTCGCGCCAAAAACTCCCGAGTTTTACCAGATGGGGATTACACAATTGGAGACACGTTGGCAGAAGGTGCTAGATCCTCATGGTGGTTATTTCGAGAACTAACAATAGGCTACATTTTCTGTAAGTCATGTTCTTTTGGATCATTAAAAATGGCAAGAGAAATTTCTTGTTTGCCTTGTATTTTGATAAAAATTTTAATTTTTTGTAAAACTTTAACTTTAAATGTTACCAGTCACATAGAAAATTAATTAAAAAATTGTTTTTGTCATTTATTGGTTCAATGCCGTTAATCCAACTTGTCTTCAACATCGTGTGTATAAGTTATATTCTACTGCATTACCATATTTTTATAATAAACAGTTGTGGATATATCTCTTGTATGGTTGTAAGACTGAATGGTATTTCAAAATTACAATCCATTGAAAAGTGAAATTCAATTAGCACTTTTAACAAGCTAATGATAGACTGATGACGAATAGGGTTGCAGTCGTCTCGAAAACCTCTGAATTTAATAGCCAAAACATGCTAAGAGCGTTGTACCAACGAAGTTTAATATGATTCAGTATGCTTCTAATTGCTTAGTGTAGATCGGAAAAGACACCAAAATTTAAATATCTCATAAAAAATTTGATTCGTACTTTATTTCTTGACAATGGATGAAAATACCGAAATTATCAATTACATTTACTCCAAAAGCAGATAACTGGAAATGTATTACAATAAACTAACTTTAAACAAATTGGAGAAAATAATATATCGAAAGTAAAATCTATCTCCTATTTATGTTGTTCATATGAATGATAGATTGGGTTTAGTTACCAAAATACATAAATATTTGATACATTAAATAATCATTTTAAACACAGAAATGTATTTAATTAAACTTTTAAGCCTGTATAAGCTTGACACTTATTTAGAAACCAATCTTTGTTTATGGTAAAGATAAGCATTTCATATAAATCGATTTTTGTCATTTTCACCAGGATACTAAAAATATTATTTTATTTAGTAAACCCATAATTATTTTAACTTTGTTTAGCATTTGGTTCGAAATTAATAACATATTATTTATCATGGCGTTGAATGCAGTTGTACATAACAAATCGTACTTACTACCTCCCAAGGTCTTCAGACATTTGTCTTTTTCTAAATTAACTATTTCAAATTGTTGTAAGCTAGAGAATTTGTCAGTCCTGTCCTCCGTACTGGCGACCCAATTTAATACCAGATCTCGTTCAACGAAAATAGCTGAAAAATTTGCACAAAATTCACTGAAAATTCACTGAATGCGCTTGAAATAACATAAGAGAGGAACACATATTTTAATTTTTATTATCAAATAATAGCGACATGATTTGATTTTCATTAATACTGAAATGAAACTTATAAAAGGTGAAGTTCATTCGCTTACACGCACACAAATGTTATTTTTATACAAAATGTTATAAATTTACACTTAAATCAAATACTTAAAAGGAAAATGAATAATACATTTACCTTTTCCCATAAGATATAGATTATCTAATTTTTCAGTTGAATTTTTAAGAAGTGAACCACCTACACACACGAAAAGGGGAAACTCATCCAAATATTAACACCTCAATAAATGGATTCCTTTCTATATTTACGCGTAATTTAAATTAAAAGGATCATTGGCTTAGATAAAATGATAACAATGTAACTACAAATTTTCAAGTTTCGTGAGCTGCAATCATTTGGAAAAATATTTTATAATGAACATTTATAGAACAATCTGATAACAACATTAATTCAACAAACAATAGTTTGAGAACAATAGTTCCTAAAACAATAGTTTGAGGAGAATATACTTGATCAGAATGTGAAAAATAAAATTTTAAGGAACCTTCTGTGGAAGAATTGAATTGAATAATAATATATTGAGAATTAAAATTTTTACCTTTGTATCTCTCTCCAGTTTCGTATATTTTACAATATCAAGTTTTTTTTTTTTTGTCCAGTTTATATAAAAAAATAATTATCCAATAAAACTGCAACTGTTTAACAAAATTCAATAAGTTCTTAAGAGCATTAAAAATTGACAAAATTATTCTAATTAAGTTATATAGATAAAGCATAGTTAAAAAAAATTAAATTAATTTAAAGGTTAAAACCATGAAAAAAAAAATTTATTCAATAAAGTTTTATTCGTTCTATAGAAATAAATTAAATATAAAATGAAAAATTAAGTAAATTAAAATATTAAGTCCTTATGTAAATGAATGAATGAGATAAAATCCCATTAAAAATGAACTTGACTTGTGTACAGTGAACAATCCTTAATTTATGGATAAGCAAAGTATCCTGTTAACATTCTCTTTAACATTCTTTACATTCAATTCAATTCTATTAACATTCTCTTTAACACTCTTTACATTCAATTCAATTCTGTTAACATTCTTTATTTACTCCACCTGCTCTTAAGCAACAATGGCTTTCAAAAGTTAAATGAGGAAAATAGTTTTTGAAAGAATCCATTTTTTTCCATTAAGTGAATACTATTATAAAAATTATAATTATTATTATTATTTATTTATTTATTTATTTTTTCAGTATTACTAGTTGTAAAATTAAAATCATAACTAGATAATTTTCTGAGTTGAAGAATACTGGCGCCATCTATCGTACTTTCATAAAAGTGCTAAAAGTAATTTTAATAGGATATTTTTTTCTTCTCAAACTAAGAAATCTTCAAACAATGAATGAATTTATATATTTCATGGAATTTAAATTAACAAAATCACTTAAATAATAAATAAACAATAAAATATTAATTATAATAAATCCTTAATTAAAATAAAATCTGGAAATAATCTGAATAAAATAGTAATCTAATATTTCAAAATAAAAATAATAATATTTTATTTTATTTATTTTTAAGGAAAAACATTTTCTGTGAATTCATTGACTTTACATTACATATACTTAAAATAGAGACATGGAAAGCAGTAGTAAAATATATAGAAACAAATAATATATAAAATTAAGCAATAATAATATAAATAGTAATAATATAAATCTAATCAAAAGGACAATTTATATTTTTATATTTTAAAAACAATTTTCATTTTCATTAATACTTATTTAAATAATTATTATAAAAATACTTTTTTATTTCTAAGTAAACAGGATTGAATTAAGCTTTTTGAGAGAACAGCTGATGCTTTATGCATATGATATAATGCTTTATGTAAATATTTGTGAAAAGAATAAATGGAATTTCGTAATGCACAATTTTGCTTCGAATAAAATCCAAGAATACTAGAATTTGCCTTATGTAGATCTGTATATATTGATTAAAAGTCTGTTTTTATGCTCATTAACAATGTATATTTACATGTCACATTTGATGATAGTGATTTTCTAAAAAAATGTTTTATTTTATTATCTAAATGTTATTTAACAAATAACAACCAGAAAAATAGTAAGAGAGAGATTTTAAATAGTAAAGATATTTTATTTTGTAATATACAAACCATACGACTTACTTTAACATAAACTTCCTTATTTGCCGCAATACTGACTGTGCAAGCATTTTATTTTGTATCGATTTTAACTTGCAATAAGAACCATCGTAGGACATGAAACGATATTTTTACAGAAAAAAAAAGAAAAAAATATTGTAAATAATTTGAATTTCAAAAATTCAAGTATCTTCTTGGAAACGCGTAAGAATATCAAATTAATATAAATAGCAGGCAAATTATAAAAAAGTGGTCTAAGAAATTATTGTTTCTCGAATTTCAGCATTCGAAAATTGAGTATTCAATTAAAATCGAATATTTATTGTTCTGAAATAATTTGAATGCTTATTAAAAGGGAAGAAATTGTTAAATGTCCATGGAAGTTATGGAATTTATTATCTCAAAAATGCAAATTAAAAAGAAAATAATTAAGTTTTGTTGACATGAGTAGCAATATGTATATATGATAAAAATCCATGAAAAACTCAGTTCTTGCTCATAAGTGTTTACTACCTCTGAGAAATATCTCTCAGAATATTATTAATCATGTACCTTGTATTTTACATGAATCTGGTTCGTATAATTGATTTGATTTATGTATGTCCAATATCCTGTTTATCGATGAAATATAACAGAAATAGGTAAAATTATTTTTCCGAAGACCAAAATTTCAGTTTGCGGAGTGACGATGCATTCAATTTTATGAAGTTATGAATCGACTATAAAATATCATAGAACATCCTGCATAAGACGAAACATTAGGAATGCATAGAGCTTCTGCAATGATATCAATTGTAAATTCATATTAAAGCACTTAAACAAACTTTTTAATTTCTCGGATAAAATTTTTTCAATAACCATTAAATTTTTAGTAATAAAAAATAACTTTTGATACTTTAGGAATGAAATTAGACTGATTAGGTTTGTAATAATGTTTGCAATTTTCATTAAGTGTGATTTGATTTCATTTTAATTTGATTTTACTGATTCAAGATCTTAAAAAAGGATAAGTTGCGCCAAAAACAAAATGTTCGATAGTTAAGTGCTTAAGTGAATCATTGAATAAAAACTAATTGAGAATGTTGAGATGAAAGACTCATGTAGAGGAGGAATCCATTCCTATATCTGTTCCAGATGAAGGTATATCAATTGCTCTTTTAATGCTTTTTTTCTAGAGATTTTGGTATTTTAGTTTATATATCATCAGTTTTAGATTTACTGATAATTGAAGTTGATTTCATAGTGCTATTAGAAGTGGATGGTATAGTGGATTTATATAACAAAGTTGAAAGTGAAACAGATTTTAGTAAATTACTCTTCTTTGCTGGATTGTTGTTAACTTCTGCATCTGTTTGTAAATAGAAGAAAAAGAAACGTCAACTTTTGGAATTCTGTTTTTTTACTATATTTCTTGCTTCTGAAAAAGCAATATTTTATCTTGGTTGTAGTTACCTCTTTTTTCAAGATTCATATAAGGCAATATTTGGAAAATGCACCATGTGCAAATGTTACACTTGAAAATTCAAGAAGTACACTGCTGGATACTGTAGATGCTACACCCTGAAGGAAGCATGTTAATAACATGAAATTTACAGCATGCATTAGCGGATGAGAGATATGCAAATGATTAGAATTTCAGCGCAGGCGCATTTCAATGCGCACCTGTGGCGCCACTTCAAAGCACTATTTAAGGCTAGGATATTTAAACCATTTCAAGTTCGGCATTCGTGTTTATCTTTTTTTTTTTTAAGAAACGATCAATTATGCTGCCTCGGAAAAAAAACAGCGATCATTTTTTGATCAAGTATCCGAATTCGACTGAGGAGGAATAGGGGTCTACCGAGATTGTGGATTATTTTTCAAAGAAATATGTTGTCGTGTTGCACGAAACCAAAACAACTGAAATGCGGATATGTGATTGTTGGAGTCAGAAGGGTACGACGGACCAACGTGTTCTATCGCATCCACCTAAGTGCACAAACTCATGCGATGGCAGGCAAATTAAACCCATGACAGTGACGGATCACTCAGTCACATCACGAATCATAGTACAGCACATTCAGTCTGTAAGGCATCACCCAGTGTCTACGCATACCATCAAACGGCGTTTACTGCAGAGTAGTCTGTCCGCAAGAAGTCCGTTACTTCATCTACCCTTGACGCAGTACCACAAACCCCTCCGTCTCCGATGGTGCAATGAAAGAAGGATGTGGACGGCAGAATGGGATGAAATTGCCTTTACGGACGAGTTATGCTTCTGTCTGCAACACCACGATGGTCGCATTCGAGTCTCGAGACACCATTGAGAGAGGATGCTGAACAGCTGCGTTATCCACAGCTACACTAGTCCTGCACCTGGTATTATGGTATGGAGCGGTATTGGATATCACTCTCGCGCTCCTCTAGTACTCATTGCCAGTACTTTGAACAGCCAGCACTACATCTCCGAGGTGTTGGAGCCAGTATTCCTCCTTTACCTTCAGGGCTTGCCAACAACCCTATTTCAACAGGATAATGTGCGACCACGCTTGGCACGTATTGTTCAAAAGTTTTTCGTCAATGGTCAAATTGAACTGCTACTCTGGCTGCCTCGCTCTCCGAATCTTTTGCCGATAGAAAACATGTGGTCCATAGTTGCTCAACGATTGATTCAGATTACATCCTCAGTCGCCACACTAGTTTAAATGTGGCAACCTGTTAGAACTGCTTGGTCTGCTGTACACCAAGAACACATTCAAACTCTCTTTGAATCAATGCCGAGGCGTGAGTCAGAGGTGATCCAACAATGATAGATACTCTAGCTACAGATTTTGGAAGGAACTACGCTTCACAGAAGTCTTTAAGTTTAATCATTTGATACTTGATCAAATGATTATCTACATAAATTTTGTTGTGATATCTCTTGTCCTTCTTGGTGTTGAAATTTGGGTGCTAGTAGTTTACAAGCCTTAATTTCTTGACCAAGTTGTGCATATTTTCCACTCATAAGATTAATATTCTTACATACTTGTTGAGAGTGACCCTATCTCTGACATTTAAAACATTTGAGAGGGTTAGGCATGTATGGAGGAAGTTTTCCATTCATATAACCTGATTTTATAGAGTTTGGTAATACTGGGGTCTGAAAAGTTAAGAAGACATGTTGGGGGGAAACGCAGTTCACAGTCACTTCAAATGTTTATATGACGCGCAGCACAAACTCCTTCATCTCGTAGTTCTTCCAAGAATTCTGCTTTTGCAATATACATGAAATCGAGGTTACAAAAGAACATCAAGAGATTCATTTAAAGTTTTATAAAATTATGTTTCTGCTGGAAAAGTACCCAATTTTATTTACTATTTGATCTAATTACAAAGCTTATTTTGAGTCAACTTGAACAAGAAGATCTCTCAATCATAATTTTTTCACATTTTGCATGTCACCAATTGACGATGTGAGATATTTTTGTTTAACAAAAGGTAATACTTTATAAAAAGCGCCTGGTTCTCTTATTAACATGTAACGAGTATTTGAGTTAGTGTCAGAGACGAAAGTATTAGAAACAATACAATATTTGCAAAATTTCAGGCTTGACAGCATCACTCACCATGGAGCCCTACAAGGGATGTCAGCCACCGGCTCTGGACATTTCCAGCCTCAGTACTAACCATAGTGCTAGGTGTAAATCTCTATACGCTGGGAGTATCCCCGGGAGGCAGTGACCACACTTAACGCCAAGCTCAAGGATATGACCCCTTCATTTGATTCCCAGCAGACTAGCAACGACTGCAGCTAAGTACCTGCCGATTGTTGACCACAGTGTATCACCTGTTCCAAAGGGTTGCCACGCAAGGCTAACATGAATTTTGAATGTCCATGAGAAGCAAGAAGCAAACAGAGTGGCTGCAGTAATTCATATAAATTCATATAAAGTTCCCTCGCTTTCTGTCGAGGGAAGGAAAGGATAAGGAAGAGATTAGAAGGAGAAGAGAAAAAAAAAACAGAATAAGAACATAGATCCCTCAGTGCCTCAGGATTGGGACTCCTGTACTCACCTGGAGAAGGCGAGTCCCATGAGGAGTTCATTAAATGAATCGGTTTAGCGGTTATAATTCCAGGCAGCCAAGATGTCTCGATATACCATTCTTATTTCAAGTAATAATAAAAAAAAGGGAAAGTAAGCAGAGCAGCGAATATCAGCACATTATTCTTAATGTAATAATTTTTTTACAAATCTAATAGTGGAATTTTAAAAATAATAATGCAAATCTTAAAAACGATAACGATGAAAATGACATACAAATATCTGAACGCAAATTTTAGTATAATGTTCATACCGGACGCTATCTTCATGCTACATCTTTGTTCGTCATGGGGAAAACGGACAAGATCCATTTCGCAAATCAGCTTTAGCCATAACCTGAAATAAAAGAAGGATTGTACAAATAAATAGAAAAAAAGTAAATAAAGTTTGGTAATTTCGTGACCGGAGATTCACGCAACAATTTCAAAACTTAGTGATAATATTCGCCAGAATTGCAAAAGATTTTTCTTTTTTCGCTTAACTATGCAAACAAAAATCATTATTGATCCAGTGCCATTGTTTAATTATAATTTTTCGTATTTTTTTCTTTTTAAATAATTAGCTGTTAGTATTTTTGATGAAATATTTTCAATGTACTTAAATAATTGATTGTAAAAATCTTGTTTATATTTCATCGTTCTTTATAGAGACATTAACGTTTAGCTTTGGTTTCGAAATAATTTTCTTAGCGGAAATGTATCGATCTCTTAACCATATAATAATTCCCCATTATAAATGATAAATAAAAATTCAGTTGGGAAACTTCAGTGTAGCATGAAAATTACATATTAAGACAGACAGTTAAATAGTGATAATTAATAGAAATACTATATTTTCTAATATGAGAACTATTTTGAATTAAATAACAAGTAGTATTAGAGTCGAATTTTCGTCGTAGTACGATTAACCAGTGTTAATGTTGACAAATCGTAAAACAGTTTTGAAAAAATTTATATCCCTATCATGCACACTTATTAGGTTACTACAAAGGTTAATGGCTGATTTTCGTACTTTTAGGTAGAATTGTCTATATTGAAAAATGCTGATGATTTATTTAGCTGTATTTTCTCCGTACAACAATAATTTATAAAAACGTAAAATATGTGGCCACTAAATTATCAACCTTATTGTTCTTTCTTCTCAATACTTTAAGCACAACAAAATTATTTTATAACAATTCATTCGTCAATATTCTTTTCACTCAGAAGCTGTCCTAGGCAGAAGAAATTAGACAGAGACGGAAAAGTCCGTAAGTCGAATAAATTGAGAAGGAAAACTCTTCTCTCACTTTTAACATCAATTGATTATTAAAGTTTGGATGGACGTAATTGTTGCAAAAATACAGGGCGTCCTAAAACGACCGCATAAACTCTGCGCAGCTAGACTTCTCATCGGAAGTACATAAAAACTGCCCAAAGAAGCGTTCCTGTACAATCCATAGTTTACATGAAAAGTACGAAAAATAAAGTATGACGTCACTTCCAGTGCAAGAAAAAACACTTTATTGAACATATCAGCAGCAGTATATGCACAATTTAAAGCAGATGTTCAAAGTGTCCACCTTGAATGTCCAGGCAGGCTTCAGCACGTAGTGGAATGGCTGTCATCACAAATTGGCATCGTGGGGTCCCCTGAAGCATAAGCAACTTGCAGACGAGCAACTAAGTCCATTGGTGTTGGCACTACGTCTCGATACACCAGTTCCTTGAGATGACCTCATAGGGAAAAATTCAACAGTGTAAGATCTGGTGGACATAGAACCAGACTCTCACGTCTGATCCAGCGGCTGGAGTATTCCATATCCAGCCAACCACGTACAGGAGCACAGAAATGTGCCGAAGCCCCATCATGCTGGAACCAAATACATTTTCATTACATTGGCATTACATCAAGTACATGTCGTTGTAGTCACGGCTGGAATACCTCGCCACCATACGAAGACTACCTGTAGCTGCAAGATGTAGCCTTTTAATGCCAGTTTAATGACGGGTTTAAGTCATTCCATGGCGCCCGCATGCATGACACAATATGCGCGGAGAACGTTTTAAACGTTATCGCCAGGAAAGATATGCAACTACTGTTGTTGATATGTCTAATAAAGTGTTTTTTTTCCCTTGCACGGTAAGTGACGTCATATTTTGTTTTTCGTGTTTTAATCGTAAACTATTGATCGTACAAAAACGCTTCTTTGGGCAGTTTTTATGTACTCCCACTACGAGGAATCTAGCTGTTCAGAATTTATGCGGTCGTTTTGGGTCACCCTGTATGTTTCATACGCTTTTTTAAATTATAATTTTATGGGGATATTTAGAGAAGATTTAGTAGATTTTTTATGGATGCTCTTTTGTTTAAAAATTAGCAAAGACAGTACGGTTTTCATATAGTTATATCAGCATTATAAGAGGAATAAAGAAAATCCTTTAGTAACAACTACAAAAGTTTTTAAACTGAATACAATAATACAGCAATAATTCTCCATTTGAAAAAATGAGAGTATATTATAGACTTTATTATTATAGACTTACTTAATTGATTTTATTTTACACTCTCATAAAAATTGGTTAAATTTTATGTACCTTTTATATCCTTGTACATCCTTCACAAATGAAACTGACAAACTTGTACATAAATGAAATATGACCTCAAAATATTGGATATTAAAAATTCTTTAATAAACTATTTTTAAAATTTCACTCATTTGATGGAAAGGAATCATATTCCATTTCTTAACGATATTACAGGTAAAAACATTATTGATGTCATTTTTTAACTGTAATGTGTGTTTAATTTTGAATAAGATCACTAATTTGAAGTTGCTTACAATAAGTAAATTTAAATGATAAATACTGAATTTTACTATTAACATTTTGTTTCATGTATAAAACGTTTGAGCGCTAAATATATTTCCAAGCTTTATAACTTTGCTGCTATTTTCCTTTCATGAATAATTAGCATAAATTTTTCATAAAATATGCAGTAACGTTAATTGCCATAACATTTTTAATGAGTTTAAGGCGATGAATCACCATTCTAGTTAACTATAAAAAATTATGTCGATACATCCTGGGCATAAGTAAACAGTCAATACATGTTTCCACATCTCTCATTGATAATCATCTAATTTTATTATATAAACATACATTCGACTTTTCATTTCGAATTAGGAAACAATATTTATAATCTATGAATGATATATTAATTTCAAATACAAAGTTGCCTTGGAAAGAATCATACAAATTAGTTTGCTTAGAAACGATTATCGAGACAAGAACATATTTTTAATTTTGCTTATCTAAATTAAAAATGCTCTCAAAAGTCTATAATAATTAAATTACTAGAATAAATTTAATTCTTGGAATCAGGATGCATTCATAAGTTTATCCAGAAGTTAAGTACAAGTGTAAGCTTAGGAACTACAAACTTCAACCAAAAAATAAGTTGCCCATACCGCGGAAAGAATTATCTGAAAACTTTTGCATCTGTTATATTAATAATTCCCTGGTAAATCTTCTTTGTTTCATTCAACTGCACGTGGAAAACTTAGTTTCTAGATAAAAACGTGCATAAACAATCTAAGAAAAGGATAGTGCTCAACAATACACGAGTACTTCACCTGCAACAGTAATAAATTCTGCTCTTCTGACTGAGCCAAAAGAAGCTGCTGGGCGTGATCACGTTGTCCAGCTTTCCTTCCACGGAATTGACGAAATGAATGTTTGGATTCCAAAGTGTTCTTATCCAGTTTGAGTCCAAAATTTGAAGCTGTTTGTCTGACCACTTTGGAAATGTGAGCCGTAAGTCGTCCCAGACCTGCCACAGTTCAACAACTACTGTAAAAGACTGGGACAAAACTCATAATTAAACAATTACGTTTAAGCAAATTTCCTTATTAGTATTCGAATTATATTGATTAAATTATTATATAAATTATAATTATAATATTTCTAAAGCAGAATGGTTATTGTTTACATATACATACATACATACATACATATATATATATATATATATATATATATATATATATATATATATATATATATATATATATATATATATATATATATATATATATATATATATATATATATATATATATATATATATATATATATATATATATATATATATATATATATATTCAAGGTTTAAAAAAATTGCAGTTTTCGTGGTTGCTGCAAAACAAATGAACATCAAATATTGATAATTAATTCCCAGAGGTTAAGAAATGCAGTGTCGACTGATGAATGAAAAGTGTGGTAATTATTGAGATTAATGTTGAAACTATAGTTCGCAGAGAAGAATAGAAAATATTTTCATTCCTAAAACAGGTTTGTTCCAGATTCAATTCTAAATCGTATTTTAATGCAAAATAGCAACAAAAGAATCCATAGAAGAAGAATCAACAATTCTAAAATGATCGATACGAAATTAATGTCAAATCAATGGTATTTAGTGTAAGTTAATTGATGACAATTTCAAATACCATTTAAACTCGAGTTTGATAGAACAGAACACCATGGAACTTAGTGCTCCTTTGGTTTAAAATTAAAAAAAATTTAAAGACAGTAAAAGTAAATGTGACATTAGTAACATTCGGGACTAAGTTAATAGTAAGTTTAATTTGAAGTAGTAATAATAATAGCCAATCTCTTTTTGAAATCAATCTTTCTCTTGATATAAAATGAAGAGAAAAGAATTAAAGATAAGCACTAAAATGGCAGAAACAAAAACGAAATCGTTTGCCTTCGGTGTTAAGATTATTAAATCCGTTTTAATCCAGGCTCAACATTCCTCTTCAAGTATCAGAAGGGGGGGAATGAAGTGAAAAATAACTGATTAAAACGACTAGTCTTTAACTGTTTTCTAAGTAGATTGCTTAGGGACATTCCAACTTTAGTATTTTGTCCCTCGTATTTGAAATCGAATTATGAGTAGGTTCTTGTATCCTCATCAACTCTAGATGGAGTAAATAACATCGAAAACAATTTTAAATGATGGATATTAATGTTAAATTACTATTTCTGAATTTAATGTGAGAATTAGATTTGCTAATTAACACAGGTGCCATTTTTTTATTATTCTTCTTTTTCCCTTTCTTAATATCCAGAGAAATTAATTCTTTATTTCTTTGAATATAAAAAATACCCAAAAAAGTTAATTCTTAATATCCAAAGAAACAGGTGTCATTGTATTCTTAATATCCAGAGAAATTAATTCTTTATTTCTTTGAATATAAAAAATACCCAAAAAAGTTAATTCTTAATATCCACACAAAGAAACAGGTGTCATTGTATTCTTAATATCCAGAGAAATTAATTCTTTATTTCTTTGAATATAAAAAATACCCAAAAAAGTTAATTCTTAATATCCAAAGAAACAGGTGTCATTGTATTGTGATTAAAAGTGACATATTTGGTTGAAAAGTAACAATTAGTGTGAAATAGCTAGCAAACCATAGTTAGCAGTTTTGTGTGAAATCTATGGATTTTAATTTATTGATTGTGCCTTTTACTAACATTTTGAAATAGCCACAAATATAAGTAATTTTACATTGATGTGTAGATCATATCTATTCTGAATAGTATATTTTCAATTGATGAAAACTATAATAAGCTAGAATGCACGAATTTAGGTCATTTCGGAAGAAACACAAATGAACTTAAGTCTATACTATCATAAAGAAAAAAATTCAATAACCATAATTTTCATAACAATCTATTAAAATTACACAGCATTATGCGGAATGACTAAATATTTATTTATTTATTTATTTTTTGAGTGATCATAAAAAGTTAGCAGTTTGTAATTTAGATACAATACCATTTCTTAACTATAATCACTTTTAAAGTACTTACACTTTTATTGATTTCCGATTTCAGCTACATTCACTAGTAATTCCTCGGATTATTACTTGATTATTACTCGGTTTATTATTAGATTGAATTCTCTCTCTCTCTCTCATTGACTTATATATTAAATTATCATTAAAAACCATCAACACTAAATTATCATTACTCAACTGTTTTGATAGCTCCGAGGCCACTTTACAATTTTACAATAATTTTATTTACAATTTTATAGATTTCCGATTACATCTACATGTCGAATTGTTATTGGATTCTTACAATATTAAGTTGACTAATATTCCCACAATTTACTTTTACACTGAAATCAATTGCTGTCTTACCAACTCAAATGACGAGAATTTCTAAGGCTTTTTGTGTGCATCGGACAATCCTTGCAATATCTCCTATATTTTTTAAATTCAATACAGAATAGAAATACAAAGACTTCCAACTGCGATTAAAGTTCCCATGCATGAAAAATGTAACACAATTTCTGCTATTTGTTAAATAAATGGTGCTTTGCAAAGCTATTTGTTAAATAAATGGTGCCTTGCAAATTATCTAAGCATTACCTCAATGGTCGCAGTCTGTTTTTATTTTATGTGGTAAATTACTAAGTTTAAGATAAATATAGCATACTTATACTTCTGAGTATGTATTACATAGGAATAATTTACCAGAAATCTCTCTCTCTCTCTTCGGAAATAATTCATGAATATGCATAAATCGATTCACATGCTGTTTTTAAGTAGCTAATAACACAACGCTCAGAAAATTAAGCGTTGAACTGTCGTTGAGTTTATAATCCTTGTCAAAGATTGATTATGGAAATAAATCAATATCTCTGTGTTATTCAGAGATAAACACACAAATCATTTAAAAACAAGTGCACACACAATTAACTTAACTGATGCATTTAGCATTACCTAAAAAGTTATTTTGTTTGTCTGAAGAATGTAAATGAATTTACATTGTTCGTTCGTCCTTTATTCGTGGCATTGGAGTTTTTATGCAATTGTTTGTTCACAAAACCTCTCAAATAGATTGATTTGGCTAATCAATAATTATTCAATTTCTGAAATTTTTGTTGTGAAACAAATTTTCTGTTATGTGAAAAGCAAATTACAAATGTAAGCACATGATTCCAAATATAATAATAAAAATAGTATATGTTTATTTATATAGTTAAAGTTTCACATCATAATATATAACAATAACGGCGCATTTACATACAGTATCATAAGCATAGCGCCATCTACCCACTTAAACAGGGTTAGTTTGGTTTGTTCGTCGCTCAACGATCATTTTTTGCACACGAGGGCTAATTAGACCGGGACCTACGGTTTAAAGTGGATTTCCGAATCATTACAAACATCCCAATGTGGGATTCGAACCCACGAACTGTGGAACCAAAGGCAAGAGCGCTAACCATTCGGCTGCCAGCTCGGCACTTAAACAGGGAAGGTAGCTGTAATTACAACCACTACACAAACAAATAAAACAAATTTAAGATATATTTTTACTCATTAATTTTAATAACGACAATAATTTTTATAATAGTTACCAGGAATTAAATTATGGATTTAAAATCTAGATTTTAAAATAAAATATTACAGTGAGATAAATTTTATCCTACATTATAAGATTCCTTGAAAAAGATTTTTAAGCCTTTCCACATTTTTCACTTACTATATACAGTCACTCAACTATATACAGTCACTTTTTGCAATCGAATCCTAATAACATGATCTTATCTTTAAAATGGAATTTGATCTTCGATAATTATTCAGTATGAAAACTGGAATCGAAACCACAAGCTATTGATTTAAAAATCTAGCGGTCGCACCATTTGTGCATACTCAACTGCGGAATGGTGGTTTCATTCATGATATTTAATAACAATTTTCCCAATTATTATTATATAATATTTCCCTTATACACTTTTTTTTTCTTTTTGGCTTCTTTCGGCACAGATGAAGTTATTTTTCTGTGCACACAAATTCAGTTCAAGTCGCAGGACGCTTCTCTAAAACATTGCTTCAAAAATGTGTTTTGTTTGAGAAAATTTCTTCATAAGCAGCTTGAAAAATTTAATTTTTAACCATAAAGTGGTTGTTTCTTTCCAACTAGTTGAGATTATGATTACATCACTTTATTACAATTCTCATTGGTTTAAAATATCCATGACGTCAGATAACATTTCATGTAGGCTACGTAGTAACTCTGGTTGCCAAGACATTTTGGTAATAACACCCATTAATAAAAAATAATAATAAACTCTAATAACTACTTCTATTTTCACTTTCACTAACATCCGAGATTCTTTTTCTTATGAAGACAAAAACAAAAAAAAAACTTTTTGTAGTTTTAAAAATAAGTGCTAAAAAAGAGAAATAAAAAATGTTGTAATTCGAAAACTGATTCTTGCTTTTATTGTCTACATTTTATAGTTTGAACCAAATGCTCTTAACAATAATCGAATTGATTTGGACATGTTACCCATATCGAGTTTTGAATCTATGACTTCAACTCATTGGGATTAAAATGACAGTTCATTTTGTTTATAAAATGATTCCTAATATAAGACCATTGCATAGATATGAGAAGCCGTTTCCCATTGATTCAAGTCATTAACACGTAGACAAAATATCAGAAGTAAAAGCAAAATGAAAAATACAGGACAAAACATTCACTTTATAATTAATTTAAATCGGCAAGGATGATTTAAAAAATTTTTATTTGGTACTTTCATGAGAAACTCGACTTTCTTTACATTTGAATGAAAGTGGCATTTAAGAAACTTAATACTGATTCTCGTTTTTTCTGAATGCATTGTTCTAATTTTACGCACATATCTATTTGTGTATTTAAATAAAATACGAGTTAATTTAAAAATTAACTAATATGTAGGCAATATATTAGTTAAATAATTAATATAATAGCAACTCAACTAAATATAAAACGTAAATTAAATTATATAATAAAAGTTCTTCTGAAAACATTCTGTCAATGGATCAAAAGAAAAAAAAATTATCGTGATATTCAAATGTACAGGTCAGAACAAAAAAATAAAAATAAAAATACTTATTTATTCATAATGTAGTCGATTACATCAAATTTGAGGAATTTAAAGCAACTTTACGAGTATTTTATTTCAAATTGTCATGTAAATAAAACATAATATTCAAGCAAAACAACACACGATGCTCAGATTTTTTAGCCAGAATGTTGTTAATGATTGTCTGGTTTTCCTTAATAGCGTTAGGTCTTTAAAAAATCCTGCTTGAAAAGTTAATTTCTATAGGTTTACAGAACCAGTAAACCATATATACCGAATATTTCCAGAAATTTATGTGTAAGTTATGAAATTTTAAAATATATTGAGTTTTGGCATGTGTAATTACTCATTAGCCTATGCATAATATTATGCGGTGCTATATTTAACATATGTAACTTATTTTAGGGCATGATACAATTATAAAAAAATATTAATCAATATTAGAAGAAAAGTTCGCAAGATAAAAAATAGAATTTTTTCAATTTACAATGTGGTAAATTTGAATAGCATCGTGAACCCTTTTCTTTTAACTTTTTATAGGACACTTGATGAAACAACATAATTTAGAAATGATTACAAAAGAATCAAATAAAAAAATATTTTTCAGTAAAATGTCAGAAATTTTGTTGAAGAAATCTAAAAATAAGTAACAATTGTTGCCACCAGAGGGTGCTTTATGTGTAGAATATATTTTGTTTGGTTCGTCTTTCTACAGAATTTTTTTTTTATTTTTATGTAACAGTGATTAATTCTCTGAAATATAAACTTCTTTACTGGTAATAAAGCTTATCTTTTTGAACAAAATACTTGCACTCGTGCATAGTTTTAAAATGCTACGTTTTTGTATTAAATTTATAGATTTTCAATTCCTTTAGAATAACTGTTATTTTTCTATCATAGTTATCTATAATATCCCTATTTGCATCTCATTTCCTTTATGATTGCTTTTTTATTCGATAACAGGTATTCTTATCAGATTCTAATATCTAGAAATATTTGTTTTCTCCTATATTTTCTAATGAAAATTATAATACTGAAATACGTAAAAAAAACTTCTATTTACTTATTCGGAATCAACTTAGCAAAACATTAATTTTCCAGAATAGTCTTTGAGATTTCATCTTCTCTTGAAGAAGAACTTCGTATGCTTCCTTTGCAATTTTATTATTTAACTCCACCAAAATTTTATTTATTTTTATTTTCTTATTATTATTTTAATTTATATAATTTATTTTTATTTATCCTTTAATTTTTCATTTCAGTGTCTTGTCAATTCTTTATTCAATTTATACAAAATTCAAATTTTTTTTTTTTTTTTAATTCTATCAGCAATAATTGTGACATCTAAATCTCACCAGTCATTAACTTGGACCTCATTATTGTCGTTTATCAAAAATCAAATCTAACCCTTTTAATTTTTCATCACTCTTATCCTATTAAGTTGAAAATCTTAATAGACTGAGATTTTTCTATCACGCCTGTTATTTTTACACATCCAGTTTCTATCAATAATCTAATTGGTGAGTAAATATTTATACGTTTACTTTCAATTCACAACCAAATATTTTAAAAGGACTGCATTCCATATCAGAATGAAGTGTTCTATTTTTCATAAATTAAATTAATCATATTTCTCTAGATTACTTTGCAATATTGTGTATTTCAAGTCAAATTTATATCATCTTTTCAATGTATTGTGATGTCATTTCATTTTCCCTTTGTAATAACTTTTGAGTCTAGGAAAAGCTTAAAATCTTTTCACAAACTTCTTCTAGTGTAAATCAAATGACTATCATTATTCTTTACCTTTCAGATTTCATTTGGCCGCACTCAGTGCATTAATTTTCTCTTTGGTTCAAATAAATTTTATCCTATGAATTTTTCGTTGAATGTTTTCTCAGTTTTCGTGATTTTATTATTAACTTTCGTAGTAAAATAAGAAGAGCTGTAAATAATTTTATCAAGTAAAACACGGTAGGAAGATACTTTATACTACTTAGATTCTGTTTCCTAATAATAGAAAATTGAAGAATGATAATTTTATTGAGGAAAATACAATAATTTTTTGTAATATACTATTCAGACCTTAATTCACAAGCAACTTGAGAAAACATTTTTAGTGTCAAACATATCAAAGTTCTACGACTTTAAGATGAAAGCTTGAACCATTTATATTTAAATAATTCTTGATCAATTACTTTTATGACTGATTTAGGAAAATGAATTGTAACTATAATTTTAAATATTAAATAGTTTATGATAATGTTTTATAGTGTATGACATTAAAACAGATAAAGTAAAATACTTTAAGACCTATTTTATTTATATTTATAAATAATTTCACTTAAAGCAAGGGTATTAATTAACTACATAGGATTTTTAATTATAAATATGAATAGTATCATTTTAATTTTAGTTTACTTTTTTCTAGATTTTTTAAAATTAAATTTTAATTTAGATTAGAAATATAGATTTTTTTAAATTAGATATTAAAATTAATAAATAGATTTTTCTGTTAAATTATCCTATATAATAATCAATCCACACATTAAAGTCTTCTTTCATCTGAACATTCTTCATTAAAAACTTAACTATTTTTCATAGCTCTTTATTCATACAGTGGAATATACTCATTGTTCTAAAAATCGAAATTATTTTTATATTCTCCCAGAAAATCTAAAGAAAGTTCTTTTGCTATTAATGTATCCATTTTCATAAAATAAACATATTTTATATAATATCTATTTTTCAACATTAAATTTTCATTTATCAGTATAGAAATATTATACTTCTAATGAATTCACGAATGTACTCAATTTTTAATGAATTAGAGCAGATGCACTCTAAAAATAAAAATTCAATATTTTTCAAACCAAAGCTATATATTATTGTATAAATAATAAAATATGTAAGCAGCTACACATCAGACTATTAAGTACGTTTCCAATCAAGAAGTCTTCATATACATGTATTTTAAAAGTATTCATCAAAACTTAATGATGTTTACTCACTTACCATATCCGATTCATCAATGGATCGTATATTCAATTTAGCAATGGTCACATTAACGACAACGGGTGTGCCTATATGGAGGAGACAAATAAACAGCTTTTAATAATAACAGTAATACATCAGGTAATGATACAACATGCCATTGAAAATTATCAACCATGCAAAAAGCATTTGATATTCTAAAGCTAAAAACAGTAATTTGATAATCATGTTTTTCGTGACAAAACTCGTAGTTTGAGCACGCAGAGTTGAAGATATCACTTAAATGCTATCCAAAAATTATCGGCGTTTAAAATAACAATAGCGACAGATTACAGTAGTTGAAAACCAATAAAGATACATAAAGAATGAATTGTTTAGTGATCAGTACTTGTAATAAAAGGAAGTTTTAGTATTTAAATTATATATAAACGTTGACTATAGTTCGCAAGAAGTTAATGAGACATCTCCTTATTCAAACATATTTTTCCATTCGCAAAATTTATTAAAAATTTCGAATGCTACAATTATTTATTAATAAGCTAAATTGGATTTTAAACAAAATTTTTATGTAATTTTTTATATGAAAATTTATCCTACCAACAATTTTCTATAGGAAAATTTTAATAACATACACACTTAAGCAATGATTTACCGTGAAAAAAGCTTATATACTAAATTTTAAAATTGGAAAATTATTCATCATATCACTTTTAATTAATTTTACACTTATATTAATTTTTAAATAGGTATGATTTTTTTGCATTTGTGTGAAAATATTTTATTTCAATTCTTTCAACGTTAAAGATTTTCAAAATTTTTCTCCATAGAAATATATAATCAAAAAACACTTTTTTTAAAAAAAATATTATTTTAATTTAGAATTTGTTATTAAAAACGAATCCATTTCTCTCAAAACAATATATGCTTAAGAATATGGAATTTTATATAAGCATGCTTTTACAAGGAAATTTCTCATAAAATACTTGAAGTAAAAATGAATCTAACAGAAAAAATCATATAAAAAGGAATTACTAAACTTACAGTATCTAATATAATGGAAGGAACATAATAAGAAATTCCGTAGCTGAACAAAATTAATGAATGTGTTTGCATCTATGCATTCGATCAATATTCGTTTAGCTAATAAATTCATGATAGAGCAAATTTGAAAAATTATAAGCTCTTCATTTTGCTTTCTTTCAGTAATTTATTTTAACAATGTTAAAAATAAGAACTTTTAACACAAACTTTATAAATTTTCTTTACATGGAGATTCGTATAACATAATTTTTTGCACCTTGTCTCAATTGTATAGTGATTTTTATTAAGTTACGCTGTGATTGACCCAATTTTTAATTAAAACTTTTATACAATTATTTTCTTGGTATTTTTAGTCTCGATATTTTTACTAAATATATAATAAAAAATGCAGCTTTTTGCTATCCATCTTCAAATCATAATAATAAAAGAAGATTTCTTTAAGTTAAATCATTATCTGTTCAATTAGTCCAATTCCAGTTTGACATTTCCGACATTCTGTAATTTCTAACGAATGTTAATTTACTTATTTCAGATATGTAGTTTTCTAATATCAACACAAAATTATCAGAGATGTTCATAAAAATGACATATGAAAAACATTAATATTTTTGTTTCTGTTAAAGTTTTGCATTTTCAAAAAAAGAATTCAAGCATGAAATATTTTATTTAAGATATTTCATTTATATGCTATATGCATCATAGATAATACTTCTACAAATTGACCCTACGCGTTAAATAACCTTGTAAATGAAAATCTTTATAAGAAATTTCTACTTATATCGCATTATAGAACTTATTGTTGTTATAAGTTAACTTTATTTAACATTGCTCTCGTATTATAATATACTCAACTGTAAATTAAAGTTTTCTATTCTAACAATCATGTTATTATTCCATGAAATTTCCCACATTATGAACTTTCGTTTTTATTTCATATACTGTGTTATTGCTCTGAATTAAGCTCCAGATCAAATGCATTTGTTGCCTCTGCATTAATTTTCAGACCACACAGCAGCAACATGCTTTTAGAAAAAACATTTCAAAAATAATAAATCTATTCACATGTTTTATGGATAAAAAATGGAAAACTTTCAAGCTCTCACCCTGTCAGACTAGAATGCAGAAAAAAGAGATGCAATGACCAGTGCCTGGTATCAACCACAGATTAAAGAAAGAGTTTTAATTATCCCGGAAAACCATGAATTTTGTATGATGTGTGTGTTGAAACATCACATTTAATATACTTATCGGTAAACAAGAAGTAATTATTTTAATCATATTTACCATTTATCTTAGGTAGAGCCAAATAATCATAATTTGGAGGAGCTACATCTTCGAATTTAATATTAGCCAGCTGCTCTTCTGATCTGCAATTACAAAATTATTTATCAATAAAAGGATTAATCATCTTGTTTATTATATATCCATATTAAATGTATGAGTGTATGTTTGTGATTATTTTATATAAAAAAATACTCATTAGTTGTTCTTATAATCTTTCAGTATGAGTTTTATGTGTCCTCTATTCTGACAATGAAGCATAATGTTAGAGCATTGTTTAAGTTTGGAAGACAGCTTCCAACACTGTTTGGACTGTAATAACTTTGTTTATGAAATAAAACAGAAATTTAGACACACAATGCCACTTAACCCTGTGATAATTTTATTTTTGGAAATCATTGTCTTTGAGATAACTCATCAAAATAGTCTTTAAGCGGTCGGATCCTGTGAACTTGAGGACCAGAAGTTTTCTTTTTTAATTAAATGCTCATCAAATAATTTTTTAAGTATTTCAATTCTTAGGTGTGATGAGAGAAAAGTGGTTACATCTTGCAGAAATCATCAATAATAATCCTGTATCTCCAGCAAAACAATAAAAGATAGGATTATGTCAAGATGCATTTCAGAATTGATGGGTAAAAAAATGGGTTTATCACTATTGCCATCCCTAATATAATGAAAAGAATTTTTAAATATAAAAACGTTGACAAAACCAAACGATTTATACTCATATTATTTGCCCATAATCAGATTAGTTATAAGGTTCCTGCGAAATAATGTAAGGATTATTTGTTATTGCGAATAAATGTAATTATCACTATATATTGTTAGTTAAAATACTTATTTGTAAACATGTAAATTATTTTATTTATTTATTATTCGTATCACTATGTATTTTTTAATACTTTATTTCAATTTAATAAATTATACAGAACTGCTTTACGAAAATTTCTGTGTAGAGATTTAATTTTTAAGGTTTTTAATAACTATTTCTGCTATTCTAGATTAAATAAGTTTGTCAAGGATTTTTATATGATTTAAATGAGTAAGTTATCTTGTACAATATTTTTGTATTGGTCAAATTTTGTTTGGTTCACTTGAAATAGTGTTAAATACAATGTATCTTTTCTTCTTGATTGTGCAAATTTGACAGGAACTTACAGTTTGTAGACAATCTCGAACCACTTCAAGCACCTGTACTTAAACTGGGAGCCGAATCAAAGAATTGCAGTACCTGCCAAGACATTAATTACTAAAGGTAAATGTGCTGGTTCTTGCATCATATTCTAGTTCAATGTCCATTTTCTACTACAAGTGAGGAAACGCCACCCGCAGCAAGGATTGGCGAAACTTCTGGCGATTTGATATTTGTGTAACTAATTATAATTTTAGAGTTACCAAATATTTGACCTAATATCTTTGAAAGTAGATAGAGAGAACATAGAACAAGAAAAAATGAAAACGTTTCAACGCATCTTTTTAGAATAGAAACGTTTATTTTGTTTGCTTTGCATGTCACACTGATCATGAAAAAACAAGTTTAAAAGTGATAAATGGACATTACAGTGTCGTCCTTAGAAATATTTCCCTCCCTTGAAAATTTTCTGCTGCAGAAGTAATATGTGGATTATGAAACCATTCAAAAGCAATGTAGAAAATATTACTCATTTACCATTTAAATAATATACAACAACTTTTCGAGTTTTCAAATGATTCAGAGTTAAAAATAATTAAGATCCCATGGTTAGAGGTGTATACCTTATCAATTATCTAAAATCCAACCAAAAAGACCAAAGAATTTGGATTCTTTAAAAGTGGGGGTTGTATAGGAAATTTTAGGAGACTAGAGATGTCTGTGACCAAAATATTTCTCTTAGAGGATACATTTGCGAACATATTGATGTATTAGTATTTAAGACCCCATGGTTGAAATGTTAACACTCCTCAATTTTTTCAAATACAATCAAAATTACACAAAATTTATTTTTATAAGTGTGAGATCAGGACATTTTAGGTGTCCAGAAATGTCAAGCACCAAGCCGAATCTTGTTTTGGAGACTGATGCGCACATTTTGACGTATTAATATTTAAGATACCATGGTTGGAGTCGCAACACTCCTCATTTTTCTAAAATTCTAAAATGATTTATAATTTTGACTTTTTAAAGGGTGGGGGGTTGATTATGAGACTTAAGTTACTAGAAATGTGTGGAACCAAACTGAATCTTTTAGAGGAGATGCAAATTCCTTAAGAAACTTCTATATCTAGAAATCGCAAGAGAATTACCATGATTTTTATAAGTATCATAAACTTTCTTTTTACAACATATTTATGTGAGATGGAATTTTCAGCTTCCGTCTCTATAAAATCAAAATGCCTATCATATTTAACAAATACTGAAGAATTTCCTCGCACTACTGTATCGATTTTTTTGCTAATATTTGATTATATTATAAAAAAAAAATAAACAGGCATACTCATATCATTGATACTTAGTTTCTGCGAAAGTGTTTTTAGAAAAGTACTAGCTTTCGAAATAGTTATATTTAACGAACAGATTGTAGCTTTGAATTCACACAGGTATTATTTTTATATTCAATTTATATTGATATTAGTATAATTCTATTGCCATATTATATTTTTAAGCTTGTTGCTTAATTTTCATTTTGTTCTGTATCATTAATTTAAAGATAAGGAGTTAAAACTGTAATGTTATATTATAGTACAAAAATTGACAGTTTCCCTCACGTATGTATCAAATTTGTGTACTTTTTCATAGGATACAAGAAAATTTGAGAAAGTTTTATGGAATCCCCACATTAAAAATTTTAAGAAACTCTACTCTAACATTTTGATTCATATTCTAATATTACTGGATTGGATATTAAAACTGTTAATTTCCCAAGATAATTTCAATAGTTTAATTTAACAGATATATTCATTATCATTCAGTATTTATAATAAATCTTATATAATCTCATTTAACAATTTTGTTATCTTTAAGTGAAATGCATTTTTGCGAGAAATTCTTCATTATTTTATGATTTTATAAAATAATAGAAACGCAGGTTAACTGTATTATAAGCAAATGTTAAAATAAACAGTTGTAAATATAACTTAAAATAATAAAAACCAATTAAATATAATTCATAATTTTTGAAAAATTTCTTTCAAATTTTACAATTCTAAAAATAAACGTATAAGAAAATAATAAAGAAATAAAATTTAAAAATTAAAAATTTTGGCTTCGGAATAATTTTGTTTATAAATTTGGTTTATAAAATGAATCAGTTGAATCATATAATCTAAAATTAAGTCAGTATATTTGAAAAATGTAACGGTAGCAAGTAATCTTGTATAATTAAAAAATACGAAAATTTGGTTTATAAAATGAATTAGGTGAATCATATAATATAAAATTAAAAATGCATTTAGAAAGATTTTTTATAGCTTATTTTTCTTTTGAAGCAGAATTAAAACTAAAAAGTTTGTAAAATTCATTAAAAATTTATAATAATACAGATAGATTATATAATAATGTAATAGATAATGTAGAAAATTTTATAATAATGTTATCACATGCTCTATTCGTTCATAAACTTATATTATCATAAATCTGTAAATAAGTTCTAATCTTGACATGAGTTGGAGATCCTTTTTCCCATTTCTTCAGAAATATCCACAGAAAGAGAAATGTAAGCTTTTTGATTTCAACAAAAATTAATGTACTCTAAACACATTTTATAATCTAGAAAATATATTTAAGCAGTTCAAATTTATAAATATAATAAAATAACCTAACTTTTATTTTGAATTTACAGAAAATATTTTTATTAAATTTTGAAAATCAAAAGTAATTTCTCCTGATTTTATCAAAAATTCTTGCGTTGCCCTTAATCGCTCCAGTATCAAAATTAGGCGATATTTCGAGTCTTTTTATTGGATTGAGAAATATTTAATCTATTGAAAGTAAGCTTTCAGAAAGATAGATTTTAAAGATCAGATTTAATCTGAGTTTCAATTAAGGAAAGTCTTGTTGCTTTTAAAAAATTGATAAAAAAAAAAAAAAAAAGAAAAGAAAAGAATGAATAGCAAATCCTTAAATAAATATAAGAATTTCAAATTTCTTGAATATAAATAAAAGCCAGTTCATTTTTTTTTATAAATTTGCTTACTTTTATCATGTACTCAGTATTTTATGCACTTCAAATTCTTCCAATAAAAGAAATTTAAAATTTCTATGTATTTAATAATTGTGGTATTCATATCTAATATCGGTATTTATAATGCCAAGTACATATTTACCGAAACTTATCTAAAGTAATAACTTTCGAGGAGTGCCCCCGATGATGTTTTAAATGTTAATTTAACCATTATGTGTATTATATACAAAAATGATGATTCTAATGATAATATATTGATAAATATAGTGTAAAATTAGATTATATGATGAATATTATGTTAGTGATGTGAATATTATATATTAAAGCTAAGAACTGTATGCATTAATAAAAAATGTGGACAGTATAATAATGAACATTTTTAATTCAAAAATGGTACGATTTTCAGATGCGTTTGTATGCAGTTTTACAAAAAAGAAATTTATAGATCGAGGATTAAATAAATCAATATAAAAAATGACAAATTACATAATTCTGGAAAATTATAGTTTTCCTATACATAATCTGTTATTTTATGAATTTATATATATATAATACTCTAAGAATTTAACTAATAATCACATTGAATTAATAAAATTCATTAAATAAAAATAAATACTAAATCAAAATGTGAATTGTATTGAGTTTAACAGTAATTAATTTCATTTAATTTAATTATTGAAATCATGTTGTGAGAGCAAATAAAATAAACTAAGAATTAATTTAACATGAATTAACAAGAATTAACTTAACATCAGTGAACATGAAAAATGAAAAATAAGACCAATTTATGAATTATAACATTATTTTAATTATATTTCATATAAATCTAAATTAAATTAATAAATAAAATTAACATTACAAATAACTAAAAAAAATTCTTATTAATACAATACTTACTTTACAGCTGAAAGTACAATATAGAATACCAAACTAATAATCCACATTTTTTAAATATACCTTTCTTCGCCTTAAACTTTTCATGAAATTATTATAATTATTAAAATTTTCATTATGAATGCGTGTTATATTACTACTAATTTAGTAAATTGGCTTATATTAATTTTCATATGCTGATATATACATGATTTTCATATCTAAGAATTGCAATCAAGTACTTAACTGCAAATTTTAAAAAAATTCATTTTTATTTCAAAATGTTAGAATTTTATTTGATTTAATTATTTCCTTAATAGCAATAAAATTGAGTGTTACTTCAAATAATTTCGGTGTTAAGTTCTACGCAAAATGTACTGTATTACAAAAAAAAAAAAAAGATAATTTGAAGTATTAATTATTTTGAAAGAAGGAGTCGGTCATTTTAGAACAATCATCGTATCTTCAAGGCAATAGATCATTTTTTTGAATATATCTTCACTCGTGTACTAAAAAGATACTACCAAGCACTTCGACGAGAGATGCAACCGCGCCACCTAGCTTCAGGCGATAATTCAAAAAGACCGAAAACTTCACAAATCAAAAATTAACATCACGCGAAATCCTTTAATAGCTAACGAACGCGAAGATTTTATAAATGATGCCTTTACGTGACTGATACAATATTTTAAAGTGATGAATATTTATTCTTTTTAGAAACGAACATTCATGCTATAAAAAGCAAATAAGACATTCGATTTGGAGATGTAAACATTATCTAACAGTACATAAAGGTTGCCTTTAGAAACTAGTTAATCTCTTTTTAATGTTTCTTGTTTTGTTTTTAAAAAAAATACTTAACAAGGTATTTTTTAGGGTTGATAACGCATTGTTTCATTACTAAACTTGTTCTGTTATTTTGAGAACAGCTATTAAGAAGAGTTAAATATGGTGCATTGATTTTTATTATCACATAATATAATTGTAATTTGAGATGCAAAATAAAGAATGAAAATACATTCTTCCCCACCCCCCAAAATACAAACTTACAAGTAATCCCTTTTAACAATTGTAATACATATTTCATTTCGCTTTACATGTTTGCTTTTTTTTTTATTTTCCATGTTTAAAATAACTTGATTTGGTAAATTTATAAAAATACATAAATGTATTTTTGTTTCGATATCTAAAAACTGAGAATATTAAATCACATGTAAATGAAATATATAGTCTATGAGTAGATTATGCATCAAACTTGTCACCTTCTGAACACGCGTGATAATTTTCCCTTACAAACTATCACAGTGCCAACATTTCATATCAGCAATTTTTGCCTGTATTACAAAGACTTCAGTGGAAATAGGAAGAGGAGAATATCAGCTCAATACGGCAACAATGTCATTTGACCTTGTTGAAAATGATGAAACATTTATATGGCTTGACGAATTCGATGAGCAGAGTTAGATTACCCGAAACGTATCACGAAAGCCACAAAAACAGACAAACAATTAAGAGATAAATATTGATGAAAAAGCATTCATAAAAACAAAAAATGTTACTTGTATGCATAAGAAGAATGGCTGAATAAAAATACAGTTGAAGAGCATCTGTTACCTAATTTTAAAATTATGTTAGGAATGAAGTATTTAATTTACAAAAAAAGAAACACAGCGATAGTTATTCAGAAGATCTTGTTTTTACAAACTCATAAACACCAGTAAAATAGTTTCAAATCTCAAAAGTTCGTAATAGAAAACTAAGTATTTCATCTTAGAATAAATGTTTCTTGTCAAATTACAGTATTTTTTTAAATAAAGTACTATTGAAAACATATTTAATATAAAAAACATGGGAAACACTCGAAAAATAAAATTTGGGCTTAAAACCCATCCTAGTTCAAAAAACCATACTAACCATTCATTTTCCTCTACTTAAAATTATATTTCTAAAAACACATTTTTCTAGTTTCTCGATAAAGGGGAAAACATTTCATTATTATTTTTTGCAATAAAAAGGGTGGCTTAATCTTGTTTATTAACCTATACAAAGATTAGTACGAAAGTTTTTCAACCGATCCTTAAATCAACTTTGCCTAGTTTCATCCGGGATTGAGGCACCTACATTTTCCCAAGCCCTCAGAAGGTTCTCCTCATTACCACAAATGTTTTTTTTTATCTTCGTTTTCACATGCAGAAACAGAGCTAAGTTATAGATAGCAAAGTTTGGACTATAAGGTGATGTTGAAGAATTTTTACACCAGTAGTGTTCAAATATTAGGGGCAGATTTTGGCACGGTAAACTAAAGCATTGCAATGGCAGAGATACCAAATGATGATTCTTGATTTTGGGCTCAGGTTTTATATCGACTTTAGTCAAGCACTGTTCTGTGTATCATTTACTTGCTTTTGCGTGTTCAAAACAGCATGCTCTACAATTCCACTCGATTTTTAAAATGTAGCTATTATCATTTTCTTAATAGATCAAAATTCCTGACATCTACGAGTGTGTCCTCATCATCAAACACCCAAAATTTGTTTTGAGATTTTGTCGGTACATTGTAATAGTACAGCCAAGTCTCGTCACAATGCTATTTATGTACCGAAATTGCTTCTTATTGAACATATTCAGCACATTTCGTTACCAAGTCGCCTTACAAGTCAATCGCTTTTCCGTCAGATTATGTGGCATCTAGAAACAATAAATTTCTTTACCAGTAAATGATCTCTCGAAATGGAATGAATTACTGGTGCACGAAAGCGTACGTTTTCCTCTCTCTGCTGGTATATCACTCACCGATCTTCGTCAACCATTTTCTTTACAACATAAGTATTTTCTTTTGTTACTGACATTCGAGACCTATCTTATCTCACAGTTTCATTCAGAATAAAACTTCTCCTTTTAAATTCCCTGTACTACCTGAATACAGTCTTGGACAATCATTATTCATTGAAAGAGTCAGTTCTTCAATGCACTTATCTGCGTTTAAACGACACATAGATTTAACACAAAACTAATCTTACTACTCGATCACAATACCATAAGCCCCAATTTTAATTATCATTGCTAATGAACAATTGAGTCCATAAACATGTGTTTAGCGGCTATTAAACAAGCTTGGATATATCTGAGCCTGCTGTAATCTGAAGCTTGCTGAACTGTTTTGTTGAGACATATTGAGAAACTTTTAAAGTACACTTTGTATGCTTATTTTTCAGACGGTGATAGCACTATGTCCTTTTCTTCTTTTGAAATATCTGGAAGTTGTTTTTCATTCTCAGTCATTATGTTCTTAATCATTTAATAAACCAATACTTCTCACATACAAATTACGGTCCACGGTTTGGAATCCATGGTCAAAAAGAGATGAAATGAAATGTCAGTAGCTTATTTCTTATTATTAAATTAATGAATGAGACTCATATTCATTCAAGTAATCAGGTAAATATTTTTGGCTTTTTTTTTGTAAAAGCTGATTTTTAATGGACCTAAGTATCGCACATATGTTCTGCATCATCATTCCAAACTTACATTAAAAAGTACATTCACGATAGAATATAAATTTTATGAGGTGATTCCAAGACATGATCACACTTTGCAAAAGTATAGTACGATATTTTCCTTTGAAGCTATTAACTATGCTCTATTGCATGGACAGTAAAATGAGTATTAGAATAAGTGGAAAAATTTCCAAGATAAGGGAATAGATGCAGAAAAGTTCAAATAATTAGGTGGAAAAAAAAGGAATTGTTTTAAAAAATACTCAATTTTAAATCAGCAGTGTAATAAGCTGTATTTCAAAAGTTAGTGAAAGAGAATTAAAATAATCAATGCGTCTATGCGACCATGTTAGAGATCAACCACTAAATCGTAGAATCGTGAGTATTCGTAAATTAGAAGGTTGTAAAAATGAGCCCCTACTATTATATTTACATCAGAATATTCTGGCAAATGGGAAACAAAAGGAAATGTTAATCTTTATAAAACTGAATATTACGAAATAAATTAATTCAAATAGCAAGTAAAACAAAACTACTTTAAATATTCTTCCCAATTTTAAACACGTCTACATTTCAGCTCAATAAACTTTGTTTATAGAACTGTTATTCATATTTTTTTATACATAATATATTTAAGAAGCATAATGTTGTTGTTGTTGTCTTATGCCTGGTAGGCTGTCAATATGGTGTAAGCTGTTCACTTTTTCAACTGAACCGTAATATGGTGTGGAGTCCGACTTTCTCAGAACACACATGGTATAGGTACCTGTTTATAGGGTAGGTAACCATTCACAACCTATTAATACAAGGAATAGTCAAAGAAAGGAGAGAGGGAAATTAGATCCATGTCTGAACTAGGATTCAAACCCAGGACCTCCCTATCTGCAGTCCGGCACGTTAACCACTAGACATGATAGGCGGCAACATATGTAATCATTTGCATAAATATTCAGTGCTAGATCACATACATATTCATGTGATATTATTGTCGGTCTACCATAAATACAACTCTCGTCGAATAGTCTGATTAGTGGTGGTTGCTATAATAACCACAATTGTGGTGTTCATATGAGTATGAAATGAATTAGTGGTGTTTAGAGTTGTACCTCACATTGTTCTCGAAGCATTCAGTGAATAAAAGTCTTCTGGCTCCTTTTATCGAAAATGAAATGCGTCTTGTCTCCAAGCAACTAACAGGCACAGACAAATTAACTAGAATTATTCTTGTGGTAGACAGATAATAATTTAGTTTTTTTAACATTTTTCGGCAGCTTGATATGATCAGATTCAGGAAGGCACCATTATTGTCTTCAGTAGATTTTCTGCTCGATTTGCCATACTCGAACTCTAACGGCTTTAAAACTGTCATGATGAGATAGTTTACAAATATTGAAAGCTTTAGATGTTGACTTCATTTTTGACCATGATTTAAATTTACCAAATGACTGGCTACAGTTAATGGTTTTTGTTGCAGAAATGTAATAAGTTATATAAAATAAAATAAAAATACTGGAAAGAAGGATTTTTCAAAAGAAAAGTTCCATTATTAAAAAAATATCTATCGTGTATTAATGCATTCAAATATTTTGTTAAATATACCTTATAAACACAAATTTACTTGTTGTTTTCTCAACTTAGTCTCAAAAGTCCGTTGTTTTCAGTATTGAGAAATAATGGAAAATAAATTTATAGATTGATTATATTATGATTTTGTAAAGAAATACAGAATGCAATTTTAGTTTTAAGCATTTGCTGTAAACCATAAGGCAAACTTTCATAGAATGATACTATGAAAAAAATCCTAGAATGACATTTTACTTAATTTGCGAACATCCTTGCAGATAGCAATGCATAATGAAAATTAATTCATTTATTAAATACAAATTTAATTATACTGAAATGTATTTCATTTTTAGATTTATCAAGATATCTTTATATAATTCTCAAAGTATAAAGATTTTTATAAATATACATTTTTGAAATTAAAAAATACATGTTATGAAATTATATGTAGTCTGTTTGAAGAAGAAATGAACACGGCATTCTTTATAAAAGGTTTTCAAAATGTTGCTAGTTTATTCGCTACAGATATAAAGAAAAATTCAAATTTAACAAAAAGAATTTCAGTGACTAAGAGTTACTCATTTATTTTAAAATTTAATTTTAGAGCTACCCATTTATTTTAAAGTTACCTATTTGTGTTAACATTCATTTTCAGCGTTAAATGTCCCACGTTCAATTCCAGCCACTGTTGAACAGTGAGAGATGGATTTTGCGTTTCTCAATATTGATGCATATTTGTCGGATTGGTACCTTGGGAGTTTTCCAGGTCCTCCCCCCTTGCGTCACTACCTTACATCCCAAAAGACAATTTATACACGGTCATTAAAATACCGTACAAGAGGACACAATGAATTACAGATAATATAGCATATTTTATAGTCCTCGAAGTAATCACCATTGGCATCCAGCACCTCATGCCAATGTGTCTGCAGTTGAGCAATGCCCTGGCTTTAAAATTCGGGGGTTTGGGGCACAAAGAAGACAGTGAGTGCTTGGCGTAAATCTGCTTCATTGGTGAAGATTTTCTATGAAGATGATTGTCCATGGGATTAAAAATGTTATAGTCTGATGGTACAAGGTAAGGTGAATAAAGAGGATGGCACATAGTCTCCCAATCAAGTCGCTGTATGGTATACCACTCGTGTGATATATGGACTCGCGTTATCGGTCAAGAACAGTACAGCTTTTCGATTAACAGAAAAAGTCAGAACTAGTTAACATACCTTTTACACACGCTCGAATTGATACGTATACAGATCCACAGTGATTATTTGGCCCATTGGTAGCAGCTCATAGAGAACCACTTGATGCCTTATCTACCAGACACAAAGCATAATCTTATGTGGATGCACAGGTGGTCTTGCGCTGTGCGGGGTAATATCGAAAGGCAATAACCAATGTTTGGAAAACTTCAGAGCATCATACAGATCCCACTTTTCGTTACTGTTCAGCACTTGATTATCCACTACTTTGGCAAGAAAACAACGATAAACAGGCTGCCATTCGCTGTTGCTTATGGACTTCCAACAGAGTGTGAGGAACCCAAGTGATCAGACTGTAAGTCATATATAAGCTGTGTGAGGATAAAGTCTAACCATTTCACAGAAAACGTTAAATCGTATGACAAGTTAACCACACGTTTGATTACTACCCTTCTCAATTACAGCCTGGCCTAGGCCATCAAAGCCTGTGATCGTCCACTGCGAGTTTCATCACAGAAGGATAAATATCCCAACCTGAATTTGTGAAACCATTACCTTGCCGTATGTTCATTCACATCACTATCTTCAAATGCTTGACACATTCAAAGATTTGAAGCAGCAGCTGATAATCCTACTTGGATATCGTGAAGAATACAGCACTGAACGAGCTCCTTCGACATATTCTTTTCTCTCCGGCACTGCACGAGTTATGATTAATAAATGTGCTTTTACATATAATGTATGTAACATGTGTATCTGCTTTTACAACAAATAATATTCCTACTCTCAACTTATAGGCGTCTCAAAGACATCATACACTAACTTTCATACTTATTGTCATTTCCTTCAATGGCAACACGAAAACGTCAGGAACTTTTTCGTTTACCTTGTACTTTTATTTCTATGACCCTACATTGAAGAGAAGCTCTGATTGCTGTTACAGGAAATAATTTAAAGAGAATAAACATTTCTCCACCGAACTGCTGTTTTTCTATTATGCTGGAAACTATGTATCCATTTAGAGATTTTATTTGTAATATTTAACTGCAAGCATTTGCAAATGAACCGAAGTTAATGAGAGATTGGTGATATGAGTCTCATTTGAGGATTGAGGTTTATTTCGCTTGTGAAGTGAAATTATAGGACATTTACGTCGTATTGGGTTAGTTTTAATATTAAAAAATAAACTAAGTTTAAAAAAATTAAGTTCTTAAAAAAGATTAACAAAGAGATAAATTAAGAAGATCAACACCTTTTTCTGACTTCATTTGTTGAGAATTTTTCAGTCTGTTCTTTATAAGCACTGTATTTTTTTTATTATTTTTATTTTATTTTGTTCTTATTTTAGAGGAATCAGTAAAATCAGTGCAAAAAATATTTCATAGATTCAAAAGAAAACTGTTTTATTGATAGGATTAATTATTGAAACAAATTCCTCCTAGGAAATAAAATACATTTTTACTATTTATCTCTGTTAATCAGGGCCTCCAGTTCCACTGTCAAAGAGTCCGACTGCGGATAGGGAGATCCTAGGTTCGAATCCTGGTTCAAGCATGGGTGTACTTTCTCTCTCTATCCTGTCTTTGTCTTTTCCTTGAATGAATGGGTTGTGAATGATTGCCTACCCTTAAAACTGGTATCTATGGCATGCGTGTACTCAGGAAGTCTGAATCCACACCAAAATATGGTTCAGTTGGAAAACTGGCACAGCGCACCCCATAATACCTGCCTAGCTGGCACACGAAAACAACAACATCGCTTTTAAAAGTAAAAATGTATATGATGTTATTAAAATTTTGTATTTAATGTCAAAAAATCGCTAAAAATCTCTGTTAAATCGCTGTTTCGCAACAACCAGATATTCAAGAAATCTTAATGGCATAAGATAGGGAAGTTCTTCTTTATAAAATCTGACTTCTTTTATGAGTTGAGTTATCACAATAACTATCGATGGACACTGGTTCGTTTTTAATGCATATGCAGATAGAGAGAGAGAGAAGGGGAATTCATTAATAACTTTTAGGTTGATGTAATTAAGCTCAACACTTAACATATTCAGTTGTAGAAGCTTAACAATATCATTACTAAATTCATAATCATAAATGGTATATATATATAATCTTTTTCCAATTTACTTGGAAATATATTTCCTTAACTATGATTGATTCTATTGCAATCAGGTTATTTAAAAATCATTTGTATATTAAATACTGATATTAGTTTAAAATCTGATTTAAAGATTTGCACTGCTGGATACCGCAAATACAACACCCTGAAGGAAGCAAGCAAATAATATGAAATGATTAGAATTTTAGCGCCTGCACATCACGAGCGCCTGTGGCGTCACTTCAAAGCGCTATTTAAGGCTAGAAGATTTCAAAGATTTCAAGTTGGACAATCGTGTTATTCTTGTGCTTTTTAAGCAATTAATTATGCCTCGAAAAAAACAGCAATCATTTTTTGATGAAGTATCCGAGTTCGACTGAGGAAGAATAAGGGTCTACCGAGATTGTGGATTAGCTTTCAGGGAAATTGGTAGTCGTGTTGGACGAAACCAAACAACTGTAATACGGATGTTTGATCGTTGGATGCAAAAGGGTACGACGGACCGACGTGTTCGATCACATCCACCTTAATGTGCCACTTCACGTGATGACAGGCAAATTGTGAGTATGGAAGTGACGGATAATCACGAACCATAGCACAGCACATTCAGTCTGTAACGCATCTTCTAGTGTCTGCGCGTACCATTCAACGCCGTTTACAACAGAGTGGTCTGTCCGCAAGACGTCCACAACACTATGATGGTCGCATTCGTGTCTAGAGACACCTTGGAGAGAAGATGCTGAACAGCTGCATTATGCACCGCCACACTGCTCTTGTACAGAGTATTATAGTATGGGGGGTATTAAATATCACTTTCGCACTTCTCTAATACACATTGCCGGTACGTTAAACAGTCAGCCCTACATCTCCGGGATGTTGGAGCCAGTTGTTCTTTCTCACCTTCAGGGCTTGCCAACAACCCCATTTCAACATGATAATGCGCAGCCACGCATGGCACCTATTGTGCAAGAGTTTTTCGTCGATGATCAGATTGATTTGATTCCCTAACCGTCTCTCTCTCCGGATATTTCGCCGAGAGAAAATATGTGTTCCATAGTTGCTCAGCGATTGACCCAGATCACATCCCCAGCTTGTATACCACATCAACTTTGGCAACGTGTGGAAGCTGCTTGGTCAGCTATAATCTATTAACACATCCAAAGTCTCTTTGAATCAATGCCGAGGCAGGTGCCAGCGCTGATTTCTAATAATAGAGGCTGCTCTGGTTACAGATTTTGGCAGGAGCCACAGAAATCTATAAATTTAATCATTTGATATCTGGTTAACATGTTTTCTACAAAATAAATGTTGTTGTCATATCTCTTGTCATTCTAGGTATTGCAATTTGAGTGGCCAGCAGTGTAAATGACCAAAAAAAGCATCAATATATTTTCTTAGAAAATTAGCTAATTCATATTGTGTGTAGTTCAACTTCATTTAGCTGATAATAGACTTTCGTCATCCCCTAAAGAAAGGGTAACAGCAACAAACAGAACATGTCATTTACAGATAGTTGAATTGTCATACTGTCAACATTGCAGACTAGTTGGAATATACAGCTCAGGCGATTGGGTTTCAAACATAGTATCTCTTTTTCATATGATATAATACTCCTCAGTGGCAGCCAGGCTAGGCCTTTCACTCCGTTCTTGTGAGGTTCAAACACAGTAGCTGTCATTTTTTATACAAAGATGTGGCTCATTTAAAGATCATGCTACTACTTTATTATGTATATTTGTTACTTTCATCATTCATGCAAACTACATATAATATTGAATTCTTTGCATGAATAAATAAGGAAGAGTACAAATCTGTAAAATAAGAAATACAAATTCTTAAACTTTAGCATATTGAAAGATGTAAAAGTATGCTTAAGGATGTGGCACAATGTGTTTATTGTGAGTATCACTTCAGAACTAAAGGATCTTTCAGCTATTAAAATTAAATCCTTTAAATTATTGAAATATGAGCAAAGTGTTTGATAATGCTCTTTAACGTATATAAATGGAATATGCTTTATATATATTTTATTTACACTTTTTATTTTCTTTCTTAAAAGTATTTTTACAAATTTTATTTTCAGTATATATTTACCATTAATGACTTTCAAAGTTATACATTCGGGAATTACATATGTTATTTTAAACTATTTTTTAATATGAAAAATTTGAAAACAAGGCCTACACACAGTTATAATCCCTGTCCTTTAAATAACTCCTTTACTATTTTGAAAAACTTTTGTAAGAATAAACTAATAAAGCATTGTCTTCTTTCATTCTTTGCAGCTTATTTCGAATCAAGTTTTAAAAAATGCCTTTTAGTTAATCAGTGGATTTAATGTAACAGAATTAATGTCCTTTTGCATCATTTTCTATATTATTTTGCCCCGTTACTTGTATTTTCAGTTGACTTAAGTATATTAAGTATAATGTTTACTGTTAATAGTGTAATTGTATAATGACTTAAGTATTTATAAAAAAGAATATCTGTATTCAATGTTTCAGTTTCTTTGTATATGAACATTATTCTTTGAAAGATATTTTGAAATATAATGCTTCATACATTTTTTTTTTTATCTTCTGTTCCTTAATTTTAATGATATTAGAAATTTTTATCACCGAAATTTTAACATTGTTCTTACTAAAGTTCTATTTCTATAGAAGTTTTTACTTTGCTGTGGTAAAAAAAATGAGCCACTTCATTTCAGAAATATTTAATCAGCCTTGAAAAACTGGAATGCAAATAATGTTAATGCAAATAATCCCATTCTAGCAAAGAAGGAAGAAAAAAATCTTTGAACAGTTCGTATGTTAGAATCTAACCTGCCTGTGATATAAATATTTGCGCAATGCATGAAAACTACTTTAAGCTATTGGTGCCTGTCTAATTAATCTCCATATGCAAAATAATGACCGTTAAGTGATAAAGAAACCAAACTCTTTCTTTATACATCTGAAATCCACATGCATGTAAGGCATGTTTTTCTCATTTTGTGTACAATATCTTAAATATCTTGTATTAAGGGTGCTCTTTGCAATAACCCTATCAACAACTGATAGATAGGGCTTCTTTTAAAGAGAAAACTAATACCTGAAAGGTAATAAAAACATACAGTGGTGGCGGAGCAGAAACATTTCGATGAAGCAATTTTTCGTTTCTCATTTGATATTGTAACAATCAATCGACGTAAGTTTTGGTGAAATTAAAAAAAATATATTATACAAATTATTATTTTCAAATTAAATTATTCGGTGTTTCAAATGACAATACAAGGTAAAAACAGGAAAGAAAAGGAATTATTTTGGAAAAATTAAAAATTAGTTTTCATGAAACAAATGATATTAGGTTTGAATACAATAACGTTTGGTCAAGAAATTATAAATTTTTAGATGAAAATAAAGCAGTTTTTTTAAAAAAAATAATAAAGTAAAAACACTAGTTTTGGTGAAAATAAATGCATAAAATAAACTAATTTCCTGTTGAGAAAGTGCTAATCATAATTTTGAATGAATTTGAACTCTAATTTGTTAGGGAGGATTAAAATGTGACAAATAAAATTTAAAAAAAGCACTAATATTGGCATTCACTAAAATAAAAACTTATCAGGCACCGAATAGCAAGAAAGCGATTTCTTAAAAAATATTTTAAGTATTTTAACTAGACAAAAGATAGGGCATCATTCCTTTTCGATGTTAAGTCCATTCTGTAATTATTAAATTATTGAAAAATGGTGGAAGAGCTTCGAAAGTTGAAGATTCTTGAAAACAGTAATATATTGAATATTAAAACTAGATTAGGACCTTACGGGAGAAGTATGTCTCAGGACTCTAACAAAATGTGCGAAGGAGGGAAGAATGATGCTAAACTCATATATACCAGCTTACCTGTAAGTTAGTGAATTTTCTTAAGGGCACATTTGCAAGATAGTCATAGTCCTGTCATTAATCAGCTAGATATGTCAGGCGCTTGACAGTGATGTGAATGAACATGCTACAAGACATTTGTTTTAGAAATTCATGTTGGCCTATTGTAACATACTTGTAAGTTTTTGTAGCAAAGCGCATATGGATTTGAGTAAAAATCATTGAGTTTTACAGCTAATTTAAGAATTAAACATAGAAATTCATAGATTTTAGTGTTTAACAATTAAAGTCAAGAGTAAAAATGTACTCATTACACCTTTTAAATAAATCTATGCCATTACATGAAAAAAATTGGAAACGAAATTGACACATATCTTCATATTGTATGTTTTCTGAAAAGATTTCTAGAATTTTCGATGATTTATTTACCGACAAAAGAAATAAAGTTACGTGCCATTCACCTTGCATTTTTAAAATAAATTTAAAGTTAAATTAGATTTAAATACCAAGCTGAAAACAGCGTTCGCACTGCCTTACTTTCGAAACTGATTTAAGAAATATTGGTTTTTGTTATAAAGCTTATTTATTGTTCGTTTATAGAAAATATTTTTTTAATTTTTGATAGTTCAGCATACTTTTTAAGCAATTAAAGAAAAAAATGGTGGTGATTAAAAATTTGATATTTCTAATGATGAATACGAAATCGAAGAATTTTGTTGACGCATGAGTCTACTTCTCAAACCTTACACAATTTCGTGATGTTTAATTATTATCTTAATAATTGATTTTGTTTTATTGATTTCTAATTTTTTTTTATACTTACTTTGATCTGCTTTAGGCATTGTAGCAAATATTGCTCTAAATCAGTCTACACATATTTAAATTAGTTAACTTTACTTGCTTAGGATGAATCAGTTCGAAGTTTTAATCATACTCAAATGCGTTTAATGTGCAGTGTGAACAGGATATTTTATTATGTCTGCCGTAATTTTATTTGCAGTAATCAGTCCTGACCACGAGTTTTGTTTGTAACTGATACTTTTCAAAAATACTAACGGTTCTTTTTAAGCCTGTGTTATGGGTATTTTCTTGCTACCCTAGTTACCGATAATCGCTGCTTTTGGAATAATAAGCATACTTTAAAGCAAAACATTCGGAAAGCGTATCTATTTATCGGCTTACTATTGTGAATTCTTTTATTCTATAAATATTCGTGCTGTAAATTTTCCAGTTTTGGTTTTTCCCATCTAATTTTTGACGATAAAATGTCTGATCCAAGATTAAAGCAAATAAGAATAAAAACAGGTGTTGTTAAAAGGTTTGTGTGCTTATTCTTTTTTGTTATACAGAATACTCTTAGATTTTTAAAATTACTCTGCAGTGCGCTAAAAGAGTACATATACCTTTTTTTTAATGATTTGTTAAACTTAGAAATTTTTAACATAATTATATTTTTAAATTGTTATTACTACTGTTGTTTAAATATTTAATAAAGTTTGTTTTAATCATCTAATATATTGAATGTAATTATACTAGAGAAAAACTTTCGCCATAATTTACAAATTTATGTAAATATATAAATATTAATGAAATACAATCATGCTGTTTCGTTGAGGTTTCAATCATACACAGAAAAATTTATTAAATAACCTGCATCTATGTAATCATTAATTACAAATCTTATTATTCTACTATGCTTTTTCATTTAGTGTTAGACTATATATTTCTTTTTAACCTGTATTTTACAGCTGTATCTGAATGTATAGGCTGCTGTTAGAATTTTACAATTTTATTAATTTCCAACAGTTGCAATTTTTTTTTTCCATCTTACAGATAAAATTACTAATTTTCTTTATGCCAAAACCTTGATAAAAATTTTCTAAATTTAATAATAAATAGTAATTTATTCAAATTTGGAATTTTTAAGTTATTTTCCTCCTTAATCCATAATATCACATTATTATGAGTTAGGAAGAAAAATAGCATAATTTTTATGATATTTAAATATACTCTTGTTTTTTCTGATGTTTTGTTTTGATTTTTTATTATAAGTTTTTGCAAAGTTGTCAGCTAAACAGTTAGCCTGTTGATCCTCTCAACAATTTTTGATTTTATATCCCATCTTTGCTATGGAGATCTGTAGATGCTTGAAGTCCACCTGAAACTGTAGGTCCTGCTCAGATTAATTTTTGTATTCAAACATTGACTGTTGAAGGATGCGATAAATTTCATCGTAAGTATGGATGTAATAAAATGTTCGCGAAAATTCTTAATCTTTCTTATTGTTTCATTTTCCAATAAAATATATGCTTTGCTACTAATGTTATATCTACTAATTGAAATACTTCATCATATTCATAAAAGAGATTCTACTGATGAAAATTTCTTGAATTAATTATTCATTCACACTATTATATTTCAAAATTTATTTTATGCAGAATTGTGAAAAGAGCACTTTTTAGGCTTTGAAATAATCTAAATAAAATTATCGGTCATATTTTAATGAATAATATTGTTTTTATGAGAAATTAATATCTACATATTAATTTCTCATATTATTTTTGATAATAAATTAACAATCTGAAAAATGTTAAAATACATTTTATTGCTTATATTGTAGTGATGCATAGGAAATTATGTGTTAGATTGGTTATAAATATATAATCTTAATATGTGTGTGATATTTTTTTTGCTTGAAAAAAAGTTATTAGTAAAGTTTATTAATGTTTGGACAATGTTTATGTTATGTTAAAGACTTTAAATATCTTTAAAACTAACTTTCTGTATTAGTGTTTTAGCAACATGTCAGATTCTTCCTAAATATTAGACCAGTTATTGAAAATTAGATTATTAAGTGACCCTCATAGATTTTAAAAATACTTTTACTATTTCTATATTATTTCTAAGTAACTAATTTTGGTTTTCTTTTTATTAAAACATGTATATCCTTAATATAAAGCTGATTCAACTTTGAAATCATCAAACTGAACCATATAGAATAGTCTATTGTATGAAATTATTTTGTAATTTGTTAATCAAAAACATTCCCGAGATACTTTTTTAAAATATCCAAATCAAAAAGAATAATCACTCCAATAATTAATTTTGAAGACCTATTGCATTTATTGGTTTCTAATTTAATTTAGAAGATTAACAAGCATAGCCAGTTAGTGTTACCAAACAAAGGTCACTGTTATAATTTTTTATGTCTTTTATGAACTGCTAAGATTATAATGTTTTTCCAATCTTAATATTGTGAAAAATATTGACAGTTTTTTATTTATTCGGAAATGAGAAAAATACTATTTTATTTCCAGGAAAAGAATATATTGTAATAAATTTAAATGAATATGACATGAAATTACATTATGTGGTAATTAATTTTAATGTGAATTAATAACTTGTTTAAAGTCACTGCACTGAAAAAATAGCTACATGAATAAATCGCCATTGATTGTTATTTTACTTCTAGATATAAAATAATTTTTTAATTTTGAATAAAATGTGTCATTAGTTGGAAACTAGTTATGTTCTATAAAAAAATAATTTCCTGCCTGTGTAATTTAAGATATTTGTAAATGTATTTCTAAAAAGTGTTTGTAATCTATTATTGATAAATAAAAATCCCATAACTTTATATTTAGACATTCATATGAAATATTTTATTGGACATTCCTAATTTCAGGTTAGCAAAAGAAAAAGTAATGTATGAAAAAGAAGCAGAAAAAGAGAAAGCAAAGCTGGAAAAAATGCAGGCATCTGGTGACGACAGCTATATGATTCGAAAACAGGTTTTTAAATTAATATTTTTTATTAGAATTTCATTTTAGTTCTATAAAGTCAAAATAAGTGTGCTTATATATCCTTGGTATTGTTTTATAAACTCATTTTTAATGTGTTTTATGTTAAGTTTTTATTGATCAAAATAATTTAATAAATTTTAATGTTATCAAAGCCTTAAATCTATCATTCCATGAAAATATAACGAAGATAACTTTGCCTTTAAATAACATAATTGGCTAAAACAATTGAAAAACTTTTTAGATAAATTATAACTGAATAATAAAATTGATTAATTGGCATGTTCATCCTTATACTATGCTATAATAGTGTTTTTAGCTTACATTTAAACCCTTTTGTTCAAATTTTATAACAGCATTTACTCCCACCCCCTTTTATCAAAATTAGGAAGAATTTTGTTTCTTGAATATTCCTTGCAAAAAAACATGTAACTTGCAAATGCTTAGTTTGCATTTACAAGAAAAAATTTATTACTGATATATCATAAATTGTTCTATTTTGAAGCAAAAATTCAACTGTTAACTAAAAATCAAAATATTTAATCATTTTTCATAAGTAAAAACAAATCTAATTAACCTAGAAAATTTCTATGAGTGTGAAGGAAAATTTTCAAAACTACAATTAGAATTCAAATTGATATAAAAAGTTTGAAATCTGTATTTGTATATTTTGTTTATCTGTGACATTACTGCAGGAATTTCAGTTTTTAAGTTATGCTTACTGACAAAATATTTAAAGAGAATTGTAAAAATCATTGAGTAATCATAATAGGCAAAATCAATTGATTTTAATTTGCAAACATTAATAAACAATTAAAATTGAAATAGTTTTAAATTAATGCATGCTTCTAAAAGGTTGGAATATTAAAAAAGTCAATCTATTCAAGCTGTTTCAGGTTTTGAAATTTCATTTTATTGGAAATAATATTCAGTAAGAATTATTAAATAGTTAAACTTTGTTTCTCAAATTGAATATTCACAAAAGAAATTAAAATTAATTTGTAACTTATTTAGAAGTTTCATTTAAAAGGAAAATTTGCATAATTAGTTTGGAAAAATGTTCTGCCCTCCAGGAAGTCCGCTCTGCTTCACATTTCAAGACGCTCTCCACTCCTGGAGATGTTTCTTTTCTTTATTGGACTGCAAGACTTATTATACTTGAAAAAGCCAACATAAGGACGTAATTAAAAAAAAAAAAGTTTGGAAAATCCAAACTAGACAGTATTTTTCTAATTCTTAACTGAAATTATCATTGTGCTTATAAAAGCAATGTATATATTAGACCATAATTTCCTGTAAACTTCAATGATAAATGTAAAGTTGAAAATTTTAAATTAATTTATCTAATTTTATAATGATAATTAATTAGTTATTTCAAGAAAAATGTCAATATTTGAACTCTGAGAAGGATTAATTACAAAATATGATGTCATATTGTATGCTTAAATAAATAGTTTAATTTTGCAGCTTTATCTTATACAAATTTAAAATTGTTTTTATTCTTTCTTTCAAAAATAGTCAGGAATCTTGTAACAGAAAAGTTATAACTATAACATAATGAATTGCATATGAATGATAAACAGTCAACTTACCACAGTATTTAAAATTTACTCTTAGACTGAGGTAATTTATAGTACTCAAATAATTAATAAGGTTTAAATTATACATTGCAAAAATTATCAAATTAAAATGGGTTTTTTTTTTTTCCATTTGTATGAATAAATTTCTGTGGTGTACAGTTGAATATTTATTCAACTGATAAAAAGTGTTGCAAATATGTTCAAAACACATAATAGTTGTATATTTGTCATAGAGAATTGTTCAATTAAAAAATTGGCACACACACACACACACAGATGCTGCATAATCCAAAATGCTAAATTCTGAATTTGGTGATTTTTTGGTAATATTTTTTATCTCTCTAGCAACCTGGTTTTATTATATCATGGATATAGAGACCTATAAAATTCTATTTTGACATATTCCAGTATTTGCGTCATTGCGCACATCACAATAAGTCACCTTGGCAACATTTCTTCATCACCAAAAAAATTCAGAATTTGGAATCCTGGATTATACTGCATCTGTGCCCAAAAATTCAGTAATAATTGCATTTATGTTCTTGAAAGAAGATTCCTTGCTCATACATTCTTATATAACCATTTTACCTTCCATTTTTGATAAATATTCAATAAATATATCACTTATTTATATGTATATACTATCTAGTAAATTAAAATATGTAAACATCAGAGGAAATATTAGCATATGAAAACCTTACACCATGTGTATCATTAGATGATTTATTTTAACATAATCAACATCTTGGTACTTTATTATATTTGATAATAATACATTTTTATTTATAAAAGAAAGAGTATTCTTATTTTGTTTAAGAAATTTTAAGAGTTGTTAAAAATATGTGCTTACTCTGTGTGCATAATTTGTATTAAGTGATACTTGAAATATTTCTGAAAACCTGTCTGTTTAGTTAGCTTTGATTAAAAAATATGCATAAAATATTTGTATAAAAATTCTTATTTTCATATTTCTCTGTATTTTTCTTTACTTCTCAAAATTGGGCTATTTCATGTTATATTATTTTCAAAATTTATGAATTTATTTCTTAATGTAAGGCTTATGCCTCTATAACTGTAGTTGCTGATATTTTTTGCTTTTAGAATATGAAATGTTAAAATACATGTTAGCAGCTTAAACTATTTATAATTTATTTCATATCAAAGATCATTGTATATTATATATTATTTTTTTTATTACTTAAGTGATAACTATTGAAATATATTTTCTAGTTATGTATAACATGATAATTATTGCAGATAAGAACTTTTCTTCACTTCTCAAAACAATAATTTCACATTAAAATAAAATTCATATTACCAATTAAATTGGGTAAGGTTTAAGAATGATATTTCTGAACTTTAAATAAAAACTCATTTCCTTAATCCTTTATTGTATGTCATAATATTAATTTAGCTTTCGATTTAAAAAAGATAGTCATTAGATTGGGCAGTATTATGTGGCATTGTCCTAAATAAATAAAATTGTGGTGTGTCCTAAATAAAAAAATAGCACATTTGTGCTATTTTTTAAACAATAAGTCCCTGTGTCTAATTAACCCTCCTGTGGGGAAAAAAAAAAACTAATGAATAACAAATTAAGTTAAAAGTTAACCTCACTGCTTTGAATCATAGTCTATATAGTTTTACAGTATATAATTTACAGGATAACCAAAATTGTGGACATGTTTGTATGCTCAAAGCAATTATTAATTTTCACTTAAATATATATGTTAGTGGAATATAATTCACTAACATATATATTTAAGTGAAAATTAATAATTGCTTTGAGCATATACAGACAAACATATCCACAACGTTAATATTAAGTGAAATATATTTCACTTAAATTTATATATTTATATATTATGAGAATGTAATGTAGAATTATATAAAGAATTAAAATATCATTATCATATAAAAAAAGATTAAAAATAATATATTTTAAATTTAATTTTACTTGTAATAAACTAATTAAACACCAAGTTACACTTGTAAACAAATATTTAGTAGGATAACCATATTTCTTTTAATATAGCTTTAGTGTCTTTTCATTGAGCAAGTGTAACAAATTCCCAATGAGTTCATCTTTCTGAATAATATGTCAGGAAGCAATTATAACTATATATAGGCTCAATAAATTACATGTTATTTGGTGGATACATTTTTCATTCTGTGACATTCAAACAGGGCCATAAATTTTCAACAGGATCAGGAGTGTTTCCTGGCCAAGTTTATAAGCTTTAGTTAAATACTTTTACAAATCAAAACATACTGTAGTTTTGATACTGACATTTGGTTGATTTTCAGAATAGTAAATGAAATTGGCCTATGCACTTTTATTACAATACACTTAAGCCTTCATAGCATTGTGTTTTTCAAACTAAAAGTTGCATAATTTCTTTTTTTAATACAGATATTAATTGCATTCTGTATTAAAATTTCTTTATTTTAATATATAAAATTTTGTATTAAATAAAAAATTATTATATTCTATAAACACAAAAATTTAGAAAAATTTCCACACTTTTGGTAACTACTGTACATTGTAATGTGGAATTTGCTACTGTTACTGATGACAAATGTTAGTATACAGTATTGTCTGATAAAAGAGTTTGGTGAAATTATTTGTAATATACAGGTACATGTCAACATTCATGTTACAAGTAAACAAATGAGGTATTCATGTTGCAAATAAACTAATGAATAGACCAAATTCTACCTAGTAAAAATAACTTAATATCATAATAAATATCCTGGGAAACATCTGTATTGGAATTAATAAAAACTGTGAAATAGCAAACATTTTTCACTGACTTGACAGTCTGACTTTCACTGACGATAAAAACTCTTGTTGTAAAAAAGTTGATGATTATTTGCATAAGAGCTAGATAAATTCAGATTTCTGTTACCTAGTATCATATGAATTATTAAATAATCAATATAAATGAACATAAATTAACATTTTATTTGATGAATTTGTATTATTACAGTATATTATTAAACTGATTTAATTATTCTATCATGAAAATTTTGCACTCAATACAATTGGGTATCTGAATTTTCCTATTCATAAACAGAGTAAAAAAGTAAAAGTGTCCAATATTTTTGTTTATGAGCATTGTCAATATGTGTATTGCATATCTTCTAGTGATAATGCAGAAAAAATAATTCTATATGAATTACTCCTTCTAGATAGAATATTTCTCCATTTATGAAACAACATTTCTTTATAGCAATATTTTTTATAACCTTTCTTTATAATATTTTCCCCTAATTAGTTAAAGTAAAATATTTTGTAAGTTAAAAAATTTTGCACTTTTACAAAAATGGCTTATTAAATTTAGATTTGCTCTGATAATTAAATCCTGTCAAATTGTAATTTTTTAAATGCTTTTACTGTTTTTCTTTGCTTTTAAAGATTGATTAATAAATAACTTTAGATCCAAAAGCAATAAAAAATATTGTGGTTACTGAAGCTCAGGGACAGATAAAATGTATTTTTTTATTTATTTTCTTTTTTCTCATTAAAACTTCTTGTAATTTCTGGAATTTGAAAAATTTAAATGCCCTTGAAATTATTTGCAATATTGACTTGACTACTTGAAAATTATAAATTACTCCTTAAATTTTTACTTACCTTAATGCAATTATTTTTTATTTGTAAATATTATGATTTTTTTAGTGCTTTGTTTCAATATTTTAAAATTTTCAATGAAATTGTTTGAAAACCAAATTGAGTATTAGTTCCTAATATTGCCAGTACATGGCAGTATGATTGATATTAGATTGTATTCATAAGTGTTGACTAAAACCAAGATCTAGTTCACCAACAATAGTTTCTTGATGATCCAGTTCAATCAGGTCGAATATAGATTTTAAATTTATGAAGTGAAATGAAAAGTAATCACCAATAAGATCGTCATGTGGTGCAATCAGGGTAATGGTTTTAAGTGATTCTTTTTTTTTTCGTATAAAATTCACTGAATTTTAATATTAGAATATAAAATTTTTTAGTTAAAATTTACTTTCGATATCTTCCTTCTTGAAAACTGATTGCAATTTCAGTGAAGGGGATGAATTTGTTTGTTTAAAGTTAATTAAAATCAATTAGAAAGTTCATTTATAAGTAACAATGTGTATATTTTGCATTGATAAATGATTATTTATTAAATGTTATGATTGTTGTCAATTTCAAAATTAAAATCTGTAATGTAGGAAATTATATATAATTATATATATATATATAAATATATATATATATATACTATTTTTAAATACAATTATTCAATACTCCACTTTTTTAATGCCTTAAATTTTTTCATATAGGAAGAAGTAATTAAAGAATCAATGATGATGATCCCAGATACTATAAAACGTTATCAAGTAGCATATAAAGAATTGCAAGAAATTCTAGTCAGTATATACGTTCATTTATATATATATATATATATATATATATATATATATATATATATATATATATATATATATATATATATATATATATATATATATATATATATATATATATATATATATATACACATATATATATACATATATATATTGTTTTAAAATGTATACAGGAATAATTTAAAGTTTTTTTTATCTCATTTAAAAGAAAATTAAGAGGTATAAAATTGCTTAGCCATAAAAACTTTATTTACATACCATAATATAATTTAGCATTGACAACTGTAACATATATAAATTTTTTCGATATTAAAATCAAGAATTTTTCTTACTTTCTTTATATGTATTCACATTTTTATGCAAGTGATTAATATTGCCATATAACTTTTAAATAAGGAAATTCATAGCTGTGTTATCATTATTTTTATTTTATTTTTGTATTTGCAATGTATAAATAATTAGAAGTCAGTATTGATCTTAAATATATATTGTATAGTACTATTTTTTTTTATTATAGTAACATATTTTTGTTGCTTGCTTAGTAGCAACCCATATTTTTGATTTTTAATGTGTTTTATCTTTAATGTTTGGCAAATATATTCATTTGAATAATTTTTTTTTAATCAAAATGTCATATTTCATTCAAAATGTTTTCAGTTTGTTATCTTAAAAAAATGAATGAAATATTTCTTATCTGGAATATGATTACAAGCTTGTATAAAAATCTTGATTTAAAGGTGTAAAGAAAATGCAAATGTATACCATTGTTTAATTTATTTATATTTAATGGACTTGTTTTAATTTAAAGCATAAATTAATTTTTTTATTTTTTAAAATATTTAATGTATTGTAATAATATTTTTTAATATATTTTATCATTTATTGATGAATATTGTTGTTTGTAATTCAAAATTATATATACTATATGGAAGTGTTCATTAAAAATCATAGTGAATTACTTGATTATTTATGAAAACTATAAAATCAAATGATTCATTCAACTGTCATGATAAAAATTAAATTAAAATTGGTAATTTATCATTTTAAAAGTTAAATTACCAATTCACACTTAAAGGAATCTAGTTCTTATTTTTATTTCTAATGCAATTTTGGAACCACTTAAAAAGGGAACATTATTCTAAAATGGAAGTATTGACTAAGTAATAGCTTTAAAAATTTTAAGAGTAAAAAAAATGTATAACTAATTCATTATATTTCAAGAACTTATTAAATAAAAATGATAGATTCAAATAATGAAAAATTTATTTAATTTATTGAATGAATTTTATATGATTTTAAGTATGGAAACAATTCTGATTATTATTACAATGTTTTAAAATGTATTCTAAAATTTGATAAACATTTCTAGTGAATTCAAATATTTTGAAGAATTATTAATTGAAAATTAATTTTCCATAAAAATAGCAATTCATAGTTGAGTATCCATTATACTTGTTTTAACATGCAATTTTGTACTTAAAAAGAAGTTTATTTAAATTCCCATTAAAATAGTTGCCTCCTCAGATTAGTAGAAATATTATGAATTATCAAATTATTCAGCACACTTGCTAACTATTCACATCTTTGAACATTGTAAAATGTTAAATTTTTCATCTGTTTAAATAATTTTAAGCAAAGTGTGAGTTAAGTCTAGTACGTAATTGGGAGTAAACACTTTTGCAAACAATTTTTTTTGGACATCCTTTATATTCTAAAAGTAATTGTTGATATTTTGTAAAATATTATATGCCTTATGTAATTTACTATATTTATTTATGGAATTTACTATGTACATAATACTTATATTTAGTATATGTTATACTATTTTATCATACAACTTTTTTCAAAGATAAAATTTTTAAAAAGTATATTTCAGTTTATTATGATTTAAAATTTTTTTGCTTAAAGCCTACTATATTGCAAAAAATCTTAAGTCTGATATAGAGTCTGAGATATCAAAAATAAATTATTTTGATTCAAAGTATTCATATGGGCATCTCTTTCTTAAAAGCATTTTCATTTTATTGCATACAAATTTATTAATTGGTATTTTATAACATTAACATTTTTAGTTCAACACGTATGAATATAAAAAGATACCTTTTTTTTAAAAAATAAGTTATTTCATTTATGTGAAAAAAAAAATTGCAGTGTATTTGATGATATTATACATTTATAGTTTCATTCTCTATGTTGTAGTTTAGAAACTAATAATAATTATGTTAGTTATTTTAAGAATTCATTCTAATTCTCTCATATTAGAATATATGTAAATATCTTTAAAGCTTAAAATAGTAAGTTCTGTAAATACTTTTATAGTATATTCATCTCAAAGTCTAAAAAAAAAAAATTACGGAATAAATTAATAATATTTTTCTTAAATGATTGAAAACAGAACTGCCAACGAGTTAAAGCCTTCTATAAATGTATGATTCTACCAACTGCTAATAGATGCTCATTTTTACATACTTGTAGAGTTTATTTAAATAATTTGTAAAAAAGTTCATAAAATAGAAAAGAAAGCATTATATATTAGAACTAATATTTTTTGCTTAACTCTTTTCTATTTATCAATAAATACTATTAAGAAAAACTCATTTCATATGCATTATATAAAAGCATGTATAAAATAAAATGTATATTTAAAATGAATTTTTAACTTCATTTTATTGAGGAAAAATCAGGCAAAATCACAATTTTTTCCTGTTTAAAAACTACATTTTTGCAATCTCACTTTTCAAATTTTTTTCCATGTAGCAATTCCATTTATCATTGTTTTTCACATAAAAAAATTACTTTTTTTTTGTTAGCCATTTATTATTTTTTTTGTTTTGCAGAAAGCTGCAGCACAACATTAGCTTTTTTCTTGTTTAATACCTGAAATTTTTTTCACCCCCAATTATTAAATCATTCAGTACTTGTGTACGAATTGCATCTGAGTCAATATTCTTAAAGTCCAAAAATGAAATTATAGCCAGCAGTGGATTTCTTTCATGAAGTTAATGGATGTTTGTAATTCATCTATAGTCAAATTGTGAAGTTCTTGACATTTTTCAGTTATGGAGGTTTTTTTAAAATTTATATATATATATATATATATATATATATATATATATATATATATATATTATTATTATTATTATTATTATTATTATTATTATTATTATTATAAACTTGCTTAACAAATTGATTCAGTTTTTTTTTTTTTTTTTTTTTTTTTTTACTTGCAATATCATTTCAATTGCATCATGCCCTGAAGTGTCAATTTCAAAGGGAGATTCCAAACCATGATACTCTTTTTAAATTTCCTTACAATATATGAAGTTATTGATTACACACTGATGCATATGCTGTAGGATTGGAATTAGATTAGGTCGGAGAAATTTTACACATAAATTGCTTTTAAATGTCTGGAATTTCTTTATAAGCTGAGCTGTTATCCACACAATTGGTTTATGATTTTTCTATAATATTAATTTGAAAATCTTAGCCTCAAAAGAAAAAATAAATGATAAACTTTATAAAAGAAAAAACTGTTAATAAAAACTGCATGAAAATAAATTTGAAAAAGTTATTTTTCAAAATTTTAGATCCTAATATACAGTTAAAATTATTAAATTTGTGGGATCGTTTTAGGGACAAATCACTAATTCATAAAATTATGAGTGTTTGTAGATTAGAGGTTCATAAAAATAAACATGTTCTGTTCCTAAATGATAAATGTCTTTTTATATTTCTAATGTTATTGCTAATAAATTTCATGTATCACTTCTTGCTGTGTCTACACATTGTACTCATAGTTTTATTGGGTTGCCTATATTACAAGAAAAAAATTTAAAATTTGATATAAAAAAAACTTTAATAATCTGATGGAAAAAAAAAAGAATCACAGAATTTTGCTTGTGATTCTAAATTTTCTTTAGCATTTTGCCTTGTTAAAATATTTGTCTGGTCAAAAAGGATCACTTCAGCATTCTCCTCCTGAATCACAAAATTAATTACAGGTAAACAATCTTGAAACAAGGGATGATTAATTTTCACTTTAGAATTATCTTCTGTATCTTATTCTGAATTTTATCAGAAGTTTTGTTATTGAAACCTGAATTTTTTCCTCAGCTCTAAGATATTTGACGGAGTCATTTGTCAAAGGAAATGTTTTCAAATCTTTTTTTTAAAGTCACCCCAAACAATGTTTCATAAGGAGTACATTGGATACCTCTATAAAAAGGCATATTTCTTGTAAGTTGTACAAAATGTCATCCTTCAGATCATTTACTAGTTTTATTGTTTTCCAACTAAGAACTTACTATAAATTCAACATCCTAGCTTGTATACTGAATCGAACTTTGTCTGTGCCTAGTTTTCCATGCATAATTTTCAAATCTACCCTGTTATGCAATCTTCTTTCATGATTTCATTAGTGAATTCAAGATCATTGTTACTTTGAAGTTTACTGATGAATATAAAAATATCATTTAAATGTCATGTAACTTATGTTTCTTTTTAGAACATACAACTGTATGAATTTTGTCCAGTAGCCTTGATGTTTAAATAGGAATTTTAAATCATTATCTGTTTCTTATTGCATGTCAGTTAAATCATCTTGCATCTTGAGTTTATCTCTTTGAATGAAGACCATTGACTTGACAGTAAGTCTTTTCTAGGGTACCTTTGACTTCTTTTGACAAACTCACACAAGTTTAAGTAAATCATCACTGTCTCACTAGTAACCTTTTTGTATTGTTCTTGAAATTCTTTTAACATTCTGTTATTGCCATCATAACCAATTAATAAATGGCCTTCATGAATTATGGTAAAAAAGTTCTATAATAATATTAGGAATAGTACTGAAATCATATGAATCTGATATTAGAGACCTCTAACAATAATAGAAGCTGTCATGATGTACACTACTGCTAAGAACTTGTGTGGCATAGCAGTGGTGTACTTCATGACAAAAGCTATCCAGCTAAGCAAACTGAACAAATTTCCAGAAAGTCATAGACTTTTATTTCATTCCCCATTGCATATTAGGGATTTTATTAACTAACCAGAAAATGTGATAAGTATTTAATTTATCACCAAGTTTTGCCAAGTTTGGTGGTGATAATGAATAATTTCCAATAATTATATACAATTAGAAAGTATTATTACATTTACTGTAGCACAGTCCTTATAAAGCAATGTTTGAGGTACCTTTCAAAATAAACATGAAAACATCTTTTTTTTCCCCAAAATGTTTTACTAAACATCTTAGAGCCAAAGTAGAAATTCAAGCTTTAATATATATAGTTAATAACACTTCCTATAAAATCAGCAGCGAAATAGGTTATTCAGCTGTATAAATTAAGGATCCATTGCTAAATGACTATTTACCTGCAGATTTAGATCCCGATTTAGAATGAAAGTGATTAAGTGGTCTATTTTAGCAACACAAATATTTTAAATGTTAAAGAACAAGTAAAAAGTATAGAAAAAGGGTTAAAGCTTAGAGCCATTCATAAAAAGGATGTTGAACATATCACATCTTAAATTTCCTTCTGGTAATAATGGTGATGCAGAGAAATTTTGATTATCAAATGTAGACAGAGCAGGAAGTGATTCATGAAATATATTACCGGTAATATTAGAAATTCAAAACAGAGACATATATCTTTTAAGAATAAAACAAGCAGTTTTCATATCAATATACCAAAAATCAATTCACAATTTGAGAATTGATTTTTGGAAATTTTGCAATTTTCCACAATTTAAAAATTTACTTTGCTTGAATATTTTCTTGATCAAGCAATATCACTTCAAGATTGTGTTAAAAAGTCTGTGATGGCGTATTTGAGAGTGCAAATGTAAAAAATCTGGACAAATGTAATTTTAAAGGCTTAATGTATCTAAATAAGTAAATTTATTTTGATATATTAAGTAAATATAAATAAATATTTTTTTTTAAATTTGGGTTAGTTTTGTCCTGAAAGTATTTGGTAAGTTCTAGTAATCTAAATTGTTTTCTTTACCAGATCCTTTTATTAGTAAGAGATAAAATTATCTATAAGTATTAGTTGTAATTTAATTTAAAGTTGTTTTTTTTTTTAATTTTGTTTAGATATAAAAATAAAGCATTTACTGCAATAACAAACTAGGTTTTATTTTGCTTTCAGTAATTTTGATCATTTTATATTGTTCAATACCCTGTACAATTGATATTATAGAACTTATGTAATGCACTGAAATGAACGTACAAAAGGGACTGTTATTTAAATTTTTCAGTTGAAATATTGTAAATTTTTTTCTAAGTCATAATATATTTTTCAAATTTTTCAGAAGGAAAAATGTTCAATAATATTTCCAAATATTTTTGCAAATTAACACTTTTTTGTAAAAAATAAACACAATTTATTACATTCCCTTTAAGAATTGAGGATTTTATAAATTTGCAAGTGAAAGGAATAAATATTAAATTATTTCTCACATTTACCAAGTTTATTGGTAATTATGTATAGTTACCAATTAATCACTTTCACCATAATATATATATATTTAAAGTTTGAAATATTTGAAATTCTTTAGTTTTTTCAAAACGATAATTTGAATTAGAAGTTCCAGTTTTATTTTTATTAGCTTAAAATTTTGTAATTAACGTTTCAAAATCTATTCCTCTAAGTTATTTCCCCAATTTTATTATAACTTTGCTGTTTAAATAATTTATTTCTTGAGACTTCAAATTAACGATGCATTTTTCACAAACAATCTTAAGAAAATTATTCACTTAAGTTAAACTTTGAATATTAATTTAAAAGTTAAAACAATACTTAATTTTATTTTAATATATTCATGGTAGCATAATATATATATAATTTTATAGCATATAATCAACCAGTTTGATTTATTGTTTAATAAATTTTATCTTTTAATTAAAAAAATTTTTTTAAACAATCCGTTTTTTAATAAATCAGTATTATGAGCACCTTTCTATGTTTTTCTACTTTATTTTATAATGTTTTCCTATTACAAACATTTGGTTGATCATTAAATAGATTTTATTTTTATTTTCCACAGTACAGAATGTCTATAAGTAGTTAATATTATTTATTTAAAATCTTAATTTTTTTTACATTTACTGCTTGATACTTTTTTATTGTATTGCTTTTTACCTTTAATTTATTTTTATGTTGTTTGGATCAAATGCGTATTTAATTTTTATATAAAAATGAATTAATCCTTCCAAGTATTTTTTTTTTTTTTTTTTTTTTTTTTTTTTTTTTTAAATTAATTGTGAATTTAAATAAATCCGCTTATTTAGATATTTTTTCATGAATACACATTTCCTATACTCCTCACAGTTATGTTCCTTTTTTATATTAGTTTTTTCAATAATTTTTTATTATGTTAATTTTTGAAATAAAATGTTGATTTTTATTTTAGGATTTAAAATGTTTATCATTTGAAAGTAGTTTCCATTCAATATATTAGATCAGTTCAAGGAATGTTAAAAACTATTTTGATTATTATGAATAAATTATTTGAATTTAATGAAATTTCTGCTAATATTATTTCTAGTAATATAATGTGGAGGGAAATTAATAGTACTTGTTTTAGAATTTAATTTTACAAGTGCAACAAAACAATAAGTTATTTATAGCATAAATGACACTATTAAATACAATAGACATGTAGTAAATCTCCATCGATAGCTGATTATCTTTTAATAACTGTCATCTTCTTTCAGTTCTACAAATGCCCTCCAAAATTATTTGAAATGTTATGCTGATTACTTCTGATCAACAACTTTATTGGCCCTCACTTATAGATGTAATTTAAATATTTTACTTTACATAATAAGAAAGTAACATAAGTATTAATTATATGTAGCAATTTTAATATTCTCAGAAACTATTTCAGCCATAAAGTAAATATTCTGTCTTCATAGAATCTTTTCTGGGGTAAATTTTTATGAGGTATTCAAGCTGAATTGGTATTCTTGTTAAATTATTAATGAGATCATTACTACTTTTACCTGGGTAGTTGTCATATTTATTTGATATGTATTTTAATTCATCAGCAATCCTTATATCAAACATGCTATTAGTATCTAATTAATAAATTCATTTTTACAGGAAAATGATACTGAATTATCTGAAAGTGAAATTTATCAAGAAGCGGCAGAAGTCTTAAAAGAAACTTCTAAAACCATAACTGCTACTGAATAAATATGTGCCTACTTATCACTATTTACTATATAATATTTTGTAACATAATAATTTGTATATATGTTTTGAAGTAAATATATATCTTTATATATGTTGAGTGCATGTAGAAAAGTTTGTAAGATTAATTTGTGTGCTCACTGTTTCTAATTTTCCTCTTAAAAAGAAATGAAAAAATGAACATGCCTTGTTATGCCTCTTGTAAGCACTTAAAATTAAGAATTTAAAGATTTTTTACTGTTTATTTTTAGCTGCTTTATCAATATTCATATCCTTTAAATATTCTTTTTTAAATATTTTCTTATAACTGCTAAAAGTTCAATTTCCAATTAAATATTTGTATTGTAAAATAAAGCAAGCAAATATGAATTTTTCTGTCTAATTTCATTAATAATGCTTTTTTGATTGATGTTTTAATAAAGTTTATTTGTAAATTTCACTTATTTTTACTATAATAGTGTCTTATATTTATTATATCTGGTAGAAATATGTGTGCTAAATTTTTTAAAAAAATTTTATTAATGTTTATTATTAAAATATTTATTCTTTAAAACCTTCATTTAAAACTAAAACAAAATTCTTTTTAAAGCTAAAGCAATTTTTTTCAAAATATTGTTGCATCATGTTTATTTTGTTATACAATATATAAAATTAAAGTAAAAAAAAAAATTAAACTGAATGTAAGGGGAACATTTTTTAAATTTATTTAATTACTTTATTTTAGATTTTTCAATATATCATTTTATTAATTTACTGCATAAAATCAAATAAGGCTGTAAAAGAACATGTCATTATCTTTATAAGTTTGCTTCTAAATTACTATTTAAATGTTATATTTAAAATTGAAGTTTTTTGAGGAGGTTCTAATTTATTTTCTAATTTTATAAGTTAGAAAGTAATGGGTAATTGAAAAGTATGAATTCAATCGAAAGTTATGTGTAAAATGGGAAAAGTTTTGTTCAAATTGTAGAATGAAAAATATAAAAAAGAAACTATTTCATAACTTGCAATTAATTTTCTAAGAATCATAAATATTAAAATGGAAAATTTGAAATCTAAACATCCAAATTTCAAAAAGTTGGCCTTTAAAATGGTAATGACTTGAGAATATTCCTTTTTCAGAATGATATTTAAGAAATATTTTTTTTAGAAAAATTTCTGATCAACTAATAGGAATTTTTTTTGTTTTCATATTTATGACGTGTTTATTAAAAATATATTAATCTACAATGTATTACAAAATCTTACAACAATTGTTTTATTTATATTCCTATTTAATAAATTGAAAAAACTTATGAGTATATTTGCAATTACTAATAAGTGAGTTAGTTATTTAAATTATGATGTAGCGAGAATAAAAAGTTAATACAGCTGGTTGTGTGTCTTAGGTAATACATTTTCAAACTTACACTACTGGCCATTAAAATTGCTACACCAGGAAGAAATGCAGATAACAAAATGATATTTGTTGGACAAATATATTATACTAGAAATAACAAGTGATTAAATTTTCAAAAAATTTGGCTGGATAGATCCTGAGAAATCAGTACTTAAAACAACCACCTCTGGCAGTAATAACAGCAGTTATACGCCTGAGCATTGAGTCAAACAGAGATTGGATTGCAAGTTCAGGTACAGATGCCCATGCAGCTTCAACAGGATGCCACAGTTCATCAACCGTAGTGACTGGCGTTTGGTGACGAACCAGTCGCTCTGCAACCATTGACCAGACGTTTTCTATTGGTGAAAGATCTGGAGAACGTGCTAGCCAGGGCAACAGCCGAACATGTTCCGTATCAAGGAAGGTCCGTACAATACCGTCAACATGCGGTCGGGCATTATCCTTCGGAAACGTAGGGTTTCGCAGGGCTCGAATATAGGGTAGAGCCACGGGTCGTAACACACCAGAAATGTAACGTGCTCTGTTCAAAGCACCGTCAATGCGAACAAGAGGTGACCGAGACGTGTATCCAATGGTACGCCAGGTGATTGGCCAGTATGACGATGACGAATGCACGCTGCCAGTGTGCGTTCACCACGATGCCGCCAAACACGGATGCGACCATCATGATGCTGTACACAGAACCTGGATTCATCTGGAAAGATGACGTCTCGCCATTCGTGCGCCCAGGTTCGTCCTTGATCACACCATTGAGGGCGCTCCTGTCTGTGACGCAGAGTCAAGGGAAGCCGCAGCCATGGTCTCCGAGCTGAGAGTCCATGCTGTTGCAAACGTCGTCGAACTATTCATGCAGACACTTGTCTTCCAAACGACCCTGTTTCTTCACTCACGACTCGTGACGTGATTGCATGATCCATTACGGCCATGCGGATAATATGCCTGTCTTCTCGGCTGCTAGTGATAGGTGGACGTTGAGATAGCGCATGGCGTTCCGTATTACCGTGCTGAACCCATCGATTCCATATTCTGCTAACAGTTATTTCATCTCGACAGACGCGAGCAGCAATACTGCGATAAGATAAACCGCAATTCCGGTACGCTACAATTCGACCTTTATCAAAGTCAGAAATGTGCTGGTATGCATTTCTCCTTCTTACACGAGGCTTCACAACAACTTTTCACCAGGTAACAACGTTCAAATGCAATTTGTGTATGAGGAAGCGGCTGAACAATTTCCTCATTTAAACACAATGTAGGTGTCGCTACTGGCGCCTGCTTTGTCTGAATGCGCTGAAAAGCTAATCATTTGCATATCACAGCACCTTCTTCCTTTCGTATAAATTTCACGTCTGTAGCATGTCGTCTTCTTGGTGTAGCAATTTTAGTGTACAAAAAGGATATGTTATTTATATACTTATGCGAAATTTGTGAGTAGAATCTATTAAAATGCAAAAACATAAAGCATTTGAAATACAGATAAATCTGTCTTTTCAAAAAGAATAATTAAGACATTTTACATATTCCTAAAAAGGAGTATGTAAAATTAAAATTAATTAATTCAAAGAGTAGTTTTTAAATATAAGAAAAAATAATCATTTTTTATTTTTTAATAGGTTTGTATTGTTTGTAGATAATTGTTTTGTAAATTTTCTGATATTTTCCTTTTTAAATTTCATAATAAAATATTCACACATTTGGTTATTAATATTTTTGATTGGTTAGTATTACTTCCCATGACAAGCAAGATGTCCAAAAACTTTGGTAATGATAGCTTTTTTCATAAAAAAACATTCTGAAAGACTTTTTGGTATTATTTAGTGAAAAAATAATTTTTTAATTATTCACTTATTTGTACCAATATTTAACTGAATCATTAGTATTGAAATACATTTTTCTTATGCATATATTTTATTTAGAATTGAATTTTATGCGAAGTTATGCATATTAATTTTAATTATTATTTTATAATTATGCATATTAATTGCCAGATCTCGAAAGCTAAATATCATTTTAATTTTATTAGACTCACGTGACTGTTTGCAATTATATTGTTTGTGTACATGTGATTAGAAATTTAACATGTTTGCAATTTATTTTGAAGTTTTTACAGCAAAATTATAATTTTGAATAATATTAACAATAAAATAATTTTAACTGAATTTTTAAAATCTTAGATACATTTTTACATTTATTATAAATTTACTTCCTTTTGTAAATAATGTCTTGAGATACAAATGAAAATTATAAATACATATTTAACTAAAATAATTTTTAAAATCATAAGTGCTTAAATTGTTGCATATTTTGTTATGTTTAATCCTTTATCAATATATTATATTTTTGTGTTAATTTTTATGAAATTTTAATCTTTAATTTACAGAACGAGTCAAAATAAGAAGGATTTGGCAAATCTCCATTTAAAAGGAATAAAATTCTATAAATTTGATTTCTATATAGAATCCAATTTGAAATTCAATGGAGAGTTTTCAAAATTCATTCCACTTAAAAGAATTCCAAAGCTGATGTATATTTCAATATACAAGTTTTAAGGTTTTTGAAAAAAAAATCCTTTAAGCAAGCTTTTTGAAATTAAAAAATATCAGGAAAAAATGTTATAAGAAAATTAAGCAATTTATTTTTATCCTAGAACAAACAGTTTCAAAATACATGTGTAACAAATGCAAGTTTTAATTTATTTAAAATTAACTCTGAATGTTTAAAACTTGAGTTTTTCTTTAAACATTTTTTATGAATGAAATTTCCATTTCATAATAGTTGTCACTTTTTCAGACTTTTCTTCATTTTTGCTATTTTAAATTAGGTACTTGATATATAGATAGAAAAATTTGAACCATTCTGTATTAAACTTATGTGAAAAAATGTTATTTGATATTGACATTAATATACCCTCTGAGGTAAATATTTGAATCAAAGTATTAAATATTATTGAGGAATTGATTAATTTTAATTAATAAAGAAGTTTGTTTTTATATCTTTTAATTTTGATTCTGAATGAAAATAAAATTCAATGTTATTTCAAAACTTGAAATTGTTTTCGGTAAAATGTCAGAAACTTCTACTAGCTATGGTAATTTTTTATATAAATGTAAAGAAAAAAGCATAGTAAATATTTGTTAGTGCTAATTTTTAAATTATTGTTTACTGTGAATGTCTCAAGTTTATAATAGCAGTTTAGATAAATAGTTGTTTAAAATACTATAATAGTGTAAACTTTTTTTTATTGAAACAGTTGTTCTTTCTTAAATAGCCCAGGCTGATAGCCAAATGGTTAGCACTCTTGCCTTCGGTTTAACAGTTAGTAGGTTCGAATCCCACAAGTGCAAGTCCTGGTCTAATTAGCTCTCGTGTACATAAAATGACCATTGAGTGACGAATAATCTAAAACTTTCTTAAATATCTAAAAATTACTATAGTTGTAATGATCAGGCTGGAAAGAAATTTGCATTTAATTGTTTTAATTGAAAATGTGTATTTTTTAATTATAAAAATATAAATATTTTAATTAAAAAATATTTATTAGGATGACAAATGGGGGGGGGGAGAATAATATATACACTCCTTAAAAAATTTATAAATAAGTGCATCATTTTAAATCAAATTTATTAATCTAGAGAAATTTCATTAAATCATTATCATTTTTAATTTGATTCCATTTGTTCTATTACTGTTTTGCTGGATAAATTTGCTGATAAAAAAAAAATCAAATGTTTTTTCCTTGATAATTATTCTTAAAAATTATTATAAAATACTAGTAAATAACTAGAAAGAAATATGTGGAATGAATGTTTTTTTAGTTTTATTTAAAACAGTATCAGTAATCTATAATTTGTATCGGTGCAATCTCTTCAGAAATAGTTGATATTTTAGGTTCAGTTGAAATATCACCTACCAGGATTATTGGTGGAATTTCATAGTCATTAAAAGGAAATGAACCACTTTTGATTTCTTTAATATAATTTTCATTATCAAGGTTTTCTATTGGATCAGAGCCTTCAACAATTTTTTCTGTCCTCCATTCATTTTTTGGAAAAATTTTAAATCTGAAATATAAAATTGTAAAATAATTTTAATATTAAATGGTATAAAATGTCAATATTACAAATTGTCCAAAAATTAATTTATTTCTTAATATATTTTAGTTCTGATGAATACTTCAAACTTTACTACATTAAAAATGTTTTTTTATTAGAAGTTAAATATTCCTTTTTATGTGTTCACTAAATTTCTTTGTGATATCTTACTGCACATTATAAAAATACAAGGACTCTAGGTTTATAAAGCCTTCAAATGTATGCAGTATATTGCCTGTGAAAAATTTCTTTACTGATGACACTGCAAGAGTTGCAATAGAGAGATTTTGATGAAAATTACTTTGAAACATAATCTTAATGTAAAGATCTATCCTTACAAATATGCTAATTGTAAACATCTACCTCTACAGATACGTTAAACAAAGAAATTCATATCCATTTTCTACTATTTAATAGTGATTAAGATTATAGTTGATTCATACCAAATTGTGTTACTTTTAATGAATGCTTTTAATCTTCACATCTTAAAATTAGATCATAACACTAAACCTAATGAAATTATTTTGTGGTTTTTATTGTTTTTCTTCATTCAGAAGATTTTTTTTATCAATGTATGAAAAAAATCATATTCATTCTCATTTATCAAAATAAACTTTGTGGAGTTATTGTACTGCATTTGATTAAAGCACCATGGTTTATTTACTATCATGAAATTATTTATCTTTAAGTTATATTTCTTAGTTATTCGGTAAACTAAAAATAACTTGCTCAAAATAATGAGAAAATTATTACAAATAAATATTTAATGTAGAAAATGTAAATTTAGAGATTATATACATATGTATAAAATCCAGACTCATTATGCTATGTTCAAAAATATAAAGTAAAAAATTATAACATCACACACACTTTTCTCTTAATGTATGTAAGAATGTGTAAACAAATTGTTAGGGAAAATATTCCATGTGTTTAGTTTTATTTAGGCACAAGTAAAGAAATATGTAAAAGTGTTAATATATACCAGTTGAATTAATTTAATTATTTTACTCTGTCAAAGATATATAAAGCTCCATAAAGATATATTTTTCATTGATATGACATTTTTTACTTTTCATAATCTATAATATTGAACTCTTTATTGAAAGGTAATTTTATTAAAAGTTGATGTTTAATGTGAAGCTTTTAGTTTGTGTTTATCATGAAGTAAACTAAGAAAACCAAATTAAATTTTAATAAGTTAATTCATTTTTCAGAAATATTCCATTTTTTAACTTAACATGTTTCAATGTACCAAAACAATGAATTTCTTTTAAATTTTTTTCAAATAATTAATGAATATAACTGCTTTTTACAAACAGCTTTCATAAATGGTGTTTAGTTAATTTATTACAAAGATCTTTGGTTCAAATCATTGGTACATTTTTTAGAATGGATTCAATAATAATTTTATATTACAATTTGTAAGCGGATTCACACATGATCTGATTTCATTAGACTGGGTTGAAGATGAGCAAAAATTTTTTAACTGAGATTTTTTCTTATTCTCTAGCAACCCATATATAAAACAAGAATAAAAACATGATGTTAAATATTTATATGCGTAATTATACTTAAATATTAAATTGATATTAATAACACGTCACTATTATCGCAAATACTTATATAATTTTTTTTTTTTTTTAATAACCATTCCTAAGTATGTATTTAAACGAGAAGAGAAACGTAATGCCTTTTTTGCAACATCCTTTTGAATTTTATCAGGTGACACTAAGTAAGTCATGTGCTATAATTATAGTGCATGTCATCAATTTTTGTGAGACCAATTTTGTGGTACTGGGAACAAGAAAAATGAATAATGTGCTTTTTAAGAACAAATCTGAAGAAAGGCACAAACTCTTTTCCATTGTTATCAGATGAGATGCTTTTGGATTGACAGCTTTGTTACTGTGGGTTACCTCACTAACCTCCATACCTCTCGACGAAGTTCAATTACTGATGTTCATGGTTGTTGAGAGATTGTAGTCTTAAGAGCTTCTGATATTAAATATATCTTCCTGCATTTACGTGTTAAAATATTCTTCGTCATCATATAATTGTAATATTACAGAACTCATAGAGAGTGAAAATAATCATCTGAGATATTAGTTTGCAAGAGTTGCTCCCAAATCTCGGCGAATGTTTGACAAACTCGTCTGGAAGTGATGCCTCGACGAAACTTCTTCACAGCATTGTGAACTGTATCGTAATCAAAAATGCTTGTATTTCTTTTGTTTATTAAAAAACTGACCTTTTCTTATTGGTCATTTATATCTGTCAACCAATTTTGCTTGAATATAATTTCCACAATTTATTATTCGTTCCCTTTTTTCCTTTAAATTTTCTCTTTCTGAAAATTCTGTAGTATGAACATTATTGATGTAGAGTATTTAGACCCAATACTGCACTGAAAATTTGTCTCAACTTTGAAAACCGATATATCATTTTTATTTAGCACTTGATAATAAGGACAGGATAATTTTTGAAAAAATGTATATGCACCGATGACTAAAATTTAATCCACTTCATCGTCCAAGACCATATACAGGGTATCAATTGCTGTAAGTAACATCAAGCTTTCCTTTTTTTTAAAGGATGTCTAACCCTTAAAGATATATTTTTTATCTAAGAAAATATCTCTAATATGGATTTAAATTGGGGAAAAAAAGTTTGAATTTTCAGAAATCACTGGATTTGAGTGTTCCCCAAATCTATTTCGTACAAATTCTTCCGATACCTTTTGTGCCTGAGCGATTGTGGTTCTCCTTGATCAAATTCCTCTACTACCGACTTATCACGGCTGCGTTCGAGCTCTTTTTCCATTTTCATAAGATCAGAAATAAATTCCGGCTCCGTGTCGGTGCTTGCAATCTGTGCTTGGAAGGGAAGTAGCAAAAGTCTTCTCCTAAAGTGTCTTACCTCATTCAAAGCAGCATCTTTTTCTCTTTCGTCTTCCGATAGGCTCCTTTTTCTCGAAAAGCTCTTGTCTTCAGCTACCACACCACCTAAAAATGAAATATGTTTAATTGTTCATTCGTATTCTTTATCGATATTTTAAACGACGCTGATAATATAAAAGAAGGAATACACACGTTCGTGTCTCTGAAAAAAATGTATTTAAAAGAATGTTTTTATATTTTGGAAATATAGGAACTTATTTTTCTGTTTAAATACTTATATAATCCTGTGTTCAGTTTTAATAATTTATACTTGTTTTAATTTCCAAAAAAGTATTACTTCAGTTATCGACATATTTTATGTGAATACAAGTTCGACTTTTTATTTTTATATTCCTGTAATGTGACTTTTTAGTTTATGTAAAATAAAAATCTGATGCAATATACATCATTTAATGTTTTCTTTACTTAACAGTTCTGAAAAAAGTGCTGATTTTTCGAAAAGATTATTAGCATTTATTTATTTATTTTTATTTATATTTATTTATTTGAAAAATTTAAATAATTTTACATATGTAAATAAGTTTAAATATTTGATATAGCTTATAGCTACCACAAATGTTTGAACACATATATGTATGTATATAACCTATTTCCTATAGCATGCATTTTTATTAATAATTTTAACTAAATGAATTTTGTTTTATGATACTGTTTCATCTTTTTCAGTGACGTACTGGTAGAAATTTTATATTTACATTATATTCTTATTTGTTAAGTAAACATTTCTTCGCTTTTTGGGAGAAAATTAAATTTCTGTAGTGTGAATAAACTGGAAACGTATTCTGAATTTCGTAAAATTACTTATTTGGCAATATATAATTCTCTGTTTTGTTGTTATATATAATATAAAATAATTATTTTTTTTTTTCATAAAAAGAATCGAAATAATTTAAAACTTAATTGCTTCAAATTGTTATTTTTAAAGAATGCGTTAAATTGATAATGAGTAGTTTGTTCATTTTCCGCGAACACCTGAAACACTTAAATTTAAACGAAATGTATAGTTTAAAGTGTAGGTGGATTTCAAATCAACTCCAAATATCTTTATCTGAAATGGAAATCTAAATCGTGAATCGCTGAAAACTTTGAATTGCTAATCACTTATCTACCAGCTTGACAACGAAATGTAAGAAAAACGAAAGTATTTTTTTAAATGTGTATCACGTTGTGGGTTGTTGAAGTCGTAGGGTTGCATTCTATTGAAATTAGAAAAGTTCACCATTAGAACGAAAATAGTTTCAAACTTGATGTGGTTCATGTACTCTTGTTCCACTATCAGAAGTTGTGTCGAATATATATATCTCTTCCTATAGCGTACATGATTATTTTAATTCGATTACAATGTACATAACTGGTGAAAATCTTGCTCAATCACCCTTACTGTGTAATGAACTCAAAATATTTGCCAAGCAACTTCTTATAAATTACCTTCATCGAAATCATTGGCGCTTAGGTCTTTCTGTACCCTTCTCAGGTCATGATTGATGTTACCTCTTCGCATCTCTGGAGGCTTCATTCGGAAGGAATTCTCGCGGCCGAAGTATCTCTGTGTGGTGGCGGACGCCTCTGTGTTGGAAGTATTGTTCGGAGCAAAGAAGTTAGTAATTCTGTGCCACATCGCAGAGAACAAGCCCTCAGTTGAGTTGTCACCAGTAACTGCTGTCGTCCCTTCTGGGTTCAAGGAGCTCGCTGTAGACAGACGCGCATTTTTCCTGGGTTCTTCATATTCAATGCCTGCAGAGGAAAAAAAATATCTGTGACAATTTTATTGATGAAGAGAATTTTTCCCCCATAGTTTCTTGTTAATTGTTTAAATTACATTTTGGGTAACATTATTGATTTTTCGTGAGAATACCGCACTCTGAAATATTGTTACATTTAGGTTGCTCATTTAATCATACATTTTAATAACTGATCTTAAATTGACTTGTGTTTCTATGGCCATTTTTTTTACAAATAAGTGTACAAATGTTTTGTAAAAAATAGTAATCCATTGAACTCGAACTAAAATAGATTACTACGCATGTCAAATCTCCATATTTGAAGCCCAGGAATTGTTGAATTGAAGACTAGAACACACATCGACCATTCTATCAATTGAAGAATTCGGATATGGGAATTAGTAAAATTCAATTTTTCCTCCGAGTTTTTCAAAGTGTACTAAAATGAAACAATTAAAAATGTTTTGACGATAAATATATTTTATCATTATTTTCACTCAATAGAGCAATGTTTTTATATCTGTTTGTATTTGTTTCAAATCTTGGAGCATTACAAATTAAACTAACGCCAGGAATACAAAAATCAAATGATATTACGAATTACCATAAACTCAAAATATTCAACCACCTAGTTTTCTCAGAATGTTAAGTCTGAAACAATTGGCAGGGAATTTCTGAAACAATCATATAGTTCGGATCGCAGAGAAAGAGAAAATAATCAAATAGAAAGAATTAATAGCTGTTTTGTTGGGTTTTTGATTCCTGGTCAAGGAATGTCAAAGATTCTTTTATATCATTTTGAAATTAAACCAGAGATAATTTTAGTTGATCAAATATAATACTTGTCAACTATAATAGAATTCTTACTACTGCATTAGAGTTCTTTCACATAGTTAAGTAGTGGGGCATCTGCTATTATACTCCTGGTCAAATGATCGGACCGATTTCATCATAGAAGCAGGTCAGAGCTCGATCCTAATCACTGTTAAACAAAAGAAAAGAGATACTAGGTTTCTGTTGTGTCAGACCCAACCTCCCTCCATTAACTTTACCTTTCTATAACGAAGCCCCCCCCCCCCTCGCCTGTCTAATACAAATAACTTAAAAGATCTCGATATATGTTGTCACTTACAACCTAATTTTCTGCTTTTTAGTTAGAAAATTTAAGTGAAATTCGGAAATTATATTCGCTGCTCCACTAAAAAATTTTCTAAACCCATTATTTAAAGTTATGTTAAACTTATTAAATAAAAAATCAATATTGAAGTTTGTTACAATAATATAATAGTTACATTAAAAATTTAATATATTTAAAAATAAACTCTCTGGCATGACCCAAACTCCCTCCATAAATGTACCTTCCTTTATCGAACTTCCCCCCCCCCTACTCCTGTTTGCCTCACAAAATAAAAATTTCTATATACGTGGTCACTGATGACCTCCTTTTTGTGCTTTTTACTATAAAATTGAATTAAAATTCGGAAATCATATGCGCTGCTGGAATAAAAAATTCATCTAACCCTTTAATGAAAATATATGCGTTACATTTATTAAAGAAAAAAATAATATTGAAGTGTAATACAATAATATAATATTTACATAAAAAATTAAGTGTATTTTAAAAATAAAATCCCTTGCTCATCCTAACCTCCTTCAATGAACTTAACGTTTCTATAACGAAGCGCCCCCCCCCCACTGTGACTGCCTCACTACTATATAAAATCTACATATTGAAATTCATGACCTCCTTTTTTGCTTTTTAACTAAACTTTGGAAATTATATACCAGTCAATTATATAACACCAATTCTATACCAGTCAGTCAATAGGTACTTTGAAGTTTATTCCCCTCATTACGATACATGAATAAGTTTTATTTTATTTTATTTTATTTTTTTATGTAATTCTTCTTTAAAGTTTTAAAGTCAATGGTTTCACAGACGCTTTACGTCAACATGTTACTATTTGATTATTATCTATAGGTTTTCAGTGTTTATAGGATATTACTTTGTGTATTCCAATATGAAGTACAGATGCACAGAATCAGTCGTTGCAAATCACTATCTAAATGCATTTGCTGACCATATACAGTTACATTTTGATTTTTATTATGATTGATTGTGATTTTGATTTGTGTTGACTATATATAGCAATTATATTCCTTTATTACTTTTCGATTTATCTAAATAAATGTGAATTTTTTTTAATTCATGTAGTCCTCAGAAACAAACATTTCTTTAAACATAGAAGACAATATCAACAAATCATTATTTACGTACTCTGAATTATAATTTTTACAAAATTTTATAACTCTTACTGCTAAATTACATTGGTAATGTGTTAATGAGATTAATTCTTCGAAACATCTCAGTAAAAATTTTAAAGGGCGCAACATTGTATATTTTAAGTAATATTCGCTAACAAAAACTCTTAAAAGTTGGAGAAGGAAAAAAAAAAATTATGAATTTAAGAAATTGTCATATGTGTGTGAATCGGGACCACACACTTTGTTTTTCGACGGACGTAATTAATATATTAAATAAATGAACTTCTTATCCGAAAAAACTGAGTTATAGGATGTGGAAGGTTTTAAAAAAAGAAAGTTCGTCTGCTAAGTCAACTATCTTAATCTGAATGTATGAATGTATGAATCTGAATGTATTTATCAACCTTTTATAAATCAAACTATATTTTATGTCCTTGTTTTTCTAATTTTTCAGCATAGTATAACATTGCATTGCTTTTAAAGAGCTTATATGATAGGAAAAATTAATATCAAGAAATCAAAACCAATTTTTAGAAACTTAGAGTAGATGTAGTAATATGAAAATATATTTTTAAAATATGCTTTATTACTCTTTGTCTCAGGGTTGCACCATTTTTACATTCTTACTGAGTATATCTCCGATAGAATTTTACAGCTGCTCTATGAAGTGAACAGTGATAAGCTATTACTAATATTATTATCTCATATTTAGGTATTTTACTTTTGTTTGTTAGTACTATATTTTATGTCCTTACCTTTTTTTAATTTAACGTTACTTTTGTATTTAAGAATAAAATGTTTAAAAGAAATGAAATATATATATTGTATTAGATGAAAGTTTTTCTATGCATATTTATTATCATCTAAATATACCCCCCAATTTTTGTTTTGAATCTTTTTTCTTTTATAATATAATATTTTAAACATCCGAGAATAGAACGCCCCTTTTCTACTGATTAAATTCTATTATATATTCATTAGAGTTTAAGGATATTTTTAACTAGAATAAAAGTTGTAGATAGAGAAAAGAAAATATTTTTAATAGTATTTTTTTTTCACTGTTTACATATTTGGACATTTTTACCTTAATTTACTAACCAGGAGTTCATTATATATATTATTATTAAGCTTTTAGTTTTCCTGAAATATAGATATTTATAAACCTAACTAACAACAATTTTTAATTTATGATTGGTTTGGTTTGTCACTCACTTCATTATATTATTTTGCACAGGAGGAATTATACGATCTGAATCTAAGGCATAAAGTCGATTTCATATCGCCAATAACACCCCTTAAGACAGAAAACGAACTCACGATATTTAATTATGGTCTAAGTTATAACTTTTTAGTTATTAGTATTTCTAAGACTTCTTTTTACTGGGAGTTTAGATTATAGATAAATTTTTACGCATGTTTAAAAGTTTATAAATTTTATGAGATTAAATTTGGGTAAAAACAATTATTTTGATATGAAAATAAAATTGTACATCCTTATAACACGATAATAAGGCACATGATAAATAAAAAGCTTTAAAAAATAACCGTCAATTATCTAAAGTTTTAGGTTTTAGTTCAATAGATTGTGGGCTCAGCACACATTTCGTGTTTGAATTTAAGTACAAGGGTGATTGCTGGTGTTAACTTATTGTTTGAATAGTTAAAATGTACTAGACTTTGGAACCTTCACAATCTGATTTGCCATCCACCTATAACGAGGGTTTTATGGAGAGTAAGAAAACGCTTTTGGATGTCTGGAGGGTTCCACCTACTCATAAACGGTATCCTAGAAAACACCCTGCTGGCTCCTTGCTTTTTGAGGGAACTAGAGACTAACAAACTTGTATTTCATACTTCACCAGTGGTCACCTAAGGGGCCTTAAATATATGCAGGGTCAAAAGACTTTTAGTTTGTGCACAAAATGTAGCTGGATAGGCATCGCCGGACCATATTTTGAGCTGCTTGAATTGTGACTTGGAAGAAGCTTTTTCAAAGCCCCTTATGTTTTTGGATTTCTTGGCTGGTTATGGACTTGTGAAGTTAGTCTAGTATTTGAATAGGATAATCTGGGATTAGCAACAACAACAACATATTTAAAATGATTTCGTACCAATACACACACACACATACATATCTGACCAAGAACAACGCATAATAAACATTTTCAGCTCAATTTTAAACAAAAGCATCCAAAAAAGTATGCAATAAAATAATAATAGTAATACGTAAATAATAATAGTAATACGTAGTATTTTCTTCTCTAGAAACATGTTAAAGTTTTTCTTATGTACGCATTTGTATTATATACATATATTTTCCTAAAATCAAAATGACAACTTATGGAATAACATGTGTTATGCATAAATGCATTTTTTAATATTTGTTCATTTACAATAAATTTTATACCATAGGTTATTTTTGAATAGTTTAGAAATAGTTTTCTTGTCAATTTAAATTTCCTTGCAACATCATATTAAAAATTTCTTTAAATATATTTATAGTTTAAGAAACTAGTTCAAATCTATACACATAGATGGCAGCACTACTTTGTTCTAATTTGAAATATATTTTATTTGTTAAATAAACTTAAAATGTTGGTTTATTTTTATAGGCATCTGGCACGACTCTATTTCCTCATAGATTTAATTGAATCTATGAGTAATGCTATTTCAAATCAAATTAAAAAGTTAACATTAGTACTAAAATTGATTGAGAGCATAACATATACGTAATTATAAAAATAGTTTCTTAAATATAGATCCACATTTACTCCAAAAGATTATTAATTTTGAATTTACATTTTAAGAAAAAATATTTTACTGTACTTTTCTATATTTTATTTTTTCTTACTGATGATGTTTTACTTTTTCTTACTGATGATATTTTACTTTTTCTTACTGATGATAAGGGATTGCTTCACGAATAAAAATAATATTTCCATTCCATTTAATATAAAAGTAAAAACTGACCGTATTACACTTTCTGATTAAATAATTATCACTGAATTCTATGTACAGAATATATAGGGTATTTGTAGATATCAGGCTTCTGTACTATATTAGGAAATATCATACAATTAGTTTAAGAGTGAAAAATTATCAAAAACGAAATAAAAATAATTATATTTGTAAATAAAATCTCAAATTTATAGTAAAGAATGGTTTTTAACGTTTGAAAAAAATGCAAAAATATAGGTTTCTTCACTTAAAAAAATTAAAAAATACAGTTTTTTTCTAAAAATTAAAAATAACAAGCATTTTCTGAATATTGTAGAATAACAACTATATATAATTGGTAAAAAAAATATTGAGAATAAAAGGGAGACAAGTTTCGGTTGTTTTCTCTCCATAATTAAAAATGCTCTTGTAATATTTTATCATTTATTTTTTGAATTGAATATTTTTCATTATTTAGCAAAATTCTACAGCTGTTAAACTTATGAAAACTTTTTTTATTGTAATATACCAAATTTTATTTTCTAATAAAAATAAAAAGTAAAAAAATAGATAAATGAAAGATATTTCTCTTTGGATTTTTTTCAAGATGGCAACTGCTTTTGGTTCCTAAATTGAAAATATTAATTAATTACCAGAATCTGTAATAACTTTATAACGTGTTGTAAATAATTATTAACAACATACTGCCTGTATTTAGAAATAAAGTCATGAATTTATGATACCAGTAGTTGATAAAAGATAAAATATTTCGTGATCTCTAAGGGTTAGTGAATTTGACTACATAATCCATATAAAATGGATTCACAATAAATGATTATTATTTATATCAGTGTGGAGTTTTTTCCACCAATCTATATGCTTAGATTAAGGTTTAAAACTTTAATTTTATGGTTTGATAAATTAAGCATAAATGAAACCAATTATTGTTAAAAAACATTTTTTTAAATATCTTATTTTAAATTTTTATGTATTTTATATTATTTTAATAGATATATGAAGCATAATCGAATTCTAATAACAAAGTACTAAGCGTTACAATTACAGTACGGAGAGACTTTTAAATTTTTGCATTTTCAGTGTTTTTTAAAATTATTTTATTTTTAATTATAAAAACATTGAGGGAAAAATAAACTACAAAATATAGTTATTCCACAAATATCATCAATTTTGTTAATAAAAAATATTTTACTTTAAAAACTTAATCTTTTTCGGAAAAAGATATAGTAATACATTTAAATTTAAATAAGTTTGGATATTAATATCATCTGAAAATTGAAGAAGCGATTGAAAGAGCTATTATTTTTTACAGATGAAAAAAATGTCTGAAATAAAAAAGGATTACAAAAAAATCAATTTTGAAATACTTCTCAATTTGTTAGCAAACAATGAATATTATGCTTGAAATGAAAAATAATCAATTTATTTCTGAACATTTTAAAACAAGTTTTGAACAGCAAAAGAATTCACTACTTTTACCTAAAAGAATTTTTATATGATATCTGGAAAAACTAGGTTGGTAGAAATGGACGGCTCTTCAGTGCTAGAAGTGCTTCTTAATTTAACGAATATTTTAAAAGCTTAATTCAACAGCTAAATGAAAAGCAAGTTGTATTAAATGGATTGATGAAAACTTAAACAGGAACTGTGAAAATGTTTGGATTTCTGATGTGAGCACTTTTCAATTTTATAGCAACAAACTAACAGTATAGATCAAAGATAAGTGCACTAAACTTGTGTTCAAACATTCTTCTAGGTTAATGGTCAAGGGAGCAATGAATGCTAGTAGCAAAATAGGCTTATTTGTTATTGAAATAACTGTTAATTTGTTCATATAATTTAATATTACTAAAAAAATGAAAAAAATTATGGAAATACTTTAATATAAGGGTTTTTGTAGAAGCAGGATTATTTTAAGTTTCACTTTTCCAGCTGAATCACAAAATGGTTAGATAATAATGTAATAAATATTTTAAAATGTCCTGCTTCAACCCATGATTACCATTTCATCGAGAACTTGTTGAGAATGATGAAAGAAAGAGTTGAAAAAGCAGATATAAAAAGTTGAAAAACAGAGGGAAAATTTGATGCAAATATAAGACGACCCAACTACCGACACTCATTCTTTCATAGAATCTATAACAAGAAGTTTTCTTTAAAATGATTATTGATGCTATAGGAGGAAAAAATTAATTGCGTATTTCCTTGTATAAAGTTGGGTTACGATACGACATATGAGTTGTATTTTAATGTCTGATTTGCATTTTTTTATTTACTTAAATATAGATTTTTTAAAAGTCATCAATTTTTTGTACCTTACTGTACATTTATAGGGAAAATATATTTTTCATAAAATTAAGAATCAATAGATAAAAAGTAGATTATAAAAGTTCAATGGGTGGATAGTTCGAAATTTATTGAAATGTTTTGTTGCAACTTACACATTTATAAAAGCTTATTTTTCAGGATAAAATATATTAGAAAATCAAATATAATATTTATTTATATAATGTTTTATTTCCACCATTTCATAATACCTAATGAAACATAAAAAATCAATATTTGAAGAATGTCAAAAATTTATAAAACAAACTTTAAGCTAAGGGTTACCAAAGAATATTTAACAATAATTCTTTTCAAAATGAAAATAATTCTTTGCCAAAATAATTCTTTTCTTTTCCTGGTATAAGTTAAGAAAGAGGAAAATTTTTTAATCATCATAGGCTGATTTGATTTGTTTATAAAAAATATTTGCATCGATTTTACATTTTGAAACATAATCAAACCACTAAAACATGATGTTAATCAACATGTTTATTATATTAAAATCAATCACCTGGGCAAACTTTTGATTGAAACGTTAACTCAAATTCAAATCATTTAGCTAATTAATTTAAAAGGATATAAAAATCTTCAATGATTTTTATTAAAAACTCTAATAAGACTTTCAAAGAAATTTCGTCAATTATTTATTTAAAGTTAGTTTATAATGATATTAACTCTGAAAAATAACATAATAAGCACTAAGATCAGCAGTGGATATTACGTATTGATATCTTAAAAATCGAACAAACTTTATAAAAGTATATTATTGATACGTAACGAGTAAAATGATTTGATTTTAACAACGAAAAATGATAGCAATCATTTGTATCGACATTTGGTATGAATTTGATCCACCTCATTCCTCTTCTAACTTATGAATTAATTTTTTGGAAAGGAGAATGAAAAAAAATTTAACTCTTAATGAGTGCGAGGTATTTTCTTCAAGCCACCAAGGCGATTTTTGGCCACTTTACCACAGGAAAGTTCGCGTATTGTCAGACTACAGAGGATAATGGTTATATATATTTAGAAAGTTTTTTATATGTGTAAAATAAGTGCATATGTAAATAAAATATTTGAAAACGTTCGTGCATGCTTTTTCTGAATTAGATTCCACATGGTTTGGCGAAATTCTAAATTGCTGACAAACCTCATATTTTGCTTTCGTTTAAAAAAACAAAACAATTCGTAGTTATTTCGAAAAATATTGAGTCATTTTCTTTATGAAACTTTTTATATAGTCCCTCTCTATTCATCGTATAAAAATACTTTTTCAACTATGTTACAAAAATTATTTTTTACAGCTACTAGTGGAGTTTTGTTTGATTTTTTTAAGTGTTTTTTAAAGCAGTTTTTTCATTGCACAAAAATAGGCTTAAATGTATATCCAGGATTTTATAATACTATGTGAATCTGATTCTTTGTTCTTATAATTCTTATATGAAAAATGTTTTTTAAAAATTTTCTTTGAATTTGAACGTTAACATTAAAGATTTTATGTATTTAAATGTATTTTTTGTTGCCAAATAAAAATTTGAGTTTTTTTTGGTAAAATGTTGTTTAACATTTTATTTATAATATTTTGTGCCGTGAATGACTTTATGTTAAATATTTGTTTCTGAAAATTCTGATGATATACTGCTATAGGAAACTTACGGTATTATCTGTTGCCTATAAAAGTTAAGAAGATATTTTTAAATTATTCAATAAATAAATTTTTCATACAGTCTATTGCACTCACTTTTCACTAAAAAAAATATGTATTTTCTATATAAAAGTCTCAGTGGCGCAAAATAGACTGTTGCTTTATAAATGTTCTAAAAAATTTTTTTTCAAATAAATATCATCAGTTTTGAAAATTCCTAAATTTACTATAAGTTGACAAAACATAACATGGCTGCATTGCAAAATATTTGCATAATATTAATATATTTCGAGGGATTAAATGATATTTTCTTGCAATTTCAGCATAAAAAAAAGACATTTTCGGAATTTAGAGATTATATGTTGGTCGATCTCGATATCATGAGGGTTCACTCTAATTACACAAAAAATTACAAATTTGAAAATATTATGATTCCAAAATATTAATTTCTTAGAATTATAATTAGCTTCCCAAAAATACCATGCATACCAATTCCATATTAATATATTTTGTTGTTCGATTACATTCCGTTTATTATCAACAGAAAAGCTATAACATTCAATTAAGCAGTCTGCTACTGCAGATATGCTTACAAACTTCTTCTTAAGACATTGTCGGAATAGAATGCAGAAATCATTGCTTGGTGTGGGATGGGACTTAGGCACTGCGCTTTGCTCACGAAGTGAACTAATCCTGGGAACAGAACAATTTAAAAGGAATGTCTCATCAAATACATTTCAAACAGCAAAGTCTGTCATGTAGACGGAAAAACACTTACATCAAGTGTTCGGTAACTATCAAAGTGTCTGCTGCTTGCCCAATTAAATAACAAATTGCTACAAAACCACTAAAAAAGACAGCGCTAGTACGTACGATCATATAAAGATTTCGAATTCCAGATATTCATACCGTTTTCATTCACATCGCAAATTTCTGCATAGACATATAAGTAATCAAAATAAATTTAACCGAAATGAATAAAGTAATAAGGAATATATCATATAATATAAAAAAATATGTATCTCATACACATGAATATATTATTTATTAAACAAATTTTTTTTATTTATCCTGTATTTATAAATATAATATGAGGAAAAGCTAAAAATCAATTTTAAATATTTAAGCTCAAAAAAGAAAACCAAAGAAACTTAAATGAGTTTAATTAATTAAAAAAAACCATTTAAAAGAAGGTGATTAGAAACTTGTCTCTTCTCATTAAGGAAACGGGCAACAAGGGAAAAGGCGCTTCGAAATTGTTGTTGTAAATCTCCAAGAGGTTAAATCAAATTACAAATAATCTATTCTGAATGCTTTTAATTAAAAAAACAATTTTTAATAAAGAAAGAGCAAAATAAAATTTGTAAAATGCATAGAATAAAATTAAAAATGTTATCAGGAAGCATGATAATCATATGATAGGCACATACACACAAATATATATATATATATATATATATATATTATATATATATATATATATATTATATATATATATATATATATATATATATATATATATATAATATATATATATATATATATATATATATATATATATATATATATATATATATATATATATATATATATATATATATATATATATATATATATATATATATATATATTATATATATTATATATATATATATATATATATATATATTATATATATATATATATATATATCAATGAATATTTTCCAATGTATTTTTGCAACACTAAGCTGTACGATAATTTACAATGCGGCAGAAATTATTAATACATTCCTTAGAGTAAACTGATGATAATTAAAGAAAATTTACTTATATGAATGTAACTGTTTGGATGATCGTCAAAGAAGGAGATTTGTGAGTGGTTCTTTAAATAATTAGAAATGATTGTTAAGTAAGTATATTAAATGAAAATTCCTCAATTCAAATGAAGCTAGAAATCTTATCTCAATCATGTTTTGTAGCATTAAGACTTCTACTTAAATGTATTTTATATTACTTGAGTGTGTAGAGTAACTACTATAGTTACGAAAAATCCCACAATGGATGGAATGAAAGGTATTAGGCTTAGCGTAATCCATTGTAAGTAATATGTTATGGATATTTCAACAGACATAATTGTTTAAAAGCGTAATCTTAGTTTTTATCAGACTTAATGAAATTATAAATTCAACAAGGAACAAAATATCTAAAGATAAAAGAATTTTAAATATTGTAAGATATTTAAATGTTAAGATTTATATAATGGCTAAATCTTTGGAGAATTTATGTAATATAGTATTGATCTATTCTCTCTTATTTTTATGAGAAATGTCGATAAATTTCAAATTATTCGTGGAGAGAAAACCATTTCTTGATTTATTATATTTCAATTTTCAAGTTTTTCTAAGTACACAAAATTCAATTTCCTATAAATTTTGTATGATTTAATGTTAAAAAAATTCAATGAGTTATTCTCATTGAAATTTTTTTTTATCAAATTATCATAAATCATCTTATTTCAGTAATGACTTTTAAGAATCACCCTAAATGATTACATTTAACAATAAATAAGAGGAAAAGCGCTGTTTAGCTTATATAATTAAAAGTTCAAAAACAAAAGAAAAAAAATTAATTTGAATAATATCATTTGGTAGTTTGATAGATAATAACTTTGGTAGTTTCTTTGAACTTGAGAATGCTTCTCGATTCATTTACTTTATTCTTTTTGCTTAAAGCTCATTACATTTATACAATCTATAGTTTTGTTGCATTTCAATTGCTATTGTGAATTTTAGTTGACGCTATCTAGATCCAAGCAAACTAGAACACTTAAAAGTATATTTTTTCAATTTTTTTTTTAAATGTTGCTACACACAAAATATCCACTACAATTCTTTTATTTAGCACAAATTTCATATAATTCCTTTGGTGAAATATGGCGATCAAAATGTTTTGCGTAATAGTACGTAAAAATTTTAAAAGTTTAGATCTAAGCATTTCTTACCTTCTCAATTCTAGGTAAGCAGATAATACCAAATAAAAAAGAAATATAATCTATATAATTATATAATCTAATGTAATTATAAATGAAAATATAAATTATTGCTTTGTAAATAAAAGAAAAGCAAATTACACAAAATAAAATTCGAGTGGTTATGGGAAAACGAAAACAAGCAATATAAATACAAACTTTAAAAATTTTAAATTAAAACTTTCATTTAAGAGCACCAATATAAAATAGAAATTTTCCAAGCTATATGATCGTCCTACAGTATTCGAAACCTTGAATTGAAGAACTACCATAAGAGTTATGAAAAGAAATCACCAAAAAATCAAAACTACCAAAGAGTAATGTTTAATGACAATAGTTATCTTACCTTCAAAATAAAAATACAACAGCCTAAAATTAAATTATTGAAATATTAGTATATTTGCATTCATAGATCTTTTGCTAAAGGGAATATTACGGTCTCTAGCTCCCTAAGCTCAAAATTGGGCCCATTATGAACCATCTAGAATTGCTAAAATAGAATGTTGTTGAAATTTCGTTTTAATCCTAGCATTCGTAACGCAATGAATTCGGCGACATTAAAATTCAAACTGTATGTTTTTGTGTTTCCAATTTAAAATTCGCAACTTTTTTTTCATTATGAACGCTCACGTATGCTGATGTTTATGATTCGCACGAATTTCGGCGTGGCTATATTTTTGAAAACCGCGCCAAACGCGTAACGTATACTAGGATTTTACCGATATTTCTTTGTATTTTTTATCTTTTTTAACAAATAAGAAACAAATTGCAAGAAAAAAGGCAAAATCCACCAAAGGATTATATAGCATCCGAATCGAGCTTCTTGCTGGGAAGAATAATTATTGGGATAACTATGCATTTTATTATACATATACTTGCAAGTGTAAATAATCTCTATCACTGAAAGCAACAAACAACTATTTATGTTGAAAAATATTTTGATAAAACTATTAAATAAATTTCTTACTTTTCGATAAACCTCCTCTTGTGTAGGGTAAGATGCCAATGATGAAACAAAAACATAAAATGTACTTTTTTACAAAAATCATTTTAGATAATTTTTATTTCTCGAAATCATATACATAAAAATATTTAAATAGTTTTTATGTTGTTGCCAACAATTTAAGAAAACGTTAAACTCTAAATATGAAATGAACAAAGTTTTGTATCTTATTAAATGGTCATCATAAAATGAAATTAAATCTTTACATTTAAAATTTAATAAAAAAATATACGTATGATTGTACGAAAAATGTATGTATGGATGGATTGTACAAATCAAAATATAAAACCAAGAGAAAAATAATAAAAATAAGATGGTTTTCATATTTTATATCAAATAACAAATTTTTTTCGTCAAAATTTCAAAATATTTTAAATTAAAATATGATAGTTTTTCCTAATTAGTTGTAATTAAAAGCTATGGTAATTTGGTGAAAAAAGCTCTATTTTTATTCTCAGAAGTTGTAGGCTAAGAATAGATGTTCGTATTGAGAAGATCTGGGCATGATAAATTGTTTATCAATATATTGTTACTCCATAGATATAAAGTAGAAATTTCAAGAGGAAAGTGCCGATTCGGAAACTAACTGCATCACTGGAATGTAAATCCAAATAATGAGACGGTTGGTTTCATCAGAAAAAATTTAAAGCCAGAAACGAATAGAATAATAAATGCATTTTTCACCAATAGATATAAATATATTTTTATGTTTGGTTAAAAGTTTACTTACGATCACATTAAAATTTTCAGTGTCTTTTTTTTTTTTTTTTAACGCCAAGATAGGTGCCAAAATTTGAAATAACAAAATAGCAACCCTAAAACCACGTTATTTAAAGCGCTAAAAATAACAGGGTTATTTGAAATTAAATTTTATCGCCATTTTATTTTTATTTTTTCAAAAAATAGGGGGTACCCGCTTTTGCACCAAACCTTAATGCTTTTACAGATAATTAAAATATTAAATTATTATTCATATTTTATAATATGTTGTAAATAATGATTATTCTAGATATATTTTTTTGCTTAGATGTATAGTTTTTTCGACACTTGAATGAATGTATAATTCAAAAATCAATTTATTTTAGACAATTGTTAAATAAAAAGTAAAAAGTGTCTGGGCCAATTTATCACGCACTATTTTAAAACTGCACTCATAACTAATATTATTAATTGCACGTCTGATGATACAGTTAAGAAATATGTCAAGTCATGGAGCCTGCAGTTTAAACGACAACATAGTATGTTTGATTGAATCCCAGGCTAACCGAGGCTCCGTTGTTTTCGCTAAAGGTGGCTGGGGCACACTAAAACTGGCCGCAACGTCCTCCAGGTGAGGTGTTTCAGTGCTGAAATCACTTCCATATTTGTGTGTGTGCTTCATCATTTAAGCCATTTAGCAGATCGTGCATCAACTAATAGTCTTGAACAAATGCAGAATATTTTTTTAATCTAAAATCTTCATATAGAACTTATATACCTTTTTTTAAGTAATACCGATTCTGAATGTGATTAGCAATCGGAATATAATTATCTTAAATTGTAAAATTAATTCTCCTAGATTTTGTTGTATTTTCATTGATTTTCTTTTAAATGACAAATTCAGAAATTGAATGATGGTTAATTAATAGTGAAACAGAACTAGTAGACTAACAACCATTGCTATTTAACTTCTAACTGGAATTGAAATCTGATTACTATAAAAGTTGTAACATAGCTGCATAGATCTTTGTCTTTGAAACACGAGAAGGAGTGGATGAGAAGAAAGAGACCGACGTCATTTTTGTGACAGGAACATAGATTATTTGACATCCAATTTAGAAAAGACCATTCTATAGAGAACTCTCATACAAAGTGAATCTAAAAAATTCGATGAAATAATATAGGTTGATAAATTTTTTCCACTTTTCTTGCAAGAGAACAATTTTAAGCGGGTAGAATTGATGGCCAAAAAGAAAATGATGACCTACTTGGTTGTGTTGTAAATGCTATAAAAAAAAGACCTTTTCCCACCCAACTACATTTTTAAAACAAGTTGCCCAGATGAAAGATGGTTTTGTGAACCACGAAAGGCATCTACGAGCCTTCTTGGCACCTATGATCATTACAGCGACGGTTTTCTTATAATGTTCAGATTACAATGGCCATTTGGTTTGTCCGAGTGGTGTGATAGTAATTACCTACTATCACACCGTATGAACAATAAATCGTATCACACATTGCTGAAACTGCTGCATACAGTTCATGGTCCCATCAAGTCAAGAATATAATTTCACCATGAAGACAAGTCTAGACTTTTCAGTTTGGATGTGCGTTACCTTTTAGATGTGTCTTTATCAGCTTGAATAGATGGTCGAAGTTGTCCCATGGTTTATTTATCAAATCTCCCATGCTTTTTTCCGAAAAATTCGTATGAAAAGTATGCTTGTGTTTCAATTACTTTTTTAAACGTAAAATGTTTTCTGAAGTATCTCTTCTTATCTTTGTGTTAATTCTTTAAATGTAATAGTGGAAAAATTCTTTTTAACTTCGTAACATTTAAATTCTGACAATATAATTCTTGAAGAATATTGCACTTATAAGTGTATTATCTATTTTCTCACATTATCAATCGGTACGAGTCAAAATTTCGTATGAGCAAGTATTATGCCATGATTGTAGAAGTTTAAGGAGTCGGATGCATTTTAAAATATCGAAATTTAAACTCTTGAAAGCATTTCAACATGAAGAAGGGGTTGGCTGTGAATAGTGACGTTAAATGTGCAAAATTATATGTTAAATATGTATTTGGATTGTATCACACTTTCGTAGTATACACTGCTGGCTACCCAAATTGACACACCAGGAAAGACAAGAGGTATCACAACAAAATTAATTATTTTAGATAACATGTTAAATAAGTATCAAATGTTTAAATCCGTAGACTTCTGCGAAATGTTATTCCTGCCAAAATCAGTAGCCATTATAGTAGCCATTGTTTAAGATCACCGTTGTCACATTCCTCGGCATTGTTTCAAAGAGACTTTGGATGTGTTCTTGGGGTACAGCAGACCAAGTAGCTTCCAAACATTTCCAAAGTTGATTTGGTGTGGCAACTGAGGATGTAATCTGGATCAATCATTGAATAATCATGGATCACATGTTTTCTATCTGCGAAAGATCTGAAGATTGAACCGGCCAAGAAGCAATTCAATCTAACGATTGACGAAGAACCTTTGGACAATGCGTGCCACAGGTGGTTGTACATTATCCTGTTGAAATATGATTGTGGGCAAGTCCTGAGGTAAGGAAGGACAACTGACTTCAATACTTTGGAGATTTAGCATTGGCTGTTTAAAGTATCGGTGATGCGTACTATAGGAGTGTAAGAGTGCTATCTAATACCATTCCATACCATAATACCCGGTGCAGGACAAGTGTGGTGAAGACAGAAGCGTAACTCGTCAGTAAAGACAATTTCATTCCATTCTGACGTCTACATCCTTTTTTCTTCTCACCATTAGCGACGGAGACGTTTGTAGCTCTAGGTCAAGGATAGACGAAGCAATGGAAATCTTGCAGACAGACGACCACTCTTCTGTAAACAGCTCGGAATGGTACGTGCAGACACTAAATGATGCGTTACAGTTTGAATGTGCTGTGCTATGGTTCGTGATGTGAGCTGATCTATTCGTCATTGCCATATGCCCAATTTGCCTGACATCACGTGATGTGGTGCACTGAGGTGGATGCAATCGAACACGTCGGTTTGTCGTACCCTCCTGCATCTAATGATTGCATATCCGCATTACAGTTGTTTGGTCTCGTCCAACACGACTACTGATTTCCCTGAAAGATAACCCACAATCTCGGTAGGCCACTATTCTTCCTCTACCGAACTCGGATACTTGATCAAAAAATGATTGCTGTTTTCTTCGAGGCATAATTAATTGCTTAAAAAACCACAAGCAAAACACAATTGCTGAACTTGAAATCTTCGAAAACTTCCAGCCTTAAAAGCGCTTTGAAGTGACGCCACAGGTGCTGGTGATGTGTGTCTGCGCTGAAATTCTAATCATTTCATATTATTTGCTTGCTTCCTTCAGGGTGTTGTATTTATGGTAGCCAGCAGTTTAGATCTTTTAATCAGATTTTAAACCAATATCAGTATTTAATATTCAAATGATTTTTAAATAACCTGATTGCAATCGAAGCAATCATAGTTAAGGAAATATATTTCCAAGTAAATTGGAAAAAGTTTATACCATTTATGATTTTTAATTTAGTAATGATATTGTTAAGCTTCTACAATTGAATGCGTTAAGTGTTGAATTTAATTACGTCAACCTAAATGCTATTAAGGAATTCCCTTTCTCTCTCTCTCTCTCTTTCTGCATATGCATTAAAACGAATCAGTGTCAATCGATAGATATTGTGATAACTCAACTCAGTGAAGTGCAAATCCCTTGCTTAGGTTTGAAGATTGTATTTCAAGGGATTGCGAGAAATAATTCGACAATGTTTCCATTGTACACGTTTTTGAAATTTTCCTCTTTTTACCAAGCACATTTTTTCATTTTTCTTATTATAAATTAATTTGCATTAAAGGTAAATATTCATTAATTATATTTTCCTAATAATTTGTGTCACTACTCTACCTTTTATATAAACTTTAAATTGAATCTTGACAGTTTTAAAATTAGGCAGAGAACATTGTATTAATCATAAATAAAGTGATTTATTGCTTTCCTACTCAAAACATTTTCTAAGATAAAGTATCAAAAATAAAAGATGTAATGAAATTAACCTTGTTCCAATAAAATTTTGTTAGACTGCTATGAGGAAAATTGCTTGTGAAACATTCAAACTAGATAGAAAAGATGAAATTTTGAAAAAACATACCATTATAAATCTAATTTATATTTAAAGCATAAAGAGAGTTATATTTTTTCTTCTTCAAACTTTGCTTACATTCCTTTAATATAATCATTGATTTCTCAATTAGTTGCTATTTTCCAATAAGGGAAATTTTATGCGATGCTGTTAGTTGAATGATCTAAAGTTTTATCTTCCTTTCAAGAATTCTGTATAATTTGTATCATAGATGGAATATCAATTCCCACTTAGGATGCGGATGTTTCTTGTGGGTTAAATCCATTGCCATAAGTCTTAGTAAAATAACAATTATACAGGAGGCACATAAAAATTTACAATTTTCTCAACATAAAGTTTTAAGCTTTTTACTCATGTATGTTACCCTTCAGATTGTTGATGATGTTTGAGATTATTAAACTTTTTCTACAGTTTCCTGATAATTCTTTTGTATAAAATTCTTGAGAAGTACAATAGTAACGATGCAGAATGACCCGATATTGCACCAACTGCCTGGTGATTCAAAAACAAATCAACATTAAGCGATTATAATCCCCAAAGAAATTTCATTTTAATGGTTCTCTAATTTTCATTGTATCGTATCAGAAAAAGGACATTGGGATCTACGAATATTTAACATTCTCTCAACTCGGAAGTCTGTTATTGGATGGAAAAACGAAAACTAAATCAAATCCTTCATTAATCGGAAATTCTTTCTTGTGACCAGATGATTCATGCACTTTGACGTCCACCTCGTCATTTTAGCAGAATCTTTGACAGCCCATTCTTTATAATACGATATGTAAACTTGGAAGTAAAATTAAAGTAAAAAAAACTTGGAAGTAAATCCTTTCGATTTTCTGCAATGCTCGCACTTTAGCAAACAGGATGAAATTATAAATGAAAGTTTATACCTGGAGCACACATTGATAAAAATTCATTAAAATAAAGTATTTAAAACTGAAAATTTTTTGCAGAAACTTGATTTCTTTTTTCTCTAATGAATTTCTGCACTATAATTTTAGATAGTGTTTAAGCGTTTTTCATTACTTTGATTAAGTAAATTTCCAAAGAGTTTATGTTTATATCACTGAGTCTGCCATAAAATTATTTGATTCATATCTATAATAATAACTCCATATAACTTATGAACCTAATATTTCCTATCTTAACTACCTTATCTTTTTCTTTTATTTGGTTATTTCTCAATAGCAAATTTTTATTAATTGAAGTCTATAAGCACAAGCAAGATTCTCATACTGCAGAACCACGGATAGATGAGAAAATAATGGAACATGTAACTTGTACTTTAAATTCCCCGTTGAGGGACGTTAAATAATGTGAAATTTTCACTAGTATAGAAAATTTCAGTAAGTGGGTCTTTTACAGTATTTAGTATTGACCTTAACAACCAGATAAGAACTACATCTCTTTCTCTATCAAACTACAGGGTAAAACCAGTAAACTATGAGACATAAATAGATATAGAATATCATGTTATACAACAATATATGAATTATTTTTTGTTATGTATTTTAAATTGGAAATTTTTACATTTCAATTACACTAAAAAGTCTCAAATAGGTTGATTGGAGAAATATATTTTTCTCTATAAATTGTAAGTGAATACTGATCGGAAGTGAAAAATTACGGTTTCGATATCTGACACACAGACTTTCATTCTTAAAAATAATATGGGTAAAATTATTTTTCTACTCATGATCTCGTTATTTGAGTCTAATTCAAAATTATGAGAAAATGTGTTGCTATTGACACAATATAATGAAGTGGAAATATGGCACATGAAGAGAATATTATGTCATTTTTTCTATTAAATACCTTAATATTTGATAAAAAAAAATAATTTCCCCAAAAGTTATGAGTTTTATTAAAATTTTTAAAACTTTTTCTTTTGATCATAGGTCTAAATCCATTTGTTTTCAACTTACTGTGTGTTCAAAACTTCCGAAACAAATTTTTTTTTTTTTTTTTTTTTTTTTTTTTTTTAAAAAAAAAAACAAGAGTGCGGTGGCATGAAAAGAAAAGATATCATTCTTCTGTTCGGAAGATAATAGACTCGATACTTGATCCAGCTAAAGACTTTCATGAGGGGAATATGTATATACATTAAATGTCACATGGGATTCAATGTATCATCATTAGTGTTTGAGAGAATTGTGCCAGTACAGGTGCAGACTCCATCACTCAACGGTGATTTTAAATAAGTGTGTAGCTATTCGATAATAGTTAGAAGTTAGTGTTTAGTGAGTGAAGTTGACATAAATAGCCAGGCAGCAATGTATTGATGAAATCTAACCTTGATATTAAAATTATCAAGTATATATGAAAAATAAATTACTGGGAAATTACATAATATTTCGTCTTTCACTATATTCAATAGAATATGTTTTTGGCAATTACATAATATCACATCTTTCATTATATTTAATAGAAACAATTAGTTTATAATTTTATACTGTTGACAAAATTGTATTGCTTTTGATTAGTTTAATTCATGTCCACCACTTTTTATAATAATTTCATTTACTTCAGAGATCTTAATGTTAGTAAAATAAATAGGTAGTTTTTGTTTCCTTGTTTAAAATAATATGCCAAGCCAACGATGATAAATAATTGTTTTATTTGAGGCTGGATAAAAGCAAATTCAGACTGCCAGAAAGCTGAATATCCACAGACAAACGATATCACGTACTATAAAACGATTCTTGTAGCTTGGCCATGACGGTGATAGACCCCCTCCCCCCCAAAAAAAAGAAAGAAAAAGAAAATATTGTGAATACAAATGAAATTCACAAAATTATCAAGAAAGAAATTAACCGAAATCCAAGAAACTCAACGAGAAAAGTAACTAAAAAAAATAAGGGATAACAGAGAATCGGTTAGAAAAATTGCAAAAGAAGAACTTGAACTTAAGCCATATAAATTTTGGAAAGTACAGAAACTAGCTGAATAAAATAAGCGTACGTGGTTGCAAAGATGTTGAGCTCTCTTTCGTAAATCCACAAAAGGCGCATGGAAGCATTTCATCTTAACGGATGAAAAACTTTTCACAATTGAACAATCCTATAATTGACAAAATGACCGTTACTGGTAATCTGATCGTCCTGGAACTTCCACTAGAGAAGAACGTGGGCAAAAACCAAAGTTATGATTTGGAAAAACATTTGTGAATCTGGAAAAACTCCTTTGGTTTTCATAGATCATGGCGTCAAAATGAACAAGACCATGTACAGCAATGGAATTTTACAATCAGTTTTACGTCCTTGGGCCCAAAAACATTTAAAAATAACATCTGGGCAGTTCAAAAAGATTCTGCCCCTTCTCATAGAGCAAAAACAGCACAAGATTGATGTCAAGCAAATCTTCCAGATTTCATATCTGTGGGAATGTGGCTCTCCCTATTCACCTGACTTAAAATTTATGGACTATAATATTTGGTCTATTCTGCAATCAAGAGTATGTTCTAAGCTACATCAAAGTTTGGAACACCTAAAGGCTACACTTAAGAAGAAATGGACTAAATTAACATCTGATGAACTGAGGACCATTGCAGAAAATTTTATGCGAAGTTTAAGGCTCTGTATTGATGCCCAAGGGGGCCATTTCGAAAATACTTAAATATGTTGTATATAAGTAATAAATGACTTAAGTAAATTTAGTTTTTTGAAAATAAAATCCATGTTTTTAGTTTAATACAATATTTTTTTTGTCGACAGGTTAAAGTTGTCACCCTATAATATGATATGATACATGTGAATAAATAAAATATTATTTGCTAGACTGTTTAAATTAAAGTTTACCTATAAGTTCTATTTTAACCATATTGTGATAGATTATGAAACCCCGAAAAATGTTTAATTACATCTCAACTATCAAATGACCATAAAAAGGAAAATTTTGATAAATACTGGATGAAAATTCATTAGTATAAAACAGGATATAAAATAATGTGGTTTGTTGCATTTTTATAATTCATAATGAATTAATTCAAACATAAGCAAGAAGTTAACAAGGAAATTCCTAGACACCTCACTTCAAGTTGTGATACTTATGCTGCCAGAGACCAGTGGAGAAAATTAACAGTAAAATTAAATATATAAGAATAAATTATATAAATAATATTTCCAAAGAATATTTTGTATACCATGATCTCAAACACCTCCAAAAGATTTCGAATGGGCTTCCTATCAAATACTATTTCGCTGAATCTTCATAGTCTCTAGTCCTAATGCTGAGAGAACAATTGTATTTCGATTGTTATCCCTGAATCTTATTTCGTTAATGCTTGCACTGAGTACAAAAACTGAACTACGCTTTGTTTGTTTTCATGGATGCTATCATGCACAGGTTGACGGGGTCTAGTGGAAGTGCCTCTTTGAAGTGGAAGATTCCAGTTTTGATACCAAAACTTGTTGAATAACGGGAGATGCAATGAAGTGGTGTGACTGGAGTACATACGGATAACAGAAATGCAACACTATTGATGTGTGTTACTGTTCTGCTGTCTCTGTGCACATCTGTCAGGGTGGTACATGGGAGTTTTCTGAGTTCATCTATTATAACTTTTGAATATTCTCAATGACGGATAAAAAAAAAGGTTTTTCCCTAAAAAAGTATACGGTAGGTGTTTAAAGTTTCTAACTATATATATATCTGTTAAGCTATCATTTATTTGGTATCACATCATCGTTAAAAGCATTAGGTCGACTTTTATAAAGTCTTTTTAAAGCTGGACGATTTGTTTCCAACTCAAAATTATTATATTGATAGTGACTTTGCGTATTCATTCGCAATATATTCTGATGCACTCATAAGAGCAGTTATTTTATCTGCATCTTATGGCTAAAGTGAACGAGATTCTGTCACCAGTACTTCCGAATGGAACAAAAAATACCCACCAACTGATTGCTGTGTGATTCTAGTGTTCGAGGTAAATTCAAAAAGTCAAAAGTACTAAAATGTACTCGAAAACTGAATATAGAAAATTTGATAGTGTTCATGGCACCTTTAGAAAATGACAGAAAGGCGAAAATCGAGACTGAACTACCATTGTGGTAGTTTGAATTTCATTAGTAATTCGAATTAAAATATCAACATTTGAAGCTTTCCTTCCCTCAAATGTAATGGATATTGAAATTTCAAAATTCTTCTTTCTTTTTTTGGGACCTAATCTCCTTGGATTTACAAATCTTACTCTTCATTTCCAAATTTGAGGACGAACCATAATGTATAAATTTTGTATGTTCCACAACAACCACGCGATAGATATTGCATTTTTGGCGCAAGAGAAATTCTCGGAAGAACACTCCATTAATGGTTCTATAGGTGAGGACGCTCACCCCATCTCTCTGCCCTTCCCCACGATACCTCCTCCCCCTTCCCATCGTTTCAGCAGACGACAAGGCATCAAAACGGGGGATAGTTCTCTCTCTCTCTCGGCGGAGGAGGCCATTTTAATTAAATTCTGGGCCGGGGCTTCCCAAGGGCTTTGGAGACGGGGCAACATGCACGGATAGGTTACCATGGAAACAAAGGCTTTTAATAAAAGACGCGGCGGGGCGCTGTCCGTCAAAAGCGAGCGGCTGTTTCCTTCCAAAAGGGTGAGAATATGCTTCGCTATTTCGAAAAGCTTAGTGGCAACAAAGAAAAGAGTTCTTTAGCAAACGATATATATTCTCTTTGTGTCGCATAGGATTCTTTCGAAATGGGAGGCAAACTATTTTTAAAGTAGTGGATGTAAATTTGTAATTAATTTAAACTCAAGAAGAGCGAGAAAGTTTTTCTTTTCGTTGCGGAGCCTGCTCTTCCCAAAAGTTTTTACTCTTCTGTGCCAGGTTTTACTCGGAGAGTGTTAAATTGAAATTTTAATTTGTTCGACATGCGATTTTTTCGCAAGTTATGTGACACTGAAAGCTTTTGTTTTTCGACTTTACTACATTGATACTGTTAAATATATTTTGTATAATCTTAAAACTTTTTTTACTGATAATCTTTAGATTAAAAATTTTTTGGGACAGCGTTTTCAAGAAATTATGTTGAAAAAAATCCATTAAACTTATAAAAAAAATACGGTTTCCAGAAATTTAATTATTAATCGCACTAAACTTATTAAATAGATGAAATTTTTAAAAAGCTACTGTTCATTCACTTCAAAAAATGTGACGAACGAAAACTGAAATTGTTCTTTAAAAATTTTTCTGTGTATCTTTGGGTTTTATTTTGGGGTTGTCTATTTTGCTATTAAAAGCTTTACAGTTAAATCCAAGACTATCATAATATTTTGGAATTATCTTTTGACAATTATCTGGCAAATAATCGATTTAGAACTAAATCCACATCAAGACATGCGCAACAGCAAATATCTAACAGATTTAAAAATGTTATTATTCAACATGCGAGAAATATGAAGAAAAGTGACATTTAAAAAATAAAGAACTCTCATTTTAGTAATAACGAATTTTTAAAATTAAATACTTGTGACAATATGATTAACTTGTACTACTTTCCATACCTATACTGATGAGAGCTTTTACAGTAGAGCCTACGATATTAATTAATCTAGATATAAAATCATAAATAGAATTTTCCTTAAAAAAACACTGATCAATAGAGATTTACAAATGCTGTTTAGTTTATAAAGGAATCTTTTTTATACTTCAAGTTACATTCCATATTAGTACTTACATACAACTACGCAGAAGCAGTTTTAAATTTTAATCAATATTCACTGTTATCAATTTTACATAATTTTGCAATTAGTTTGATTTTTCAAACCTTTGAACAAAAGTTCAAAGTTCTGAATCAAATTGGTGGTTGAATAGTTTGCCCTTTGATTTTTAGTTTTAGGTTCGTTTCTCATTTTGGGTATGGGAGAGGTTAGAATATACTTTATTCTAAAAGTTTCCAAAGTTAAACTGCTTATTAAGGTTTTACTTGATTGAGCTTCCGTATATAAAATGTTATGGCAGAGTTGTAAGCCATATTTATCGCAGCAGTTCTAATTAGTGTACATGGCTGATTAAAGTATCTGAATCAATCATCAAATGGAAAAAAAAAACACATTTATCCCTAGTTTAAAATGCATCAAATATTCTCTTAAAATTAATTAATGTTTTTTGTACTGATTTTAATATAATGTGATTGATTTTGATAATGCTTATCTATCTCTACATATTTTTGTATCGTATTCCAATATATATGAATACATCTCAACGAGCGATTGAGAATCCCGAACCACGTAAATGTTCCTTTAAATTTCATTTCAGATTTTGTAATTAAGTTGCACTGTTAATCCAACGGAATCTATTAACATAAATTAAGATCATTATTATTAAATTTTCTTTTCTTTTATAAATGCGTATTTTCTTTTTCAAAACAAGCATTAAAAATTAAAAGATCTATTTTTTTTTTTTTTTTTTTTTTTTACAAAGCGAATGTGCTTATGACTGATGATTAGGAAAATATAAATGATTTGCATGTTTTCTGTATATTAGATTTTTTATTATTTTGCTGTATATTAGATTTTTTAAATTTATTTCTTATAGAGTATATTAATAAAAAATTAAGTAATGTTTACTACTATTTTATATTATTGCATTATTATATCTTAATGCCAAAACTAATCAGAATAAAAGCTTTTTCCCGTGACATCAATTCTTTCGATGTAAGTAAGAAAAGTTAATAATTTTATCACTAGAAATTATGCTGATAGACACTAAGTTTATGAACTCTTTTTACATAACTATCTTTATCAACAAGCGTCAATATGGCACTCAAGCGAATACGTATACTTAAAAAAATTAACCACTTAGAAAGAAATGTAGTTAAACAACTTACATTCCACTAATGAATAATGGGAAATGACGCGTTATATGGGCAAAAACATGTATTATATGAGGGACATGAAATCATGTAATATAAGAGTACCCTGTTATACGGGAGGGATTGATGTACATAACTTCAGTATTCTACACATACATTCAACGCATTTTTTACAAATATACTCAATTCTTGATTGTAATTAACATTGTTGACACTTCGACTACAATCCATTTTCCTGCTTTTCATCTTTTTTATTGTTGATATCTGGCTTATTTCATTTGAGATAATGACAACGACAATACCTTTTTCATGTTTATTATCTTAAATTTTGAGTGAGTAAAAATCTAATTTACTAAAACTTTTTTCTCATTACGACTGCATTAAGTTGACGTATACCCCTAGGTATACTACACACTTTTCTTGGCAAATTGGGACCTATATTCGTAGGTATGCCCAAACTTGACTTCAATATATCATTTGTTATCAATTTATCTCTTTTAATGGATAATTCAGTATCTAGAAGTAATGAAAAATACTATAGGTTTTTGTAATTTCCCCCCAAAATTTTTTTTAATTCATCCAAATGTCACGTCATTAAAATTTTTCAAAATTAATGCTTTTATATGTTAAATTCAGTTATCTCTTGAGCAAATGCAGAAAATATGACATTAGTCATAAAAGTAAAAATATTTATTTCCTTTATTAAAATAATTAACATAAAGAGTTTCATTTGCTTTTAGACTTTTACATTAACTAAACTGTTTTTAATTATAACAATAAATTAAGTTGGTATGAAACAATAGCTTAAAAATTATTTTAAAGTCTGACGACTGGTTAAAATGTAATCATTAAAATATCAACTTGAAACAAAATTTTTAGTTATACTGTCTTTAAAAAGCTATTTAAAATATATCTTGAGTTGAGGATCAATGAAATAAATTATTTTCAGAATGTTGGAATCTAATTTTACCTTTCGAATCTGCTTACATGGAAAAAATATGTATATTAATTTCATTTGATTTTAAATACCGAATTCTCTTTCTATTCCAATTGAGACGTTATAATAAACAGAAATTTTTATTTCGTTTTTTGTTTTCATTATTTTTATTAAAAAATATTTTACGAAATTTAAAATTTGTTTTTCTGTATTGAATAAATATCGAATATTTGGAGAAAAAAATTAAGATTTTCACTTAAATAATCATGCATCACATTACTTAAAGTTTGATGTTTCAGACCTCGTTTGATTTTTTTCAGGCAATCAAAGTACTTTAAATATTCCTCTCTAGGTGTGGGAAAAAAGAAGCCAGCTCAGGTATCAACTTAGTCTTTGATCGCCTTAAAAAGTAACAGGGCATTTTCAACGTAATTCTTTAGTTATAGTTCAAGTTACCACCAAAGCCATTTCTTATCTTTCAGTTCAAATTAAGTTTATAAAAGATAGAGACCTTATCCAGTATAGGTAATAGCAATTTTAAAAAGAATTTTCGTAAAATTACATGGAATCGATTTATTTTTAACAGCCAATTTCACTGTCTCAATTTAGCAATCTGGACTTTACTTTAAAAGTTTAATGGTTCAAATACTACTTAGACCTAATTTTTTTTTTTTTTTTTTTTTTTTTTTAACTACTAGTTGAACTAACCTTGGTGATTAACCTGAGTTAAACCTCCAGTTGAACTAACCTGAGTTAAAAATGATTATTAAGAAAATTTTTCACTTCTTCACTTATTAATTCAATGAATAATTTAATTATTAATTCTCAAACGAATTTTTCTTCAACAATTCTACGTGCAAAAATATAGATAAGGCTGAAAATTCCGTTAAAATATTATATTTTTAATGTTACATACATCGCTTATTTTTATGCTATAAACCTAAGCGGTATAAAAAGTATAAAATTAAGAGAATTTTTCAATCATCAATTCAAACAATAATTGAACTATTAATTTTCGAGCAAATTTCACGTCAACAATTGTGTATACAAAAATATAGATAAGCAAAAAATTTCGTTAAAATATATTTTTTAATGCTATATACATAGCTTATTTTTATTGTATAAGAGGTATAAAATGAAGAGAATTCCTCAATCATCAATTCAATAAATCCTTTAACTATAAATTTTTGAACACATTTTGCTTCAACAATTGTACGTGCAAAAATACAGATAAGGCTAAAAATTTCGTTAAAAAAAAATTTTTTAACGGTATACACATAGCTTATTTTTAAGGTATAAATCTACAATTTTTTTGTTTCATTAAATCCTGAATAGTTTTCAAAATAAATTTTTTTTCTTCTTTCCCTTGGAAATAATTTGATAGCATTTTCATTTGTGTAAGATGTCAAAATTGCGTATACAATAACTATTCCTTTCTGTCGGATAAGCTTTTTTATTTCTGACAACGGAGCATGAATTTATTAGAGAGAATGGTGTGCCTGGATCTTATAATTTCCACCCACAGCTTTAACAGGAAGAAAAAAACCCTTTGAATATTTAAAGTGTCATTCAGAATAACTCTTCCTTTTCTGTGAATATTTAATAAATAGCTTGATGCTGGGTTTCGTCTTGTTATTTTTATATTTATCGACTAAAAAGAGAAAATAGGTCTCGGAGATTTAGCAGTCGACAAAAATTTTCCACTCGAGTTTTCGAAAATTAAGTTACGTATAAATGCTAACGTTTACTCTATTAAAAATATATATATATATATTTGCTTAGTAATTTTAACACAAAAATTTTCTTTTAGCTTTCTTAACCAAGAAATCAAATCTTTTCTTTTGCCGTTCTATAAACTAGCACATCGCTCAAATTTTTCGTTTGTTTTTGGAAAAGGAATTTCAAATTTTTATTGAAAAGATTAGTCGACAAATGAGCTCCTTGCTTGCTTAAAAATTCCCTTCAAGAAAAGTAATTAAGTAGAAATGGATGTGTGAATATGTGTCTGAATATACGTATATGTATATATATATATATAAAAGCATATTTAAGATGTGGTTCTGTAAAAAAAATCCTAAACATATATTTTAATTGTTTTTGAAATATTTATCCAAAAATATTCAGTTTTCGGTGTAATAACAGAGTGTGTCAGTTTTTGTATTTATCTATTTAAATATTCTAGCCTTTTGAAAATTGACTTTTTTTCCCCTTTTCTAATGAACTGTTTTCTCTGTTTACAATCACCGTGTAATAGTTTACATTTTTTAGTTCATATTTTTGAAAAATAAGATTTTGACTTCACTAATACATCTTTTTTAACAACTGATTTTCCATTTGAATACATAACCTGACCTTTATTCGAGAATAAGAGTAATGTTTTAAGAGCATTAGTAAGCAATTGAATTCATATTCTGTGAATATTTATTCTACAAATAGAAAATGATTTTGTTAAATTTGATACTCCAATAACTTTTTAAATGTATAGATAAACATGTTATTTCAATAACTAAATGTAAACTTAAATAAAAGGCTCCTCAGTCCAGGATAATTTTAAAATATTCGTCTTTAACTATAATCTTAAATATGATATGAGCCCTAATACAAATTTTATTATGACCCACAAATTTTGAATAGTGTTATTTTCAACTTATTATAGTTTTATTTACTGGTTATAATTTCCTTTATTTATACTGCATATCAATTTTTGCTTACACCTTTAATTCTAAGCGAATAGCTGATTCTCATTTATTAAACCTGTAAAGTCAAGTAATCGGTGTATTTAACAAAAATCCCTGATAAGAAAATTTAATTTGCGTTCTGAAATATGTGATGACCCAGGCATTTCTGCGCAACAAAAGAGGGATATTGTAATTATTTCTTCTTTGCTCATCAGTCCCCAGGATAGTTGGGATTTTTTTTCCCGGGTTTAGTCCCTTTCAACACAAGAGTAAAGTCATTACGTACAAAAAGTCCCTCTGGAAAGAAAACAATATGCCTGTCTTGAATATATATATATAATTCCAACATATGCAATAGAGCTTTACTCACCATACCTGCATTCTGAACATGCAGGCATGCTGAGTATCAAATTGTCGTTCTGCTCTTGGGGAATATTACATCATTCATCAAGCAATACTCACGAAGTTCCGGTAGACATGTGGGAGGGGATTGGCGGGCTGCAATTCGTCGGCCAAGGATGTGTTACATGCTCGATTGGATTCAAGTTCAGTGAGTATGCTGGCCAGTCCATACAGGTGATATACTCCGATTGAAGGCATTCATCTGCAATGTTTGCACAGTGAGGAGGAGCATCATCATCCATAACAGAAATTCTGCACCCATGGTGCTCCGAAACAAACGTACATGTTGTTTCAGAATGACATACCGATATATGTGGGCTGTCATGGTTACATTCTGAACATGCAGGTGAATTCTGGAACCCATAATAATTCCTCCCAAAACGAGTAATCTTGCACAACCATAAAGGTGTCATTCAAATGTGTTCTCTTAGCGGTAACGGGTATCTGGCCATCTCGATATGAAAGTCCGGCGAGAATCAAATTAAAAGCTAAATCTGGACTCGTCGGAAAAAAATCACCCAAGATCACTGTTGTGGTGTCCACAATGCATGCTCTCTACTCCAGGCTGGGGACAGTGAGTTGTGGTAAGTGGAACACATCTGAAAGGCCTATGAGCATATAGACCAATCTGCCCTAAGCGTCTGTACACGGCCAGCCTTGAAACTGTCGTACCGGTAGCTGAAGAGACAGGTCTGATGCTGTGCTCCGTCAATTTCTTTTGGCAGTATCTTCCAAATAATGGTCCTCATTCGGCGTTGTAACTCGGGAGTGACGTGTGCTGTAACGTTAGCTCACATTACCATCATCTTGGAACCGAGGCCAAAGCCTGGAGATGACACTCTGGGCAATTCCATGTTCCTCGGATACTTCCAGCTTGGTACGCCCACATTCCAGACGGCCGATAATTCTACCAAGTAAAACATCATCCAAATGCTTCCTTTATGCCATAACTATGTGATTATTACACTGAAAGGCTTTTAATGCGCTTGTGAACAATTTCACTTCTTTGCAACCATTCCTTATATACCCCTCTTTTACACTCTCGTCATTGTAACGTACTATCGGTGCCATCTAATGGATTCTTGTAATTTGCATATTATTCTTCAAGATATGTGTGATAATTCTATTTGTGAATTTTTTATTTTAGAGAGTTCCATTTCTGTGTGATTCTAATTTTTTCGTAATTTATAGTCATGAGTGTATGTTGTAGAACATCGTCGTGAATTATTTTGTAGAGCATATATTTTTAAGAATTAAACTTACTTTTCATACATTCAACTTTAATCTTAAACTTCATTTAAAAATATTTGTCATTTGAGTTTTTATTTCAGTATCCTGCATATAAAAAGTATCTAATGTACGTTCTGCTTATAATATCGCATTACTTCAATTTGTTCTTTTAACTTACAACTGGGTATGATCCTTGAAACCGAAAAGTAAGGGTTTTTTTCTAAGTAAAATTTTAACGAAGTAAGCACGCAATAAGTTAGATATAACTGATGTATTCATTGAACTGTTCGAAAAGGATAAAAACGAGGAAGTGTAGCATCTGGTAGTATTTAAAACTTTATTATATTTTAAATATTAGAAATTAGAGACACGTATGATAATTTAAAAAATACATCAGATGTAACAGATAAGAAAAAAATTATATTAAATTTCATATTATTTTTAAAGTTATCAGAAAGTGCATACGCGAAATTCCGGAAGCAAAATGTGCTTCCGGAAATTTAGAAGTATAGTACCATTACATTTTTAGTTTTAATAGTTAGCGATTCGTCTGTACTAAATGGGCGATTTCCAAAGACACTCTAAATATATTCAGAGTTGGATTTGTAATTGCTACCTTTCTAGAAATAAAGGAATCAATAATTAAAAGAATGTAAATTCAACCCTTTTCCCACTCGTTTTCGAAAATGTTTCTGAAAGACTTCCCAGTTGGCGATTTCTACCAGCAATCTGTTCATTGTTTCCAGCCCGAGTTTAAAAGTCTTTAATTGCGACTGGTCAGATTCCTATGTGCGGCACATTTACGAAGAGGGTGGAGAGGAAAGAAGAGTGGGGGAGTGGTGATAGTTCAGAATAGAGTGCGTGGAACGCGGAAGGTACCAGTTGGGGGATTGCAGACTAATATCTAACTCATTACGCATGTAATACACGCGTCTCGAGTAACGTGGCGACAATCACAGAGACACCCCTAGCCACCCCCTGCTCCTGGAGAGTGAGAAAGGGGAATTTTCCCCTTCCTCACATTTACTGCTGGGATTATTTTGTTGGATGAGACAGCCCCCTACCCATGGACATTCGTCAGGATTTGTGTCAGCGTGCTGGTTCCTTATTGCAGCGATCTCCCCACGTCCGCCACCCCCGACGGATGGGAATTAGATTTGGGTTTTAAGTAACATAATGGAGTGCCAGAAGTCTTTCTGTGCTCTCGCTTTAATAACATGTAGATCCGCAAAATAAGATTCAACATTTCTGGAAAACGTGGGAGGGCACTTTTAGACAGGAATGTTTTTACAAATGAAAAATCTCGAGTTAAATTAATATTTTTCATTCTTGTAAGGTATAATTTATTTTGGCAACAAAGTTCGAGGGAAATTTTTTAAAGTAGTTAACTATGAAGAATATCCCTAAAAATGGTCAAAATAATTTGACATAAAAAAGTTTTTCAATTATAAAGAGATTTTTGTGTCTTTAATCATACACTAAACTGACAGTAGTATCATTTAAAACAGGACAACAATAATTTTTATTTTCATTTTGAAAGATCCATAAATGGGTAATATATAATAAATAAAATAAAAAACATTAATGAAAGCTATAAACTTAAGAGTACAGCAACAAATGATAGAATAATATTGACTTATTGGCCCAAGTGCCGAGTAATTTTTGGACGTTCTTTCTTCTTCGCATCTCTTTAATATGTTAATTTTTTTTGACGAGTTTTCTGACTTTTTTGGCAGCTTGGATTTTTTATTACGTCATAAAGACAGAGAGCACTAAGGACAATTAACAATATTCTATTTTAACAATCCTAGCACGTACATTATAACGGCACAATTTAGAGGATCGCTTTAATTATATATTTTCTTTAAAATTTTTGTGAAAATAATTGAATTTGTTTTCTTTTTTCTTTTTTTATGAATTATTAGCCATGAGGTAGTTTGCTTTTCTTTTAAATACTATTTATTGACTCCATCATTTTACTCTGTTTCAAATAGGTTTCAATTTTATGGAAATTTTGTATTGTTATTAATATTTGGAATTCAGGTTTTTAAAATATTAAAGATACACCTTTTAAAATTTTCTGAAATTTTTATCTTTTTCTATTCAAAAACGTTGAAAAATTCCAGTTTCATTGCCCAGCTATCAGGCCTTTCAGTTTTGATAATGTCATTTCTTATTCTCTTGAAATCCATTAGAGCTTCTTAAATCATCCTTAGAACTGCTCAATATATCTTCATAAGAACACGCGCGTCTGAAGAATACTTCGAACAATGAATTAGAAGTAATATTCCCTTTATTATCAAGATTTTTAGCTTTGCAATCGAAGGGTCTTTAACAAGTGCCTACAAAGAACCTGTCTTTTGGTTTGTGAAAACATTTGTTGTTGGTAGAACTAGAATTATGCTTCAGATCTATTTGCACATTGATGCAAGCTATTTGAACATGATCAATTGGCTTTGGATACCGACTTGGATTTTGAGTGATAACATGTCTCATTTAGTTTGAACTCTTAATATTGGTGAAAAACGTTTCATACAAAAGCATTAATTGATCCACAAACACCAAAGCTATGGTTCTATTACCTATTTCAGTTTCATTCAGCCACTTTCTTGTTGATATAAGCCATTTTATCCTGGTTCATTGGTTTCAGATGAATTTCATTTAATTTGGGAGATCAATCAGTGGGTTGAACTAGTTCGATTCGAAATTGCTCAGATGAATGTTTCTGGAAAACATCGATTAATATATGTTTACAATACATAACCATAGTTTGCATATAATTTTTAATGGGTTCTCCAGCCAGGCTCGATTAATATAAACTATTTAATCAGGGTCACATGGCTTCCAAATCATCACGTCTATTTCAGGTGCAGAATCAGATTATATTGACTCTTTCAATCTGAAATCCAAAAGTAGTTGAGAGACATTTTTTTTTTTAAATAAAATATTGATTTTTCTGGAAATGCCAAAACCATTGTTCCCAAGCCAAATCAAACTGTTTCGAATCACTTGTAGGTTGACAAAAACTGTTTGACTATCACTGAATTGGTTTGGACATATGGCACACATTTCGATTGATGACTCGGTGGCATCAACTCTTCTGATTCGAAACCAAAAATATACCGAAATACATTTTGTTCGAATATTTAAACCGCTTCGTGAATGCCAAAATCATGATTAGACACTCACCTTTATGTTGGTTCAAGCCATTCGCTTTTTAAACAGAGAGAGAGAGAAAACCAATCACTTTATGTTTAGATTAATTTCATGGTTTCGATTGGCAAGAAAGATTCAAAGTTTTTCTTTTTTTAGTATGGTTAAAAATTTTTTTGCTAGTATAATCAGTGTGTGTCAATGTACATTTTCCGGAAAATTGACTATTTATTTATTAATAATTGGCAATGCAATAATATCGTATCCCTTATTTGTGAGCAGTTTTAGAAATTAATTTTAGACACTCTATAATAGAATTAAAAGTTTCATCACTTCTCTTATCCAATTTCTAAAGCTTAAGCCATTTAAGTAATTAATATTAAGCTCATCTGGTTAGGGTAGATTTTGGTTCACAGTGGATTGTTGATTCGATAATTTAACATGAATTTTTTAACAGATTATAAATTTCTTCTTTTAATAAAATTATTTCTTAATTGATACATTTATTAAAATCAGTTTAATAATTAATTTAGTTAATGGAATAAAGAGTACACAATAATTAAAATACCATAGATTTTCCAACAAATAGGGTACCAATGAAACCCACTCGAAATACAATTTATTGAAGAATTAAGTAGAAATTATGATGGTGTGGGAAATTATACTGATCAGAATGATTAAAAAGTAATGTTTTTAGCATATTTGCCATTTATTTCAAGGGATTTTCTTAATAATGCAGCGAAACGAAACACCTTTTTCATTGGATTGGTAAACATAAATGTGTGGATTGGATTTTTGGTAAACATAAATGTGTGGATTGGATTTTTGGTAAACATAAATGTGTGAGCCAGATTGACATGGAAACCTATTAGACAAAATTGTACACTTGATAAGTATTTTATATTTATCTAATGACTTCGGATCTCATAAGAGAAAGAAACTCTGCTCTTACATATATATTTATAGTAAATAATTTTTTGGAAATATTTATCTTATATCTTCAAATTATGATAAATAAGAGAGTCTGTTTTATTCCATATTCATAGTACTTTGGACGTTATAACTCGCAGATATTATCTCATCACAATATTTGTCTTATATTTACAAAATCTCAGATGTTCCGTGTGGATCTAAAACGCCTTGCATAGTTTAGTATATTAATGGTTAAATAATTCCTAAAAATTAACTGCTTTTCATCATTTTTATGTGTCATTGAGATGTCGCTGTCTTTTTAGAAACATATATCTTACCATTCTCACTGTCACATGTGGATTTAATTATCAGAAATTGGGGATTTTCTAATAGTGAAATCTATCAATTTGGTTTCTTTAATAATCTCTGAACTGTAACGTTCTCTGTCCTAAATTTTTTCTTCTTTTCGGAAAGTTAAGGTGAATTGTTTTTTACGGGAATGATAATTATTAGAATTAACTGCTGTTGTTCTCACTATTTAAATCATTGATAGCATTTGTTGCCTTTGATATTTGTGAGTAAGTTCGTAGTAACATACTTTAAAATTGTATAGATTATTTCCAATGAATTTTCTTTGCCTGATATGCATGCTTTATTAATTGTGTTGAGTCTTGTGTAAATGTTTTCCGATTTGACTTCTCAACATTTACTTTTTATTGAGTAATAAATTATAACGTCCACTTTTTAATCACTGATAATCTTGAATGAAACTTATCTATAGGTCTTTATTCATTATTTTCCTATTATATTATTGATTAGCAAACTTTCATGGGCTTAGTGGTAAGATCATGTTCTTTAGAGTAGAATATCCGTAGTTTGCTCCTGTCTCAGTTCAACAACTGAAGACAGATACTGCAATTCTATTTTATTCGTTTTCCTCAGGTGGAGTATTTATTTGTAGCTTTCTACACAGAGACCCCTCATAATGCCTTGCAACACTTCAGTAAGAATCACAAACTGTAAGAAATCAAAATGGGGCTTATGTTAAATATTTTACCGCTCTTTATTATTAGGCTTTTCTCTATACACTGTCAATTTTCAAATCTTCATTTATTTCAGATATTCAAGTGCCTAATGTCTTTACCACAAAGAATTTAACCGGTGTGTTGTCACTAAATGTTAATGTGTGCGTGCATGTGTTCTTTCAAACAAATGTATAAAAACACACATACATTAACATTTAGTGACATCAGCAGCCTAAACCTTCTAACTTCGATTCATAAATACAAATACTCCGTAGTACGATCATCTGAACAACAATAGAAGCGCCACACAGCAATGTTTCCTGCTGATTATGATACTATAATAAATTCCTTAGATAAGTATATAAATTACTCCAATTAATTTTCCCAGCCTAAGAACTCGATTAGAAATTAGTTTCATAACTGAATCCCCAAGAAACGATTAATATTAACCGTCACATAATATCGCACTACCATTTATTTGTATTCTCCAATGAACTTACACGTGAATTCTGATGAACAAATACCCTCCAAATTAAAATTATTACTTCCAGTTCTATTGCAAAATGTCAGCAAATAATGTGTACAGCTTTAAGCATTACTATTTCATCATATGACACTGTGAAGATTTGGTACCTAAAGTTCGATGACACTGTGACTGTGAAGACACTGACACTGTGAAGATTTGGTACCTACAGTTAAACAAGGACCTTGACATTCAAAAAGCAAAGCACTCTGGCCATCCTTCTCATGATGATGAGGGGGCCCTCCTCTAAGAACTTGTGGCATAAAATAAGTTTTCAACTACTCGAGAGCTAGTTAAAGAGTTAGACGTTGTTGCCATTTCCATTAGTCAAGTTATGCGTCATATATATAAATTTGACGTACTACGAACAACTATACTGTAGTAATCAGAAATGTAGCAAAAGAAATAGTAACTACTCCCCAAATGTTCAGTCTGTAAATGAGATCCTTGTAGTAATTATTCATTTTACAGTAATTATGCTTAAACTAAAGCGAAAATTAGCGAGAGTATTCACTAATTTCGCATTGTTAAATAATGTTTTGAAGATTGTGATCTAAAATCCTGTATCAGGAATATGAGATTTCATCATGGCTATAGGATTATCTTGATCAATTTTCATACCTTTTTACTCTATGATTTTTAAAAGATTTAATTTCTGTAACAGAATTACCATCCTCTACCTTATACATGTTCATTATGATTTCTTCTGAAAAATCTATCAAAATACAGTTTTCGATGACTGACAAATGCGGCTTTATTCATTGTTGTTCTACATGAAATTAGATCATAACTAAAGAGCTGGAAGGAGTTATGAAATTAACGATCTGTAAATGAAGGACTCTTTTGACTTTCCTGTGAATTGGCAGAGCAACTTTGAGAAACCAACATTCATTTATCTGTTCATTTTAACAGGGCAGAAAGAAAATTTAGAATGAATCATGAGGGCTTCGTTAAGTGTCTTAAGTCTACATTCTTATTACTTACTGCTTCCTCCTTCTGGCATGTAATTAAATTCTTGTTTATTACATGCCAGAAATTTTTTCTTCTAGAATTAATGAATGATTAATGCTTTTCATCATTATTCATTTTACTTCTTACTTGAATTTTATTTTGATTTGTACAATAACTTATACATTTTGAATCATTTCTTTCTTAAATTAATTATTTTTTCAATTAAATTCTCATATAGATACATTCAAGTTAGATAATTTTTTCGAAATCTTTTGAATACCATTGACAATACAACAAATTATTTACTGATTTTTTTTGTTTGGGTTGCAAAACACTGCTTGTTGAACTTTGATTAATGTTGATTTTTTAATCATGATTTTAAAGTATTATATTTTTGGTAGGAATAAATATTAGCTGTTATAATCGTATACCAATCAATTTAATTTTTCAGTTAAGAACTGTATCGATAAATTCTTAAATGTACCCATCTTTTTACGAAAAATTTTAGAAGCATAATAAACTCATTGTTTGCTTAATATATAATTTCAAGTTAAGTTTATAAAGTTAGTTTATGATCTCAATTGTAACAAAAACTACAATATCTATAATGGAAATTGAATAAACGTGTAACCTAATGAATATAAAATTTCATAAATTTGTTTTCAGGGATCAGTAATTTAGAAACCTAGGAATCGTTTACAGAAAAAAGAAATTTGTATTCTAAAGTATTATTTTCCAATCAATGAGTTTTCTGGATGTTTCAATCTCTATAGTATATAAGACACTTTTGCAAAGACAACAAACTATTGCAGTTAGTAATACAAGATGCTTTTGATTCAAATAGTAAAATATATTCTCGTCAATCAAAGAACAGACAACTATTCAATACCATTTCCTTTGTTGTACAACATTTAGTGTTTAAAAACATACCATTTCAAAATAAATTTTCCATCTCTTAGTTCAGATTTTCCTGGGCTTTAATTGTTGCCAAAACTTTTCATGTTATGCCAATATCGTCTGAAATGATATTAATTATAAGAGAACTGTATCATCTCAGATTGAAAAAAAGATTTTGTGTTTGATTTTTAATACAATAGTAATGATTGACAAGAGGAATAAAAGAATATAAGAAATATTACTTTTAATACAAAAGTAATGATTGACAAGATGAATAAAAGAATATAAGAAATATTATGTTTGAGAGAAAAGTAAGAGCTAATGCAAATCCTAAAGTTCAAATGTTGAATTTAATGAAAATTAAAAATTTTAGTACATGCTCATTGTAACTAATAATTTAAGGATGATCTTGTTTACTGGGTTCTAATTAAGTAAACTTTCATAAGAAGTATTGTGTTTGATTTTTAATACAATAGTAATGATTGACAAGAAGAATAAAAGAATATAAGAAATATTACTTTTAATACAATAGTAATGATTGACAAGATGAATAAAAGAATATAAAAAATATTATGCTTGAAAAGTAAGAGCTAATAAAAATCCTAAAGTTCAAGTTTTGAATTTAATGAAAATTAAAAGTTTTAGTACATGCTCATTGTAACTAATAATTTAAGGATTATCTTGTTTACTTGGTTCTAATTAAGTAAACTTTCATAAGAAGAAATATTGTGTTTGATTTTTAACACAATAGTAATGATTGACAAGATGAATAAAAGAAAGCAAAAAAAGTTACTTTTAGAATTTAAACATTTCACATTTTTTCATTCCACTAAATGGTCAACAAAATATAAGAAAAAAGTCTAAAGCTGCTGTTGTTTTTACTTTCCCTCTCTTAAAAGCACTTTCAAGTGTTTTCCACTTTGTTCGCATTTTAACTCTTCGCTTGTTTCTGTCTCACATTTCAAAGTTAGACTTTTAATGGCTTTAAAGTATCCCTAACGCTTCAATTCTTTTTTTAAACAGTTTTCTCTTCCTCTAGACAGTCACGACACTGTTATCCACTTTCGTGCCCTTCTCCTGATTATATTTCCCTCAATTTTCCCTCTTTCATGCCGCTTTCTTCCCTTCAGAAGAGTTCAGGTTCCTCAATTTTAAACTTCTTCCCCCTTTTTTTCTTCGAGAAGGCCACGCTCACTTCGCATACAACTTGGCTGAATTAGATTAAAGTGAGAGTGATTGATAGAATGAAGCACTTCTGAGAAAAAGGAGATGTTTTTCCTGGGGTCGAGATTATTTTACCCTCTGAGTCTTTTTTTTTTTTCCCTCTCTTTTGCTATTATTCATTTTCTTCTCGGACAGTGACTGCAGAGGCGGATAAAAGTTAGCATCGATTCGAAAACCAGGAGAAATTACACCACTTTGCAATAAGTGCCTCAGAATGAGATGAACCCTACCGTTGAGTGGCCAGTAAATGGTGCTAATTGAGAAATCTTATAACTATTTGGTTGTCATAGAAACAGCCTTCTTTACTGGGTTCATTGAATCATAAGATTGACACGTATCAAATGCTTAGACTTAAGAACTCTTTTCGAATCAATATATTACATAAAGTAAGCTTACAAGAAAGTATCTGAAAAAGTTCTCAACAATTTCACTGCTTTATAATTTACATTTAAGAATTAGGAAAGAGCTACATTGCATATCAAGTGGGTGTAAAACCTTAAGATTTTGAAAGTTTATAGCTACTAACCGACCATATTAAAAGATTAGTTTAAATGTGACTTAATGAAAATGTCTGAGAGGTATATTCGATCTTGTATTTCATCAATTTAAAAGATCATTGAAATAAACAGACATACGTGTACATTTGTTGGAAATGGTTCACCTGTATATGTTTTGATAACGATTTTTCTTTTCGGGTATTTATGTTGAATATATGTACATGCACAACATATATTTGTATGTATATACATGAAATACACTTCCTTATAAAATACATCACCGAAATTAGGGAAAATATACACCCTTTTTTATGATGTATCCCTTTTTGAATTGTTTTTTGCATAATCAAGAAACTCTTTTGTAAAAATATTTGATATATATAAAATATAATCCTTTTTTTGCTGAAAAATTATTCCGATGTGTAACTTTAATCTTTTTATAATTGGTTTTAAATATTACCCATTAAATATCTACAGCTATACAAAATTCAACTAAGTAATAACTCATGAAAGCAATTAAGTCTGGTGAAAAGTTTGGTACTTAGTAGTTTAAATTATTATAAAAATATGAAATTTATTCATTAACCTCTTATATTCTTGTTACAACTTTTGGATTTAGATAATCACCAAATAATAGATGATACATAGACGAACGAAATTTGCATTGTATTACAGCAGCATATTATCCTCTTTAATGATATTTAAATATATTATATTCAACTATTTTTACAATTATTTTCAATTAAAAACAACATTGTAAGTAACTAAAACAATTTAATTTTCACAATAATTTATCAAAAATTATTTAAATAAATATCTATTACACATGATTTAATAATGCAGTTAATTTAACGATAGGTCAGTTTTTAAGTAAAGAAATTTTAGAGAAATTTTCACTGAACGCTGAAAAATTCATAATAATGAATGATAAATTCGTAAATATATGTCTCTCCAATGTAATTAGTTCATATGATAATTAAGTTTTTAGCAGTCTAAGAACAATTAAAGTAATTTTAGTTTCAATATATGAACTAGTCCATAGATAGTGCCTCATACTCACTTATCACAAGAGTAGAAATAAAGAAAGCTCAAATAATTGAACCTAACTTCCGCTTCTAAAAAAAAAATTAAAAACACTGCAGCCATTTTGCAACATTTGCCGAAATCAAACCTTAGACATTATATTCCCCAGACCGCAATCCTATGACTGAAGCAGGGTAAGCCCTTATAAATAGGTTTTTAATGATTTTAATTACTGTAAAACTAGATAAAAATTTCTTGACAGGCAACTTAAATTTGTGCTGATTCTAAAATAAATGTATATCAATATACACACACACACTTGGAGTAAAATTTTAAACTCAGAAGCTTATAGTAATTTTGAAGAAACTTGATTCTAAAAACTTAGATAACGTTTAATGTTTTCCATATAAATGATAACAAACAAGTTCAAAACTTGCGGTAAAAAGTATACTTCATATCTAGTCGTATCTTCTTTCTTCGATCTTGTGTCAAATTATTATTGTTAGGAGTTTGTCAGCAAGTCCAGTTTAAATGCGAAATATAAGTTTGAAAAATATTGATATTTAAGCCAACTTTTGTACATAAATGCATGTTAACGGTTTAATTTAGTCTAGAAAATTAGAATGCACACATATTAAATAAAGTTAACTTGTGAAATTTTAGGAAAATTTTAAGAATAGATACTGTGGTAAAGTATTTAAAGCCTTGATCTAAATTACATATATTTAGATTTATTTTCAAAATAAAATTGTAAATATTTATTTTAAAATAAATTAAATACTTTTATTTAAGGTTTCTTTGTGAAATTTTGAGAGATATTGTTAATCTCTCCAATGTTATTAGTTATACTAATCAAACCATTAGCAAAATGAAAAATTTCTGTTAAATTTTTTTTAATATCATTGTTTTATGCTAGCATACAAAGATAAAATTTTGTGATTTGTTTGGCATAAAATTGTGTTTTAATAGTTTTCTGTTATTTTGCACAAGCAATATTTACTCTATCTTTAAAAATGTCGCGAACTTCACATAACTGATTGTAAAATTATTTAAACTTTGTTTCGGAGCTTTAGAATGTCTGATAACACTGTTTACAAAAAATATTTTAGTTAAATTATGTAATTTGTTTAACTACATTACATAACAGAATTTTAAAGCTGAGCGTAGCAATAAATTGCTTAGTTTATCATTTAAAAATCATACATTATAAATTTAGGAATCATTTAAAAAGGGTTAGAAACTTTTAAAAATAATACCTTGGTTTACATTATTTAATTATTTATATTATTATTATTTAATTATATTTTTTGCATTTAATATTATTTAAGATCTTTTGAAAGATTTGACTTTCAAGAGGATGAGGTTATGGAAATTTATAATACTGAAATTTTTCCTTAAAAATTAAAAAAAATCATCAAAAATACAATTATCAAATATAAATGCAAATAGAGTTTTAAGATCAAAATAAATAAATTCTTTTCTTTCAAAATATGCCACCAGCTACTTTTAATATTCTTTTAACACTTTTCTTTGAACTCGAAATTTACTTTAAGAGTTTGCAAAATTGGTTTCTTTTTAGTATTATTAATTTGTCTTTTTATACAATTAAAAAGAATTAAGCATGTATTTTGTACATTTCTACCTTTGATTTCAATGCTAAAAAATAATTTAAAGCGTTACATAACTTTTGTATTATAAATAAAAACAATGTGCGTGTTTTAATTAATTAAAATAAATTAACATATTGATCAAGTATCATTGTCAACTTCTGAGATGATATTTTTCAGCCTAAACTCTACACCGAAGTTACACTTTGTTCGACAATATTTAAGGATCCATTGGCCGTCTTTACATTGATAGTTTGGTGTTGAAGTCGCAATATATCAAACCTGATGCCAACTGCATACGGTTGATTTTCTACCAACTATATCACTTAAAAATTGCACTTTTGTTATAAATACAAGAAAGATTTGTTTATTTATTTATTATTTATTTATTTATTTTTTATTTTTTTGCAAAGTATATCTTTGGAACTTGAATGGTTTATAATTACGTATTCCATTTTATATCTTTCTAAATAATTATAACAACTCCCACTAAATAACGACTACTTCTTAAAATTAAGTGGGAGGATGTTGGTAACTATAGCCACTTAATATTCTTCCACTTACCAATAATTTTAAGATTTATATCATGTTCAATACTTACACACACTAGCTTTTTATATTTACTCAAGACATACAGCGAAAGTACAATATAAATATTTAACAGATCGATAATTTTTTGATAATTGTCTGTAAATATAATTTTAATAAAAGCCGATATTGCTGAATAATTAAATAAACTAATTCAAATAAAATAATTTGTATTATTGTTTAAAGTTTAAAGAATATTATACTCTGTTTTTGAAATTTTTAGAATAATTAATTAGCATTTGTGTACTTGTATATAACAATATTCTAATTATATTTTAAGATTAAGATATTGCATAAATTCTTGTTACAACCATGATTATAAGTTTATAATGATATTTTGAATAGCTTTGCCAGTTTCAGAATCATTTTGTTGTAATCTTTTTTCCGTTAAGATATTCCAGTATACTTTTGTATACTTTTGTTGTATACTTTTTGTTGTATACTATTTGTTGTTACTGTATTCCATGTATACTTTTTTCTTTCATTTATAATGTTCAAGTTACAATGTAAAAAAAATGTTATCACATAATACATTTAATTAATTATCATAATTTTTTTCAATTTAAAATAAAATGTATTGTACTTCTTCATTGTAAGATTATATAAATTTATCATAAATTTTCGCTTCCATTAACAAAGATCAAATCTATTATGAAATTGAAGGAAAAACAATAATATATCAATCAAATTTGAATCAATTTTGAAAAATTAATTTATGTAATGTAAAAAATTTTGATAGTTATAAAATTATCATTAATCAAATTTATTTTAATTAATTTTGATTGTTAAGTTTTTAATAGTTTTGCTTCATTTTAAAAATATTTAATGTTTTACATAGATATGTGACTAAAATATATTCTTTATTTTGACGATATATTGATTCAAGTATTAAATACAATTTTTTTATTATCTTAATTTTATTTAAATTTTTAATAATGCATACTTAATATTTGCTAATTTCGACCAATTTAAATTTATTAAATTCAATTAAAGTTTATGAGTAAATATTCTGAATAAGTCTAGAACAAAAAGTGTCTCGAAGTTTAAAACAGTCTTTCTTTTCTATTCCTCAATTATGTTCCAAAATGAAGCAGCGTGCCTTTAAAATCTCCCATCGGTTATCCGGTAGTTTATTCATTAAATAGCCCGGCAGATCGTGTCGCAGGCTCCACACCAACGATGCGGTTGTTCTCAGCCGAAATAATTCTGCGCGGGACGGATTTTTATGCCTCCACTTGACTGCCTATGTTGATGCATGAAGCCCCTCGTGGCTTTTCTGAAAGCATTTCTATTTTCTCTTTTTCATATGATTCCATCAATAGAAGGCCATAAACGGTGGGTTGACAGGGCGCCGCCATTCTCCGCCCTAAGATTGAAAAGCCATTTCTCCACCCTCCCCTCACCTAGCCCTCCATCTCGCGCTCTTTTCGGTTTTTATCTTGGAGCACTTTTTCTTCGGCTGTTCTCATATTTCAGGGCAAGTTAAAGGACGATCCAGCTTTTCCTCCCCTCTAAGGGCCGGACACTCCCCTTCCCCCCAGGTAATTATTGGAGGCACTAAATTGACCGCCGAAATGTGGTGGCAAGACCTCCGACAATCAACTGAGGCAGCTTCAGAGTAGAGGGTGACCCGAAATTGAGGTCCGGTCTCTTCTTCCAGGGACCGTATATGCTCCGGTCAGGCTGGTGAGAGGACTAGTTGAGAAGGCTTTGTTTTATTTAGAGCAATACATTAGCGTAATGGATGGCTCTTTTAATGGTGGAAATCCAGAACTTCTTTCGATATGTTTATTTTTTTAACTTTTGTCTAGTGAAGAACCTCTAGAGAGCCACTGTGTTTAACCACATCAACTGCTTCTTAAACTTGATCATTTCATCAATTGTCAAGTACCATAGAAACATCATTCATGTAAATAGAAAAATATCCTTTCGGGTAAAATTAAATTGCAAAACTATGTTGTTATGTAAACAGGAATACACACACTGGCACGTATTTGGTCTTAATCACGTATTTACGATTCCTTAAAAAAAACCGAAACTTGAAATTGACTCTTCGTAATTTGAAGTTTTTCAATCACAAATAAATTTGATATTTCATTCTAAATATTGTAGCTTATTATAAACTAACATTATTTTTTTTTCAAGAATATTCATTAAAAATATAATTCAATCATTATAACAACACAATACTAACTGCAACGAATTTTGAGTTTATCATTTTTAGTGTAAAGCTGTTATATAATCACGAGATTTTAGTTTAAATATCGTTTTTAGAATTATTTAATTAATCTTTTAAAAATTAGTATTACATATTCACAAAATTCTTGAAATATAACTTTAACTGTGGTAGTTCTCTCAATATTCATGAAGGAATTCAAAATTTTATAATGAAGTGAACAATTCCTATAACACAATGTATTTCTTATATTTAACTTTGCCTATTTAAAAGTTCTTTTTTTTACTTCTACATTTTAAAATTGCATTCTTATAATTCTTATATTTATATATAACATCTAAATGTTATTTCCTCTAATATTTTCATAATGGATGTGATTTATTTATTTTTAATGAGTCGTAAGATTCACATTATCTAAAAATCTCTCTGTGAATTTAAGTAATAAAAAATTTATCTTGCAATTGGAATTAAGAATAGATTCAAAGGAAAAAATAAAATTCAATGGTAACAAATTATCAATTTTACTATGTAATATTTTGTCATTTAAAAAATTGAATCAAAACTTAGATATATGTTGGGATTTTCAAAATTAGGTACATGTAATGACCAAAATAACCAAACTTCATTAAAATTAGCATTATTATTATTTATTGCTGTATTTTTAAATTTTTATTGTAACTTTAAGCATAATCTGTCGTATTCTTCAAACAGTTGCGCTTAAATATAACTTTCTATTTTCTAATTAAATCTAACACTGGATTTATATATGTTTTGTTTCGTATTAACATATTGAATTAAATGCATCACAAAAATTAAACTGAAATATAATTCAATATATAACAGTGAAAAATAAAAATTAAAATAAAAAAATAAATAATTTAATTCACTGTAAATAAATAAAAATTATATTTCCTTTAAGGAATTTGAATACTTTTTTAGATTTTGCAACTGTTAGGGATAATATAAAAATTGAGCATGAGTAGTTTGCTTATAAGGGAAAATATATTTTAGAAATTTTTTCCATGAATAATAATAATTTTGTAAATAATATGTTACTTAGGTAATAATACAAAAGAATATTTTTTTTGCACAAATTCTGTTAAATCTGCTTATTTTTACAAATTGTTTTTATGGAATTTTTGAAAGCTTAATAAAAATAATTAAATTCCAAACTCAATTAACAAATAATATTAAAAAGTAAATTCAGTTTTCTAAAAGTTCCTGACAATATGATTTTTTTATATAAAATTTATATTAAGGTTAATTTTATATAAAATAATAATAAATTTTCACATATTTATAATTTTACCTATGAATAAATTATTTAGTGTAATTAGTTTTAACAAAAATTGTAGAAAATTACATAATTTAATTAAATCAAGATTGATTTAATTAATAAAGAGTTTTTGCATGTTATTTCATATAAATATTAGCGAGGAAGTGTAAAGGTGTTTTTACGAATTAATCAATGGCTACTGATATCTAGCATTGTTCTTATCGTAACTTAGGTTTAAATCCTTAGAGCAGATAAATATATTTGAAGAATTTTGTCAGGCTTAACAATTGAAATTCAAGTTGTATTATCTATAATAAGCATCAGTAATGTATTGATTATAGTTATACAAATAACTGTTGCTGTCTAACAATTGACCAATTTGTATTCTTCATTTATATCAACTTCTGTTGAAGAACAACATTGTCAAGAAGTTTTCAAATTTTCCTTGTTAAATTTTATAAAAAATTTTCGATTGGTGTTAGATAGATTCTAATAAAGTAAATATTCGCGAAGTGTTAAGTTTTCTTACCTCGACTATATTTTAGTATGTCCTAGATTCACGTATTCATAAATTCAAATATTCAAACGATACGTTACTGTTTTATAAATTTTGAAGTATCCTTAGATAAAAATGTTATGGAAACTTACTCTTTTATATCTAAGAACCATTCTAAAATTATATTTTTTCTGTAGGGTGTGACAATTTATGTTATTGCTGACGTAATTTCCTCATTGAAACCAAAATGTGTGTTACACGAAAACAATTTATTATCTTTGAAAAATCTTGAAACCTCTGGTGTGGGAAATTTTCTTGAAAAACTTTACAACAGATATGTGTATATTATTAGGCATTAAAAGAAATAATCTAAGTATACCTTATACTATATATTATGTGCGTTTGATAAGAAATTATTTTTATAAGTCTTGAGAAGTTGATGGATATTATATTTTTTCTACTTATCTATCGGAGTAATTGCGTGAGATATTTCTGACTTTATATCCCATGAAATATGGTTGGCTATCACCTATTATATTTATCATATGATATCTAATAATGCACATTGGTTAAGTAAAAATATTGACAGCTTTAAACAGAGCCAAACTGTTTGACTGAATCATGTTCAAATAATATACTTGTCAAAACTTTAACAAGCGAGAATGACGAGAAATATTTTCTAAGGCGCAAATAAAATGTCATTAACATCAATAAAAATTAGGGAAAGTATATGAAAAGAAAAAAACTTTGGTTAATTCCTTTTAAGAAAATTCTCAGCTCCATTGGGAAATCTCGGATTTTTTTGATCATTGAAATCGTTCTTCTCACAGTATGTAATTTATATTTTAGCGATGTAAGATATTTCACAAAATTTTAAATAGAGAGGCGTTTTCCTTTTTAGTCCCAGTAATTTATCATTTTTAAATGAAGACATGTCTTTTTTCAGTAATACTTAATTCCATTTAAAATGAATAGTATCAAATGTTCAAAGACAAAATTAAATTTAGAGTGAAATTTTAAAATTATATAAATAACGGAAAACTTGCATTTGAAATATTATTCGTATTTGACGAATAATAACATTGCATTTTTTATTTTTTCACATCAAATTGCTTAATACATAATTTAAATATTTTAAAATAAAATGATGAAAGCAGTATATAAATTAGAATGAAATGAAATATTGTGAAAACTCTCTTTTCAAAAGTAAGAGTTGGTAAATAAAATAATCACACATGAATCAATATACGAAATTATTTTAAACTCTATTTGTATATATGTATTTAATGTATTAAAATTTATATGAAACTGTGAACTAGTTAACAAATCATATTTAAATTTATTTTTAATGTATGGTATATATATTTTATAAGAGGAATTAAAAATAATAATTATACAGGATTATAAATCCTGAAAGGGAGTGTTTTCTATTATTTTAATGTTATTAAAATTTATTTAGGTTATTAATATTATGTAATTAATTATTATTAATTATAATATTTGACTCTTAAAAAATGTTGTTACATATTACTTTGAGTTGAAAAAAGTTTAGACTGTGTTCTAATAAAGGGATATTGTTGTCGAATTTTATGAAGAGGAAAAGTGATTTTACCCTTAAATATATCATGATTACAAAACTTGTTTTACAATAACCTTTTCAGTCGAATTTTAAATTAACTGTGATGCTAAAATCAATTCATATAAGATTGATTCAAAATTTAAAAGGAAAAGGATTATATAATCAGGAGGTTACGATATATTAAACCATCATCATTTAAAATCTCATCGAAAAGTATATACTTAAATATTTTTTTCTAAATATACATAGTGAAGTTAATCTTCATTAAGTCTATTTAGAAATAAATATTTAAATAATAATAATTTATAACATATGGAAAGTTCAAAGCAATTTTCGCTTAAAAGGAAATTGCTTATGTAATCCAAAACGTAATCATAGTTTTTGGACGTTTTTAATATTTCACGTAGTTTAAACGCAGTGAAGACTGTGATAACGTAAGTAATTCTGCAACCGTTATTATTCTTCTAATTCTTAAGATATTTCATTAAAATAAATTTTCAATGTTACTATCCTAAGAAATAAGTAAGTAAAACTACCCATTTGAAGAATGAGACAAATATTTTATAAACTATTAAATAATCTGTAAAGGGTATCTGAACTGATTTTGTCCAATAATTTGTTACGCATTTAAAAGCAATTATCAAAAACAATGTCAACAATAGTGCATAGAATTTTGAAAATAAATAATTTAAAAAATATGCTATATAAACTCTCTTTAAGAGAAAACAGTGGCTTTTTAATTGTAAATGGTCCTAGTTGTGAAGACTAAAACGTCTTACAGATTATGAGAGAAATGTCCATATCATTTTTTTAATATCCATTTTTTTAAATACAATTTATTTTTTAAAAAATATTTTTGTTCTTTAAGTATTACTGATACATTTGGTATTTTTTTCTTTTCAGTATTACTGATACACAAATTTATTTACAATAACAAAAGAAAAGTATTCTAAACTATTAAACAGCTACACTTTTATAAACATTAATATTTGTTCTTTTCAACAAGTTTCTTCACCTTTTTTTCTACACATAATTATCAAAATTATATAATTATTTTTATAGATTAGGAAAATAAATAATCAAAATACACGATAATTTTTATTATAAAAGGAATGTCTACTGCTTCATATGGACCACAAATTTTTTAATTGCATGTTTTAAATTATCTAGAAATTCTATTTAAATTTCTAGATAATTTAAAAATCTAGAAAATTATTATCTATTTAAATTCATTTATGGGAAGCTGATAAAAAATAATGTAAATTATAAAAATGTGAACAAATTTTCTTATATAGTAAATATATATCTTATATATTAAATATAATATTAAAAATGTTTCTTTTATCTAATTAAGTTACAATGCATTAATGTTGCTTTAGTTTCACTATAAAAATAAGTCTGTGTAAAATGTTTAGGGATAGACAATTCTAGACAAATTTGATCCACTGCTTTTATTGATCCAGATTTGCTTTCGTTGCTTATTGTCGATTATGTAAGGAAAAATACATTTACAGAATGTGAAATAAAGAAAAATGCAATTTTTTGCTAATTTACTCTCAATGAACATTCACTACGATTGTTTTCTTGTAAAAATAAAACCACAAATACAACCTCAAAAGGAAGCATTTTTCACGCCATTCATTTTTTTATAAATAAAGCCTATAAAAAATTAATGGAGTGAAAATGTGTTCACTTTTAACTTGTAATGTGTTTCCACTCTGAGTTTCCAATTATGAAGGTAAAACAACATTTATAGGATGAGAAAAATCCGGGAAAACCGTCTTAACTGAAAATGCTCAAAGCAAAAGCTTCGCTTACAATATAAAAATAAAAGTGGAATTTTAAATATGTTATTAAACGTCAAATAACTCTCTAACCCTTTTTTTAAACTACTTCGAGATATGTTGGTGCATTCTTAATTTTAAAGGTAAAAGTACATTTACCAAATATGAAGAAAAATATTAACACTCATCGAAAAAGACGGTATTTTAACTGCATATGTAGATAAACAAAACTTGATCTACTTTTTTCTAATTGATTTACAAATACATTTATTAGTTCATTCGCAGCTCTTAGCTGTAAATTTCTTTAAAAATATTCATTATTTATTTGTTTCTTTTACTTTCAATGAAATTTTAATGCATTTTGCTGATACCCAATTATAAAAGTAAAACTAATTTTACAGAATGAAAAAAAAAAACTAATTTAAATTACCAAAACAAGTTATTTTTATGTTGAAAAATATTTACTTTACTAATTAACACAGTTGTGGAAGTGATTTACAAATACTCAATTGTTAAGTGCTATTAATATTGATTCAAATCTCATTCCATTCTGCTTTACGCTGCGCATAGTATTTCAAGTGTATAGAATCTATGCACCTAAGAAATGCAAAACTCTTTGCCTAGTTAATTTATGGTGCTCTCCGAAAGGAATATTGTAGACGTATTCATGTATTTAGACTTATTTATGTATTGACATATTTATGCATTGACTATCCAAGAGAAAACAATAGCCAGTATCTATGAGTATATATCTTTTGGGATGCATGTTAGAGAAAAATTTGACAACCTCTGATGTTACTTTTGATTTTAATTTAGTGAGTATAAGAATGTTTTCACATGGAATAAACGCTATTAATTCCAAAATAAATAAATATTTAACATTATTTGGCAACAAATTCCATTTGTCTACTTTTAATGCTTAAAATACATTGACGCAAAATGGGCAGCAAAATTGCATGTGCTTGTTGCAAAGTTTTTTCAATTAATATCCACCGCTTAAAATTGCTTTTCAGGAGGAGATTTAATAAACAATAGCCATAAACATGTGCCGTAATATAGAAAATCCAGGAAAACTCCCGAGAACTCTCACCCGATAAATATTCACATAAAAAACAGAATAGCAACATTCATCGCCTCTTCTTCAACAGTTACTGGGATAGAGTACAGGATCTTTTATTTTGAAAAATGAGGCTTTGCATTTAAGTTTCTATAAAAAAGCTCACCATTGCATCGTAAATGGTTGCCCATTTGGTTGCCCACATGGTTGCCTTTTACTGCCTCATGGCAGTAAAAGGGACTAAGACTGTCTTAAGGCTGTAAGGTATTTTAACAAGCCCGTAATTATTCTCTAGGAGCAATTTTTCTAGATGTTGGGCATATTCATGTATCACCAGGGAGTAAACCTGGAACACTTCCAGACACATATTCTAATAGTTATATTTGAAACTACCTAACGTTGTTTGACAGTGACTGGGAACAAACCTAGGATCTAATGCTCTGAAGAGAGTAGCCTAGCCAATTAACAATGATGATCCCTCTAAAGATACTTTGACACCCCGAAGAGGACAGCCTCAAGTCAGAAGATTGTTAGGCGGCATTTAAATATCTAGTAATTGTTTCATCATAAATTGACTTCCGGGAGGACTTTTCAAAGATATAGAACTCTCTCAAGAACCTATCCTTTCGGATGTGCAAGCAGCAGGCGGAATTCCCCCGTTGTTCCAAAATAGCTGAAATCGAATCCATAAATTAGTACCCCAAAAACATTATCCTATCACCAGGTCACAGTGAACCAACCTTTTAGGACACTTATAAATTTATTTTGCACCATGATACTTAATAAGAAAAGTATTGGTCTTGTACCTTGATGTTTAACACCTGAAACAGCTAGAAATTAATCCCTACCCATCTTCTATGCAGTTTAAGAGTTAATTTCCTTCAAGTAATTGATGGAAAGGAACAAAGTTTTAACTTGCGTTTTTACTTACTTGCTCATAGATCAAATTACGATGTGGCTGACTACGTAGTTTTCTTGAGCCGTGTGCCTTTGTCGAGGAGCTTCGGTCAATAGAAACTGGCAAATGGAAACTTTTATATGTATGCATATATATTTATAAGGGTGGGAACTTGGGTGATAAACCCTATGCCCAACAAGTCCAGAAACTGCTACTCATTTGTCGTTACCCATCGGGCACTTGTGAACCAAGTCACAGAGGCGAGTTGCGTTGACGGTGCCATACCACCACAAACCCATTTATATGGTGGCCCACATTCATACATCATCACAGAAGAAAGGACAGAAAAGTACAGAGTGAGCAGAGAAGGAAAGTAACGTCCATACCCGAACTGGGATTCAAACCCGGGACCCACAGCTCAGGAGTCAGGAATGCTAACCACTCAGCCATCGGTCGGGTTATAGAAATATATATATCGTACTAAATTAACTTATCAGTCTCCAACATGTTACATTCTTATACAAGAATTAATTTATTTGATAATTTTGTAATTTAGAATTAAAACTCTTATAACATTGAACTGAAAGCAGAAAGCTGACAATACAGCTTTCAGAAATCCCAGTAAATTTATTAATTTGCAACTGTAGAATCATTTATTGTACATGAAGATTTATTAGATAATTGCCGAATAATTACGATTAGAATTCACTAGAGTTTTTAATTCCCAATGTGGAAATGAAAAGTATGAATTGTTGAACTGATGATTAGAGAGCTAGCGTCTCAACTAGTAGGATTGCCTCATGAAGCTAAAAAATCTTTATAAAATTCTTACAAAGTGTATATTAAATCGGAAATGTCAAATTTGTTATGCGCTGTAAGGCTAATAATATTTTCTAAGCTGATACTTAAATGCCAATAACTTTTCGTGAGTAAAACCAAATATAATTTTGACAAAGAAATCTTAAGCAATGTTTTAAAAGCACAAAAAATGGTTGCTAAAATTATTTTTCTTGTATCTTATATATATATATATAGATATTTTATACTTAACATAATTACTATAAAATATCCTATTACATTTTAATTTCATATTTTACCAGGATATAAAAATATATACATTTGAACCTCTTAACGTTTAAATTCAATCATATATTTCTATTAAATGTATTTAATTTTACTTAAAATAAGAAAGTTTTAATAATTTATGAATTTATTTTTCTTAAAGCAAGAATACTTTATAAGAATAATAAAACAATGACTAACCAAATTATGATTAGATTTGATAAAATTTTACTTCATGTAAATATATATGTGTTATAAGTTTGTAAGACTTTAAAAAAATCTCATTATATATAAATAAATTACACTAATTTTCATTTTAATACGATGTTTTAAAGATCGTGAATTTTTCTACTGCAATATGAAGTCAATATTCAAAACAATCGTATTTAGAAAACATCAAGCACTTATTATTTTATCCACTCTCAAATCAAGACCTTTTTTCTTTTACCATTTTGAATTTCATTGTTCTGTGTATCCAATTAAGAAATTTTTCTCACTACAAAAAGAAAATATCACATGATTTTAAGAAACCACATTGGATCTTCATCGCATTAAAAACTTTAAAACTTTTACTTTAAAAAATTCACTTCATTTAAGTGTAACTTAATATTTAACTTAAACTTCATTTAAGTGTAAATTCACTTTTACTTTAAAAACTTCAGTTACTTTCACTTAGAATATCTCTTCACTTCATACTGCACGTCTTCAAATCATTTCTTTGCGAAACTTTTATTACAAACCATGATAAACAGAGGAAGTAAGTTAAAGTTCCACCATCATTCAATGACGATTCAGAACGAGCTTTTGGTTGTGATTATACTTAAAGTCTAATGCCGGGAATCGCTATTTACTTCATTATAACTAAAAGATGACATTAAGAGGCCTATCAGTGACATCAATGCTGACGCCCTATGCTCAGGATAATGAAAACGTAGTCCTCATTTACTTAATACTTTGTACTGAATAACATTTAAACATTTGTATTTTAAAATTAAATGCACTATGTTACGGTATTAGTGTGCCATAATATTCTGTTATTTGGGAAAAATGGAATAACTCATGTAATAGTTACAGTGTACTTCAATTTAAAATAAAGACATAAAATAAGTTAGTAAAGGTTGACTGTAAGTGCCATTCACATTTCCTTATAAATTTACTATATAATGCTGTATTATTTATCGTTTATACTCGTTATAATTTTAAAATTCTACTTCAGTTTAATATTTAAAATAAGAAATAAGCCTATACAAAGATTTTGTTTTTTATACCTTTATTTCAAAATGGTTTAATTCTTTTATTGGTTTGATAAAATATTAAGTGATACAAGTATAAGAAATAACTAATGGGGTTAATTTATATAAGTGTATTTATGATTCACCTAATTTCTATGTAAAATGTTTGACATGGAGCTGAATTTTGTCAACTTTATTGGGAATTTTCTATAGCTGATGCAAAAGTCAAACAACAAATGAGACAAAAGTACTAAGCTTTAGCACTTTGCCGTAACAGCAATGAAGCACTACATTAATTCTTGATTGCACACTAATTCTAAATTTGTCATGAGTTAAAGAATCATACAGCAGTATAAATGTCACGTGTCCATGATAAACGGGACTCGAATCTTAATAACATCAACTCTGAAACACCAGCATTTCAGTTATAGTATTTATCTTAAATTAACTAACATAAGGAAAGATTTCTAAATTAAACAATAATTAAAATGTTTTTTATATAAACTTAAATATTACTAAGGTAGAAATTGGGTATAATCTTGATAACTGAACATTTTATTATAAATATATTATCATGATGAATAAACATTTTATCATAATAGTTTCACAGCGACAGCACACTCCTATTCTTTAAAAATATATCGGTGTTGTGATATAAGCTATAGCTCATTATATCGTAACATACCATTAAGAGAAAAAGAAAAAGTATATGTTATGAATTAAATATTAATTAAATCTAAAATCAATATTTTTGATAGAATAATTGGTTGTATAGAAGTAGTATAAAATATAAATAATTTATCATAGCATTATCATTTTTAGAAGGTTAGCTATTTATCAAGCAGTTATTTTCACAGTGAGGGCAATTCTTTTTGTCTTGTGCCAACTAGGCTGACAATATGGGGTGCGATGTGCTCCACGTGTTTTCATACTGAACCATATTTGGTGTGGAGTTCCAACTGCTTCAGTACACACATGCCATTTGGGCCCGTTTATAGGGGAGACAACCATTCATACCTCATTCATACACAGAAAGGACAAAGACAGGATAGATAGAGAGAGAAAATACATCCATGCCGGAACCGGGATTCAAACCCAGGATATCCCTATCCGCAGTCAGGCACTCTGACCACTAGACAGGGCGATCGACAATGAAGGCAATGAAATGTAAAATAAATGTTTAAACGTTTGCTCATTAAACTAAATATTGTATATTTTAGAGAATGATAAATATTGAACATTTCATTATGAGAGGATACTTTTAATGCAATAACATTCTATGAAAATTTAGAAATTGAATGTAAAAATAATGAGACAAAATGTATTATTAATGTGTTGCATAGTTTGAATAAAATATCTCTATAAAAATACACACAATTATAGAAATTAGTTAAAATCTCTTGTATGAATATATAAATATAGGATGATATCATTTTTATAATCGTACTTTACAGAGATTTAGCAGTTGTTATAAAATAATCAAAAAAGATTAGCTCTCTATTTTAATTGGAGATCATTCAAACTAAATGTTGTAAACCTCGAATAATAATAATGCTATAGTTATAATATATTGCCACACGATATGATGTATTAAATGTTATTATCGTTTTTTCGATACTCAATAGTGAATAACTTAAAAAAGTCAGGAAGTCGCCCATCGGAAGGGGCATTTGTACGTCCATACCTTATTAGATTAAGACTGTATTCACGTGGCACAACAAAATCAACAAATCTTCATGGCGTATAAGTATTCACTGAGAAAGATTTGGGTGCAAATGTTAGTTGACATCTCAAGCTGTGCAACAGGGATTAATAACAAGAGTTTGTGATTTTCAGTTCCAAAAATCACGGTCTTAACTTTAGAATTTAGATGTCACCATGACTACAACGATAAACGATGTCTAGATATATATGGTGGTATAATTTCAGTTGCACAAATTCTTCTCTTATAGATCATTTACATTACATCTATAAGATCTCTTACAAAAACAAAATGATCTCTTATAGAGGCATGAGAATATTCTTATCTATCAGTGGTTCAATTCACTAACAAAAATATTTCTCAGAAAATAACCATTTTGTCTTACTTCCTCCAATAAGATTACTTCTCACGAAAATTAAAGAAGTTAAATTTTAATAATAAATACATTATAAGGTTTAAATTTCCAATGGCTAGTTAAATAATAAAATTTATAATTATAAATTTCTTTTATTTCTTGTTATATGTCTAATAAAAGTTAATAAAAATATTGGCAAGAGTATAGAAATAAAGTAATTATAAGGCATATGTGATTCCTCCTCACTTTCTTCATTACTTTTTAAGAAAATTATTCGGTAACCTTTCAAGACTAAGGTTCGATCTATTCAAATTCATTTAATATCTGATTCAAATCTTTGAAACCTACAAATAATCGAATGCAATATGAGATTTTACCCTACGATTGAGATTTCTTTATGGTTTCGGGCCTCTCGGTTTTCGGGCTTAACATCGACGGCCCGGAGGATTTGTGGGACTCCATTACTGACCAAAAGGAAAGAGGGGCGTCGGGGGGTGATTTTGTAGGCGGCCCCTCTTCCTTTCTGAACGTTTGGGAGTATCGGAGAATTTTATTTTCAGCCATATCACTATACTTGCCTTGACAAACGACATTTGAATTCGCTGTCATTTCCTTTATTGCTTTGTATTTCGTGATTGAACAGTTATGTTGTGCAAAAGAAAAGCGATTCCTCAAAACCGATTGTATTATAGTGTATATATATATATATATATATATATATATATATATATATATATATATATATATATATATATGCATTTAAATTAATTTATTACATTATACTAATGGAGTAATTTACTTCTTAAAAGAATAATAATTTCATATTGAAAAATTGAAATTTTAATAACTTTCTGCTGAAAGTGAGAATGAAAACTATTATGTGTACAATAAGAGCAATCGAGCATATTAATTTTTTCATTTTATTAATTAGTGAAATTTTGAGGATATTGCAAAAACTTCCTTAATTAATAAAAGGAGTCAGTTTCTGATTTTTATCTATTTATGCAACCATAACCATTGAACCCAATCTATCAGTAATTTTAACTTATGACTGCGGGAAGTAGTTGACATTTTGATTGAGAGTTTCAACTTTACGCTGGCAGAAATATAGCATCTAGTCAGATTCTACAACCACGTTGCAGAAGCTCCCGAGACCCCACGGGACGAATAAGCTTTGGGTCTCTGTTGATTACATTGTCTGCACCAGGTACTGAAAGCATTTATATTTGATAATGAGATTATTACCTTCATCATAGGTTACTGTGGTTTAAACAGGTTTTTCTCTTTTATCTTCACTGAAACTAAATCAATTCAAACCTATTAGTTTTTTTATAATGGAGATAATATACGTAAAAGTTATTTCCAGCAAATTTTTTAACGATATAACACATTTAACGCATAAATATATATAGCAAAATCACGCTAAACGTTTACAAATTCCAGTGATTACTTAGTCCTCTTTAATTAATCCTTAGTAGGCAAAAACTTTTTATGGGTAATTAATGCTAATGCTCTATTAAATGCATTTTCACTAATCACTTTTTATTAAATTCATTTTAAAAATGATACAAGTTAAAATTTTATCAATCATTGACATTAATTGATTACTAAGAGATTTTTGAGAGATGACGAAATAGCAAAAATACTTAACCTTTTTATTGATGTTCATGCCTTTTAGAAAAGAATGAATATTTAGATGACTTCTAAATATTTTACATAGCATAAGCTATGTATATTATACGGTAACAATCAGCGCACACTTTCTTACAAGAATAATTTAATTATGATGGTCATATCTTTGAAAGCTAGTAAGTAAAACGAAGAACAGTAAATAATTTGAATTTCTCAATTAATTTTTAACAGAACTATTATTATCTATAATTATCCTGTGATTGTAAGGTAATTAAGTAAGATTGTTCCCATTTGGCCGATATTGTTGTAACTGTGATCAACAGAAGGCACAAGAACACAAACTTTTACTTATTTATTAAAAAATTTAAGTTTCACAAAATACTCTAAATAAATATTTTAATTTAAAATTTACTTAAATGAGTCTATGGTAAAGAAAGCTTAAATGACTGAATACAGTTTAAAAAAAATAAGTATTTTTTCTATTTTCTAAGCTAACTATTTGTCTACGGAAATGATAAAGAGCGACAAAATATGAGTGCAATTTATGCCATATGCAAGAGTATATTCCTGATTCTTTCTTTTTAACATACTTTTCACAAAAGCTATATATATACTTGTATACGCCTACATATATATTTGTAATTTTATAAATTGCTTTACCCACTAAATGACAATAAATTAAGAGGTTATCACAATAAAATTGACAATTATTAATTTTTTATGTATATAATACATTCTGTTCCGTAATTAGTGTTTGAAACCATTTTTATTGTTTCTGACAACTAGAATATTTAAATATTGAAACATGAGTAAATAATATTATGTTTCAACAAGTGTTAATAATTTTTGATCACAAATTTTTTAATACTACAACATCCCATCTATTAGTGAAAAATTTTCTTTATTTGTTTTGTTATTTATATTTTACTTAGTAATTAATTTCTTTTTTATGTTCCCATACTATAACTTTGGAACTTCCAAAGAAATAGTAAGGCTATAGGCTAATATATCTAAGCATATTTAATTTTTTATTACATTTTCAGAGAATTTCACCTTAAAATCATTTTTAATAATCAATTGTATTACTACAATTTGATGATATATAGAAGCCTTATCAGGTCAGTTCTGACCTACATATCTGAGACCTGGACCTTGTCCCAAGCTAATGAGAGGACCCTCGCTACCCTTGAGAGAAAGATTACCCGAAACATTTTTATTGGTGTTTGTGACATTGGAAGTTGGAGAAGAAGGACTAATTCTGAACTTTACAGGCTATTCACAGGGATCCGGACGTTATAAAGTGCCATAAGATACAACGCATAAATATTAAATTTTAAATTGTATGTGTATACAACGCATAAATATTAAATTTTAAATTGTAAATACCAACTTGATTAGCCCTCGTGTTCAAGTAATAACCCTTAAGAGTCTAACCAATTAATCAAAAAAAATGGTAATTGATTAATAGTTATAAGCTAAGTTAGTTTGGCACCACATAACAAATGGTTTAAAAGTTTAATACGATTGAACACCCATTTCATTTTGATTCTCAGTTAATGTTTCATAATCGGGTGGAAAATCAAAAAAAAATTTTGCCTTCAGCAAAAGTGCATTTAGTAAGCTGAATTCTCATGTGTTTGAATGGTATTACTGTTTATTAGTTTAGAAGATTAACAATTAGAAATATTTAATTATAAGCATGGATACCAAAATCATACATATATTTTCAAAAAAAGTGGATTAGGTATTTTTATAAGTCAATTTTATTATATTTGAATTTTAAAAAAATGGAATTAAATCAAATAAAACAGGAAATTTAGATAAAAAAAAAAGAGCAGTGAAAACAAAATTAAACTATACTAGTTTAATTTTTGAAAATGATGGAATTTAAACTAGAGGTCAGCAGTAGTAACAAATTTAAAAAATTTAAGAATTTAAAGGTTAAGGTAATCATTAAAAGCGCATTTTGCTTGATACCTTACAAAGTCAAGATTTAGACAGCGAAAGACTAGCATTCCATTCTGTGTTAGTAAGATAATGGGTTCGAAGAGTAAGTTGTTGATGTTTTTTCCAATCCTTCAGTGATCTAGTGGCAGCTAGATCAGATCCATGACACCGTAAATCGTAGCGAAGTCGAGAACCAGTAATGAACTTGAGTAAACATCCGCCAGAAAGAAACCCAAACAATCTAGGATGTGATCGGGGGATGCCGGCTTCAGGTTGCATTTTATGCACAAAGAAAAGAATTTTCTCCTAGATGCGAATGTCATGCTTTTCAGATGCCCTCTAATAAGTTTTGAGACGGCCGTTTGATCACGTCTGTCACTCCCAAATTCTAACGCTCCCCCTTTGGCCTTCTTGCAGAACCAAGGATGGGTGGAAGGGGGAACCATACCTAAAAGCAGAGTTTGTTATAGCCTTAAGGGCATATGCACTTTAAAATTTCCACAAGTTTAAATGTCAGTTTACTGATGTAGCAGGACATAAAGAATAATTTGAAGGATTCGATGTCAATCTCTGAACTTGAAGTCTTAAAATTAATGGATATTTGCTTGCCTTTAATGATCTTCGGTGTAGAATTATACACTTACTTATAGTAATAACATATGTATTAAATTAAGAGTCCAAATATAACAAAAATACTGTCTTTACTAATATCCAGTGAATTTGTATCCTAAAATTAGTTTTGGAAATAAATAGAAGAAATCATTAAAAAATAATGCGCTCCAAGGAAAACTGTGTAAGATTTAAAAGTCAATTATTAGCTTCTACTTGAAAAAAAGAAGAAGAAAAACGATCATATTCATTAATTTTGATAAAAGGTAATTTTTTCTTGAATTATCAGATAATATTTTCCTAATTTCTTAAGTCCACAATTGTAAAGAGGCTAATAAATAAATCTTTGTAGAATTTATTAATCTTTCAAACAATCTTTAATTTTTCCACAATGGTATGCTGATGTGACATCGTGGCTGATAAATCGTTCTCTCCTCCTAGGAATGGATAAATATCCCACGAGATTCTTCCCCAAACCATACATTTTCTTTCCTTCTGAATTAAAGTTGTTACCGAATAGTTTTTTTTTTTTTTTTTAAATCGCAGCAGCGATGTAAATTAATTTAATTTAATTTCCAGATTTAATTCTTTGCTTCGTTTCCGTTTATTTCCTTCTGTTTGACTTAGTTTACCGAGGTCATGATCATAGAAAGTCAACTTGAAATTCTAAGCAATAGTAAATCGACGATGTTGATACCCGAGTTTTTTTTTAAATTAACTTCTTGGTATCATGCCAATAGTTTTAAATATTACACTCCTTGAATACTTAGTGATATTATCAGGCTAAACATTACATGAAAATCTTCGGCCGAGAGAAGTATCGAAATTGTTTTTTGAATAATTTGAGTTCTTGGTTTCAATTACAGTTTCAAATATTCAAATTTTTGGATATTTATATGAAAGTGTGGATATTTATATCAGTATATTTTAGATAGATTTATAATTATAGGTAGGGATTCAAAGAGCTTTAGAGAAGAAAAAGTAAACATACAATGACAGACCAAATTATCTTCAACGTAAACACACAAAAAAAAATTGTTCCTACTTTTTTTAACATTTTGTTTTAGCCAGTTTTATTGATTCATTCCTTTTATGTATGAGAGAAATCAAATATTCCTTGATTAACATAAAATTAAGTTTATTTTTTTTTCATTGTTCAGAAAGGAATTTTTGATAATTAATAATTAATCTTCTGATTTAATTGAAACTTAAAATGCATCAGAAAATAAAAAAGTTCATTTACTAAATAATTAATAAATAAAGCAATATATATTTATAAATGATTTTGCTACACAAGTTCCTTAAATTTATAATACCAATAATACCAATAAAATTATTGTATGAACACAAAATTAAACAGCTTACTATACAAATTATATAATTTTTATCAGAATATATATATATATATATATATATATATATATATATATATATATATATATATATATATATATATATATATATATATATATATATATATATATATATATATATATGCAAAATCAGTAGTGAAAAAATTATTCTTATAATTTTTCCAATTCATAAAGTAATTAAGAGAATTTAATTTCCATTATCGTTAAATATTTTATATTGATTTGATTCCTTATTAATAAGTATTTTATATGAGCAACTTTAAGGGAAAACTTAAAAATGAATAAAATCTTATCGTCACAATAATGAAATTTGCTTTTATAAATGTATTGATTAAATAGGTGATATATGATGAGCGTAAGTTCTGAGCGATCATAATATGAGATTAAAGGGGGTTTTCACTGTGAAAAAGAATTATCTTTAGAATCTCTTCTTATCTCAATACATATTAATGTTAAAAATCCATCTGTTCCAAACGTCAGATTTAAAACTCGGTCTTAAGTACCGAGTTTTGAATCTGACGAATTGAATAATGGTTCATCTGGAAAAGCAAGTTTTGAGAATTCTGCAAGTTTTCTACATTACGGCGTGGGAACATGGCACATTATTTACTAAAAAAATTTTCCTATAATCCTATATGTATTCCAATAAGATTTTAAGCAGTTCTCAACTTAAAAACTATTAACGATGTCAGATATCTGTCTATCTTAATAAGGTTTTCTAAAGATTTGGTAGAAAACCACTCACACAAATATTGAGCTTGCCTCCAAAAGCCAATCTTTTGGATGTGTAACTTATACATTATTTGTCAAATATACTATAAAGAGGATTGTGTGATTGTATTTTATAGATTAAAAATGTATTTCTCCTCACTTTCATTAATTACTAAATGCTTAGCTAACCTCAAAATTGATGTTTTTTTATTTAATAAAATTGTTTAAGCATGTATATTATATTTGATTACTTTGAATATTAGTAAGGCATTCTCTGGTGCCCCACGAAATGTTTTTGTAATTTTTACTTTATTGATGTCAAAAGAAGGAAGTTTGAAGAAGGGACATGAATTCTGTCCACTCTATTTCGATTGTATTTTTGCAACATGGTAACTGATATTTAAAGACAATTTTATGAGTATTGCAATTTATTTCCAAGTATATTTTTCAAACCTCCTTTTTATCCTCAGAAAGTATTCAGTTATGAAATCAGTGAAAGTAATTGGAAAATGGGAAATAAACTTATTGTTCTTTCCATTCCAAAGATTTTATTGGATTGGACGTTATTACATCGAAAAAGTTACAAAAGATGATGAAATAGAAATCCGTTTCATTTCTTCCTCTTTTTACTTTTAATGATTATAAAATATTGAACTTTTATTCGATATAAATTGAAATAGATTAAAATTGGATTCAATTTTGTCTCCAGAGATGGTACCAAGTATGGTATCGAACGTTTCAGCACAACTCCCATACTTCAAATATTTTTAAAGGGGAAAAAATATTAAGAAGAGTAAATAAATAAAATAAAACTTCGATTTTATCAGATTCGAAAATAGGATACGAGAAATTCCATTTGGATTATTAAATTCCGAAGACTTGATTTAACGCAAAATATCTTGGCATATTTTGTATACATACTTTTCAACGGCCCACCCGCAAAAGATGAGCGAGAAAAAAAAAAATCTTAACAACGGAAAGTTCATTTTAAAATGTTTCCACTGTCTTGTGAAAAGATTTCCTCTCGCCGAAATATCCCTCTTACAGTTTTTTTTAATCTCTCACCTAGTACTTACTGCATCGTCGGCAAATGGCGTCCCATTCCCTACCTCGCATAATGGCGCGTTGCTAAGCAACCTGGAGGAGTGGCCTTCAAGCAATCTCCTGCATAATGAACTATCCTATCCACTCAGCCAAAATAGCGCTGCTCCGCTTTGGCGAAAGATGAAAAGAATTCTTTTATATTGACTTTCGGTGCTCGCGTAAAAGATCGAGTTATTTGCCTCTGTGTTTCAGCGGAAAAGCATTTTTCTTTTTAATTTTTCTGTGCTCGGCGTGTCGTTCAGGGAGCCGGCAGATACTTCGAAAATAAATTTAATAAAGGGGGCAATATAGAGCATAAACTAATGAAAGTGCGATTTCATTAGGCCTAAGCATTCTAAATCCTATTCATTATCGCCGAGGGTACTAATTTATCCGTTTAAGATGAGAAAGAGAGAGAGCGCGCCAAGTAAAAATAGTCGCCAAAAATCTTGTGGCTAGTTTGCTTCTTGGAAAATTTCAAGAATTTTACATTAATTGCTTTTACACCCTGAAAGGATGTTGGACCGCATTAATATATATTTATTTATTAGCTTTTGCAACGTTTAATATATTTTCTTTTTTTTTAACAATTTGTTGTTGAGGTCCTATTGAACTCATTAATAGATATCTTAATCTATATATAAATAATCTAAACATTATCTAATAGATTATCCTTGACAATTTTTCATGGATTAATGTATCTATTACTTATAGCCATATATATATATATAAAGATTTCACACGAAAAATTACATTACTGCAATCAAATCAGCAATATAGATAAAAAGTCATCACTTCGATGTGAAATCACTTTTTTTATGTACTTTCGATATGCAATAAATATTACAAAGTAATAGAGTTTAGCTTTAGAAAAATGCTTTCAATTTATGGAGTTCCTAAGTCTGAAAGATACTCATTACATAGAATTCTTCAAGTCAATTTTGTGCTTGATGTAGCAATTGGTTGTTTAGCCCTGTAGCTTTGGATTCAACAGATTGTGGATTTGACTGCTATTTTTAGAGATGAATGTTTCCATTTAAAGAACAATCTCATTTAAATTTTACGCTGGTGGCACTGAAATGTGTTCGTATAATAACATAATCCCATTCAATACTGACTTCATCAGCAATGGCATATTTTTAACAAAGAATCTATAATAAAATGTTTGCTTATTTATTATTTTGCTAAAAAATTTTCACATTATTGACTACTATTCCTTTTTAGTGTGATGACCAACAAAATTCTGAATCCTTTAAAAAAAATAATTACCAAAATGGTTAACAATGTTAACATAATTAAAGAAAAAGCTTAATGAGATATTAATTTTGCTTAGATAAATATTTGTTTCAAACTTTTCTTTTTTTTTTTTTTTTTGATAATCCTACTTATGAAATTTGTCATCAAAAAAAAAAAAAAAAAGGTCCTGATAATAAGAGATTCAGATTTAAAATTACTATAATAAGAAATCTATTGAGACAAATGTTACTGCATACAGAATCATTTTTTGATAGTAGCTAAAGGCTGTGCATAAAGGGAAATAAAATACCATCACATATAAACTAATAACAAGTTTGATAATATTTAAATGAGTTATATTATTTGTAAGAGATTTAATAATATTTTTTCAAGTCAGTGATCATTAGTTAAGAGCCATTAGCTGATTTACTAAAACTATGGCATTTAATGTTATCAGTGAAAACTTTTATATCTATAAAAATTTCTCTCCCGACAACATTTTGGCTGGGATATAAAGGTACAATATTTTATATCCCAGCCAAATTGTTGTCCGGAGTTGAGAATAGCTACCTACAATGCAACGAAATTTATGCCAAGATACTGGTGTCTACTTCCTTGAAATAAAATCTATATATTTCAATTCGTATAATTAATTTAATACGTAATTAATTTTGATCTAAAATTAAAGAATTATTCAGGTTACAATGTAATTAATTTAAATGTTTCATTTATCCACTCCGAATTCTTGTTGCTTTACGAGTGTCCGTGAGTCAATATATATATATATATATATATATATATATATATATATATATATATATATATATATATATATATATATTAACTATTGACTCATGGACACTGTAAAGCAACAAGAATTCGTATTGTATATATATATATTCGTAATTGTATATATATATATATATAAAGTAATTTTCCATGAAAGTTCGAAAGTTTTGATTCGCTAGTCTGAAAAAGAAAAAAAAGAAATGTATTAGATTTTTTACGATAAACTAGTGATTTGAAGACATTTTTCTGTGAAATTTTTAATCATTTTACATAATGTAACTACTGTCGACTTAAAGTAGATAAATTATCATGATAAATTATTTTAAACTTCTGAAATTAAAATTAGCTTAATTCGATAACCATTCTTGGAATGAGGACAACACAACCTACCTCACAAAATTATCAAAAACAGACCACAATACAAGAACATGGTAATAAAATTATGTATCTCTCTAAAGATAGAATACAATAATTAACATTAAATCTGAGAATGCAAAATTTTATTATTATTGTTATTTTTATTATTATTTATTTATTTATTTAGCAACTGGAGTAAGACGAGCTGTTTCTCGACGAATTTTCATCAAAAGTTCAATAAAATAGCGCCATTACAACTCAAGTTTTTAATAGGTGGATATTTATAATTTTACAAATACATTTTTCAAAAATATTACTTCATTTTATTTTGAAGATGTATTAGACCAAAATTTTCCATTCAAGGAACTAAACTTAAGAAATAAGATTGACGGCTTTTAAATTCAAGTTTCTATAAAAGTTTTTGTTGTCTTAAATCTAAATTATAATTTTCTCGCCTAATTTTGTAGTTATAAATGAAAAATAAATGCAAAGTTTTATATGAAGAGACAAGTTATAAATACTTTTATTCGTAAATCTTTTTAGAACAGAATCACGATATATTTGTGTGATTATATTTTCCAATTTAACTTTTACCGACCAATTTAGCAGCTACGCTAGAACTTACAATGCTAATATTATAATGTCAATTACTGTAATATTAACCACGTTATAACTAATTTACAATGCTCTATGGTACATGGCTACATTCTGGAGTTTGAGGGAAGAGAATTGTCGGTTTTTATCTAGACGGGTTTTCCTATAGTAATATTAAATTTTGCAATGTAATACAAACCAGAAATCTGAGTCTGGTGGTATAAAAGTGACGTCAAATCATAGCGTCGGACATTTCAACCACAACTGGCACAATGACTGGCACAGTGGCTGAGTAATTCACTTTGATTTCCATTAATATCAGCACAACAAAGTGTGGTTTGCCTCGGGCAATAGTAGGAAAAGTGCCCATATTCTCCCTCACTAGGTTTATGGAGTTCTGTGTATTAAGAACGTGTCCACGTTAATCTATGAAGTCTAGTGTCCTTTCGATGATGTGGCGTGGATGTGGAAAGGAAGATGCCTGCTCAGGTTTGACCTCATCACCTGACCGTGGTTCAAAATTACGAGCTGATGGGCCTTAAACCGGTTAACCTTAAGGTACAGTCTAAAGCTGGTTTGCACAACTATGTATGACGAACAGTTCAACTCCCTCTAGGCAGTCGATGTTATATTAATTGACCGCAACAGAGTCAAACTAGTCTATTCCATCAATTTGCTAACGTCTAATGCACCGTGAATTGGGTGGAAGAAGTGCTTTGTGCAAGACACCTTTACAACAAAACCCTCGACATCTTTAGTCAAAATAAGGTAATCAGCAAGCGTTTATTTTTTTCTTATGAATTTTGGTTTAATTGAAGGTACGAAGCTATCTTCATTCGTCTTAAATGCTTTGCTGGTGTACATTAATCTCCAGGATTCATTATTGAAGAGCCGCCACAGGGAGTTATGGTCTGGGAGAAGATTGCGCAGCTTGAATCATCCAAAAATGATGCGCAGTTACTTTAACTAGCAAAAAATTCATCAATGAAGTTATGAGATCTAAAGTCATTCCCTTCCTTCAAATGTTTTCATAAAATTCTCTTTTAACAGGATAATGCCAGCTTACATGTTGGAAGAATGGGTTTTTTAAGAAGAACACTTGCAACTAGATTGCAGTCAATTGAATGGTTACGTTGACCAAATTCTTGCTCATTATTCAAATCCTTAGTGAACTTCTGAAACCAAAGCAAACAATTTGGAGTTTTCATTTTTAGATCAGCATCCAAAATTTGTTTGGTTCCGTGTATCTTTTTGTAGTACTTATTACTGCAATAATAGCGCACAGATGGCTACAACAATAACAGACTCCGTTTGATTAGTATCGTTTATTTAACCTTGAAAATTTAATTTCATATTTATACTTGTACATATAGTTTATTTACTAAATTTTACTTAATTCTGAGGATTTTTACAGGATATTGCGATATTTTTTTAAAAATCCATGTATTAGTATACACATGTGTCCTTCTGAATTATCTAAATATTTTCGAGTATTATGTACTGTCTTTTGTATTCCTGTTTAAAATGAATGGTGATGTGTATCATATTAAAATTATTTGTAAGCTCACGGCAAAATTTCTTAAAACTTCAACAAACATTTTTTCTATTCTCGGATTTCTAACAATTTCAAAATTATGTTTTCCACGAAAAAATTAATATTGTGAAATTTCTTAATACTAACTTGAAACGAGATTGTATAGTATATTTTAATTTGTTTTATTACTTCCTCTTAGTTTTATTAATTCATTCAAAAAAATTTAATTTCTTCAAAAAGGTTGATAAGATTATTTATGCCAAACAAAATTTTCGTTGATAAGGTATAATATATGCCATACAAAATTTCTATTTTTCAAAATGTTCAGTTTTTGTAATTCATTAGCTTTCATAAATGAGTTAATTAATTTTTTTATGAAAATTGTATCTGATTTATATAATCTTTACCTATCTCTTAGTTTCGTAATGATTTAAGGAACTATCCTTGATAACAAATCGCTCGTTACTGGTAATCAATTGTTTCGTAAAAGATGTTAGGTAACTTTGTTCCTTTTTACAAGTTATTAATCATTTTTTTAGTACGTGTTACAAATATGAATACGTTTTCCTTGTGTTATTAAGGCAAGAAAAAATTACAAAGGTGCTATGTTACATTTTCTCAAATACATATTATTGAAATGTTGATTAAAAAATATATAAGTTTCTACTAAATTGTAATAGAATCAACTATTTCCTTTTAAAAGGTTTTGAAGCAGCACTAGATCATTAATAATCTGTCACTAAATTAATAACATTCTGTTTATTAAAATACATTCACTTCCAATCTGAATCAAATCAAAGTCTTTGATTTGCTTTAATGGCAATTTAAAGAGTCCAAGAAACTGTAGCTCCATGTTTTCGGACATTGTTATAAGGAGCTTGTAGTTTTGAACAGGATAACAGTAATTCAACCTCATTGTGAGTAAAAATGGTTTAGGTACAATTTTTTTCAATGGAATCTAACGTTACTAAGGAAATAACGTTGATATTTAAACTGGACTATCAGTTATTGACGTTTTACTTTTCGACGTTGATCATTCCTTCTTATAGTTGCTGGAAAATGCATTTTCAGTTTTCTAAACATTATGTTCTCAACTGGAAACTACATGTTGTTGTAGCGCACAGCAATAATGTGACCTTCACAATAGTGACGTCTATGTCTATAGTTATCTTTTATAAGATATGCCTTTTTACTAAATGCAATACAGTAATTGAACGCACATTAATAAATGAACTTGTACTACATTCGCTCATTCCAGAAGTGCACATTATTAAATTTGTCACGAACATGTCAACCGAATTATGTCTTATTGAAGTTATATATATATATATATATATATATATATATATAGATAGATAGATAGATAGATAGATAGATAGATAGATAGATATAGATAGATAGATAAACTCTATGTGTCAAGTGTCAAAGATACATGTTCTGAAAATTTACTAAATATTACTTACTGCAAAAAGAAACCCTTAGCGATCTTAATAGTTAAAAAATAACAGTTGAATTTCGTTGGGATTTGAGTTTCGAATTTCATTAGGATAACTTACCGAACCTTATATAAGCAATTGATTTCATATGATAACTACTCATAACATCGGAATAAAGCTAAAGATCCCTTGCTAAAATAGTATGGTGTGGCAGTTATCCCGATTACCGTTTAACTTAAAATGATTCATACCTTCATAAGGCTGTTATCGTTGATAATTAGATTATTAACTGGCAGATATAGAAATTTATGAATTGAATAAAAATTATAATTTTTTGTTAGAAGTGACTCTGTTTATATTTCAAATAGCTCAGCTGAACAGGTAAATATTACGTTTGAACCATTATCAAAGACGATGAAAGTTCTCCATTATGAGAGTGGTAACAGTTCAATCTTGCGGTGGCTCATCGCCTCAAAGAAAGAAGGATGAAACATTGTACACACATATATACGTAGCTCAGTTATCCTATGAATGTAATTTTTTCCTAAATTCAAATTCAGTTTTCTTGATGACAATATATGATTTTCTCTTTTAACTTAAGAAAACATTTTTTCATTTTTTTCAATTTTTTTTTTTTTTTTTTTTTTTTTTTTTTTTTTTTACCAAAAATATTGACAAATTTTTCATTGCATTTCATGTCCAGCAAAATAATTTTCCTTTTATTTTTGTATTTTAAAATTCCATACTTAGGTTTCCAAATTGTGCCTATATATAATCCAAAATTTAAATTATAAGCTGCAAACTAATTATTTTTTATAAAAAGAAACATATTTTCAATTATCTTGGCTATATTATTTTTAATTAAATGACTAATTTCCTTCTCAGAAAATTAAAAGAAATATAACAAATGGAATCATTATGTCTAACAATAATTATTTTCAGTTGAATATCCTCAAAGCAATTTGTTTTGGAAACTTTTAATCTTTATAATATTTTCTCCTTTTTTAATATTTGGAAGTATAAATAGTCAAATAATTATTTAAAAGTTATGAATTTATAGAATAAAGAATGCCATGTAAGGTATATCTTTAATATCTATGTGAGTGTGTATAAGTGTCTATAAAAGAATATATAAGCAGACTGTTTGAAAATATTTATTTGTGACTGAAAAACCTATAAAGCAAATGAATTCTGTGTTAACATGACCATTTCAAAAGGGAAACATAGACTTACATGATTTCAATAAAGTAAAAACTAAAAAATTAAAACAACTGATTTTATAAGTAATTTTACTTTTAACTTTAATAATTAATTTAATACAATTTGAGAAATATTTACTAAACAGGATTTTCTAAGCTTAATCTAGGTATCATCTAAATTGTTGCATAATTCATTTCATGAATAAGATTTTAAATTTAAACTTGGATTGTTTTTAGTTTGAAAAAGCTTATTTTTGCTATAAAATAATTTCGCTGACTACATTTTCAGTGTGTAACAATGTGTGGAAAAGGTTTTTTTTTTTTTATTAAACATTCTTAAGTTTTAAATTTTATTTTATAGAAACGGAAACGCAAACAAAAAATACTATTTATCTATAATTTTCTTTTACCCCGTTAATATCTTTTGTAGTCATACTTAATTAAAATGTAACACGCTTAATGATTTTGGCTTGCTTATAAATCTAAACAGCTCAATATTTACGGACACTATACTGGAATTTTATACAAATTATTTACATATGGGAGCATCTTCTAAATTCAAGTGCATTTAAAAAAAATTACAATAGCTCCATAAATGTTTGATTACTACTTTAACTTTGATTCATAATTAAATTTAAAAAATTTCTTTTATAAAGGAGAATAGAATGAAATGAATTAACAGATTCAGCTGTTTCTTCTAGCACCCAATCCGTGAAAGCAAGCTTTCGTGATAAAATATTTTTAATGTTACCTGTTTGATTTAATCCTGTTCATAAGCAACTCGTTTGCTCAACTAAGAATTTAAATTTTAGATTAGAGAATGAAAGTCTAACTGAAAAGAGCGATATAAGGAATTAAACATGATATAATAGTGAATTTATATTCTTAAAAAGAAATTTTGGTGATTGAATGATTTTAATGAAAATTAACAATTGTTTAAGCAATTTTTATTTCATTTTGTCAGCGGATATATCTTAAAATATTTTTTGTATTACCTAAGTTTAAATTTAAATAAGAACATGCTCTCTCATTGTGTGTGTAAGTAATTGCTAAAAATTTACAACGTCATGTAATAATGTATTGTTTAAATAAAAATATTATTTTCTGAACATGGGGTTATTTTCTTAAAGAAAAATCTTTGCAAATAAACATTTTACAAATTTAAAATTAATTATTTTTTGTAAAATACTAGATTGTTGTTCATATTTAACAGTTTCAGTATAGCTAAGTAGAATATATTGCGGAGTTTCACGCTGAATTGTGTGCAAATAATTAATAATTGCTATTACATTATAAAATTTAAATAAGTTGTTATAACATTTAGAAATTTTTTTAATTTTAGGCAGATCTTATTATTTATTGGTGCAAAATTTAAGATATGCATCAGTTTTTCTTACGTAAATGAATCTAAGCTAATTTAGCATGTTATTGATATATACATAAACTCGCTCCAATTTATTTCGTTTAAAAATGAATTGTGCTCAAATCCATGGCTTCTCTTTATTGAAGACCATTTTTAGTTGGGGAAGTTTCAATTTGAGTGTAGAAAATAACTATGGCAAGATGTGAAATTGAATAATTGAAATTCAGTAATTTTTTTTATTTCAGTAAACAATGAAATAGCTGTTTTTTTTTTTTTTTTTTTTTTTTTTTTTTTTTTTTTTTAACTTGAAATTTGAAAACATATTTTATATACAACAAACTTAAACACAAAAAATTATTTCGAGTTAATTTAGAAAAATTGATAAAAGTATTTGAATTTATAGAAAAAAATTCTAAATTTATTTAAAATATAAAAGAGTAAAAATAGAAATTGCAAATTTTTACTTAACAGTTAATATTTCATTTGAAATTCAGCTTCAACTGTTACAATTAAAATAATCGATTTATTCAGTTACATATTAAATTATATAAAAAGCTTTACATAACAAAAGAAACCACGTGTTTCATGTATAAATGAAGTTTATTAAGAGAAAACGAAAAGAAAATTTATATTTCATTTTTAACAATCTAAACAATGTTTCTCCAATTTTTAACCATTAAAATGAATTAAAACAGAATATTGATTTTCCTCAAGAAATTCATTTATGTATTTTAAAATTATTAATTAATTATAACAATTTGTTAATTTTTGTTTGATTGGAGTAATATTTTTTAAAATATATTGCTCCTAAGTTCAATTAATTAAAACAAATTAAAATATGATCAGCAGTTTGAGTGTACTGTTTTCAAAATTTTCAGATTCTCTATTTTTGGAATAAATAAATAATTAAGAATAGCTGAGCGATTTAAGTACATTCAATCTAAATTAATTATATATATACAGTAATAATTAAGCGATACCAATAAAATTTCTGTACTTTTAATGAAAATGGAAATCATTGAATATGAACACTAAAATATACATTAAATATATGAATTTTAATGGATGTAAGTACACCACACATAAGCTGCATTATGTATGTAGTTTTTAACAGCTTGTGTTTAAGATCTAAATTTGCCAATATGCATCAAGTATCAGAGACAGAGACCAAAAAGCACCGTGTTAGATTTATATTATTTTTTGAAAATTTACTCAAAGAATTGAATAGAATTTTATTAATGCACATTCTTATACAATTAATAATTCAATATTCAAATCATTCCAAATGGTGTTAATACATTTTTTTTAAAATTTATTATCTAAAAACAATTTCAAATTTACTGTAGTCTGGTTTGGCTCATTTTTAAATCCATTGACAAGCTGTTTTAAAACTTTTAGTTTGAAGTGAGAATGAAATGAAATGACACACGATAAAAGTTTCAGTTTTATTACACTTTCTTAAAACAATTATCTATAAATTGTACTTATTACAATAAATTTCTTGAAATGGCACCTTTTGTCAAATGAATGATTGTAAAAATTGTTCATAATATAAAGGAACTTGATTATCGTAAACAGTTCTTTTATTTAATTCTTACATCAACCTTATAAGGACATATTCAATTCTTCGTACATTATACTTTCATTGCAATAATTGAATAAGAAATATGAAAATAGTCTTGATGACATCCTGTTTTACCTGGATTTATTTAAAATCTTAATACCAGCTCTTTATATGGCAATAATTTATAATAAAAAGAGCTGTTAAGACAGAGAGACATGTAATTGAATTTATACTCTTATAAACCAAGTGAAATTAAAAGATTTATGAAATTAAGTTCTTAAAGTCTTACATAATTTTCTGAAAAACATTCAGAAAATTTTGAATGTCTTTTAAATATATCACAATAAAAGATTGAAAAAATTTTTTAAATATCATAAAACTCTGTTGCCTTTCTAATAAAAATCAGTGATGAGTTTTATGTTAATTAAAAGAAATAGTAAATATACATACTATAATTTCAATATGAATAGAAAACAATTTAAGTGCTCTTATAATCCATAATTTAAAGAAAATATTAATTTAAGAAAGTTTTTTTTTATAAAATAAGGGATGATATTTATGCTTTCTTATTTATTTTATGGAAGTTTTTCTAAAATTTAAAATTAATAGAAAATTAACTAAATTTAAATTAATTAACAACTAGTACAATTCTTCCAATTATAATTTATACAAACATTTGCTTATAAAGAAAAATTTATTTATGTTTCATTATGTAAAAAACTGTTAGAATGAACTATTTTAAAAGAAGTACATTATAAACGTTAAAAATATATAAAAATAATAATAACAAAGATAAACTTTTATTATTTTCATTGGAATGTATGACTTTATTTCTTAAGAAAAATGAAATGAAACACAATTTCTCATTTTTAATGTTCATTAATAATTTTTGTTTTCATTGTTAATTGTTTCATCTAAAATATTTAGAAATCTTCTTTCCAATTGCTTATGTTGTTGATAATTTAATGAAAGAGTAACTGTTTATTTTAAATCTATCCATCGTCTGCTTAAGTGAATAAAAAATTAATATGAATTTTAATTGGACAAACTCTAGAGTGAATATATTTTTTTTTATTAAATTATCTTTAAATCCCCTTATTATACATTAATCTTCTTTTCATACAGTGTATTTAATGTCACTTGTTCTAATTCTTAAGATTATGTATTAAAATTTTTTCAATGAATATTAGTAGTAGAAAGTGATTTAATTTGATATGCATTATGTACTTGGCATCAAAAATATGTAGTATGTTTGTCACAAATAAATAATTTAAAGTCTTTAACTTTTTATAACACTTAAATACTAAAAATGACACAAATTAAAATTTTGAGATTTTTTAATGATGATGTGTCAAGTTGAAAAAAAGTTAATTATTAATTTCTTCTTATCATATCATGAATTTTCATAATTATAAAGAAAATTTATTCCATTTCATGCTGTTTTTTTTTTAAACAAATGACTTGTTGCCACACTTAGTAAGCTCTAATCCAAAATTTTAGTTACTAGACTTGATGAGAAATACTCATGACAATTTACACGTGAAATATGAAGAAATAATAATGAATAAAATTTCAGTTTTCGAAAAATTTATGAAAAAGTAAAAACTATAAATTTATTTTTTATAATTCGGTTCAGCCTCTATTTTAATCTTATATTTGATCAAGCAGAAAAGGAACCATGCTTGCAAATTAAAATGAATAGTCTTAAAAAGTAAAATTTTCAAGTCTTATCAAAGTTAATTCAGAAGATTTTAAAACTGATTTCCATACTTCTCAAACGAAATAAATAGAAACAAATTTAAACGAAAAACACATTTTGAATTGATATGGTTATATTAACCGTTTGAAATGGAATTTGCACTTACATTAATAAAGTATACAAGCTTATTAAATAGAAATTATACCTGTGAAAATTCTTCCTCTTTGATTTCTTTTTCCTCAATTGTAAAAGATAAGTTAATATTTTTGACTTAAATGATATTTAAAGCTATTAATTTAAGCGTAATTTTATATTATTGTTTCTTCTCTTTTTTATTTTAATGTTCATGAAAAAATTAAATATATGTGTTTGTTTGTGTGTGTGTGTTTAATTTAATAATAAAATTAATAAAAATAAACATTAAAAAATAAAATAAATTTTAGACTAAACATAAATTATTATAAATGAGTAAAATTAATTTTATTTTAACGAATTATATTAAACAAAACAAAACTAATTTTTAATTTCTCACAATGATCAATTTTTATACAGGTTAAAACTGAATATCATAAAATTATATTTACATATGTTTCGTTGATTAAATATTTCAACTAATCTAACTATGGGGAAATTGTCAAAACCATGCGAAAAACTTATTCAAACATTTAAAAATGAAAATAGGGTGTTATATTTGAAGCAATTAATTGAAAGTCAGTCAAATAACGTTCACATTAGAAATATTCATTTTATAACAATACCACTTTATTTTAATATTGCTTTTAATAAATTTAACATATATAGTCCTATTTGATACCCAAATCTAATGTTTTAATTTATGATGAAATTCATTTTTACAAAATAATATTACATGATTTATTTTAATTAATGTTAATTTTGTTCACATTAATGATACAAAAATAATATATTACTGAAACCACAAACATCAAATTTAACCTTTATATATGTTTAAAACAACATTGTGTACATTTAATTTAATTTTCAGATAATATTTTTTCAACTTTGAATAAAGTTAAATAAAAAGGAATGCAATATAAGAAAATTTCTGTATATTTAATTTTCCTGAGACAGTTTAAATAACCTTTTAGGTTTTATATTAAAAAAAAAAATAAAAAAAAAAAAAAAACAATAAACACACCAAAATAAGAAAACATTTCAAATATCTTAAATTTCAAGAACAACAAAAATAGTTGTATTTTAATTTTGAAAATAGTTAGCAACAACTGCAAATCAACAACTTGGGTGAACTTTTTGAGGTAATTAAAATTAAATATTCCAAATCACCCTTTATTTTTACCTGAATATATTTAGTGCTTCCTTGATATATTTTGATCAAAATAGCTATACTCTGTGATTGGATTTTCTTAGAAATCAAGAGAAAATCTCGTTGAATTTATTTCTGATAATTTTATCAATACAATAAATTCAAATAGTAATTCATAATAAACAATTATGTATTCATCTATTTTATTAAAAACAATTCTCAATAAAATTAACTCATGAGTAATGATTAAAAAGCAATAATTTATGAGAACATTTTATTGAAAATAAGTATTTTTAAATGGTTATTTTTAGGAATTACAATATCATAGAATTTAGTTATGCTGTAATACTTAGATGTAATATACTCAATGGTAATGTATAATATACCCAAAGAAATACATTAATACATGGGTGGAAAAAATTACATAATGATTAAAACAAATGAGGAAAACATGATAAAGAATTATTGATTTCATAATTATTTCTTTTATTCACACAATGTTCATTCATAATACTGTTTTCCATTTTATAATGTCCATAGTACCAAGAATATATGAAATAATTATTTTTTGAAGAGTGTAGAAAATAATAATTATAAATCTTGACTCAAACATAGTAAAAAACGGAATTCCCTCGTCTTTCATGCTAACACTGTACAGTTGAAGTTTTTCATATGATATTACAGTTTCTAACCACCGATTTTGTTCAGTGGGTGGATTGAACATTTTTTATATATGTACAGTTGTGGAATCAGAAAGTGTAATGTTCATTGTACACACATGAAGATATGCCAGCTGTACAGTACAGACACATCTTGCTTTCCTTGAGAATACTTTCTGGCACTTAGAATATTCTCAACGATTTTAATATTTTTTTTTTGGAGATTAAATATTTTGTTTAAACTGATATATATGTTTGTTTTTATATATATATATATATATATATATATATATATATATATATATATATATATATATATAATGTGTGTGTATTAATATGTATGGATTTCTTTCAAAGACTAACAGTTCAGCAAATTGAAAAATTGCATGCATTTAAATATTTTGTCCTAATTATATAATGCTCTCTTAAAAAGAACGTGGGAAGTTTGCATTATCTGAAACTTCTGGTTTAGAGGAACTAATTTTTTTTATTAGTTTTATCATACTTAAATTTAACATAAGTTTTTGTGAAAAACGATGTTAAAAATAATATCCTAAATACTTTTCAAATATATTAGATCAGACAAAATTATGTACGACAAGTCCCAAGAAAACTAAATAATTATTTTAAAAAATATAAATGACCTAAAATTTTTGAAAAAATATAATTTCCCATGAAATAAAAATTTATTATATTTATGAATTTTTAATATTTTCAATTAATTGTTTTTAAATATAATGATTTTTGAATTGAAAAAAATATGGTGCCTTAATTTTCAAAGTATGAGATTTTATTGCAAATCATAAATATATAAATTTTACGATTAATTAAAAACTCATAAACAATTTACAATAAATTGCTAATTTATGTTGAAAAGTATTTTAATTTTAAAAGAGTTCCTTATTTATTTTTTGTAAAATATTCTATATACTTCTATTTTTGTCCCTGTAATTTTTTAAAAACTTATTGAAATAATTTAAAAATTTAAAACAAAATAACTTTCAATTACATTTATTCTGAAGTACATACATACATAAATTCTTCATGCTTTTGAACACAAAATTTACTTTAATTGTTCCTCGAAAGACAAAATAATTCCTTCATGGATATAAAATTGCATGTGTGTCGAACACAATAATTGATATTTTCAATAAAAAAAGTAAGTCACAAAAAACAAGGAAATACTTTTGGAAAATCTATGCGTAAATTTTTCAATGTGTATTTTTTTGGAGTTGAAAATAACTAATATTATTTTGTGAAACTTATATAAATTTTCTTAAAGCAAAAGTGTGTTTGTCTTTAAGCAACTAGATATAATGAAATATTAAAATGAAAAATAATAAAATTTCTCTCAGCAGTTTTTAAAACATATTTTTGAAAATTATATATTATAACAATTACGTGTTATAATATAATTAATTACGTGTTATTATATATATAGTATAACAATTACGTGTTTGAACTTATAATTTTAACTTCTTAGGCTTTATATATGTATGTGTATCCATATAAAACATGATAAACGATTTATTATGTTTTTATGTCCATGTATGTATGTGTTTATATACATATTGTTATTTTCAAAGTGTGATTAATCATGTTTTTTTCTAAGACATTTTAGCGAGCCTAGTATGAAGTAGAGGTAGCGACATTCTTCATAGTGCCTGTCCTGTACAGCTGACCCTCTGGAGAGCAGACCCTGGTGTGGGGGTGGACTCACTTCACCTGAAGACGGACATGGAGGCGGTGTGCTCGAGAGCCTTCCGCCGCAACGTGGCGATGCTGCTGCCGCGCCACACGTCGTTCGTCTCCGGCGCCATGCCCATGGCGCAGGCGAGCTGGGGCGGCGACGAAGAGCCCGAGGAGCTGGGCGGCGTCGCCCCGGACGCTGTCGGCATTCCCACCGCCGCTATTCCCGCTGTGACGGGTGCCAGTCCAGGGGGTGGGGCGACCGCGCTCGGGCCCCCCGTGCTCAGAGAGTTCAGTCCCCCATACATGGGCGACTGGTACATGGGCGAGCAGGCGTTACTCGTCGTGATGGAGGGCAGAGAGTTGGGAGCCAGTTGGGTGGACACCTGCACAGCCATATACTTGAAATGAATATGAATACTGGTGTTAGCAACATAAGAAAACACTCGCTTTGGTTGCCTGGGCCGCAGAAGAGTAACCGACGAAGAAAATAAGCGCTTGTCCAATAGGGAGGCCCTCTACCTAGAAGGGCTTGAATTCAGAAGAAATGAGAGAAAGGTTTCAAATCAGTCTAATTTAATTTGTCTCAGGTTAGATTTTAAAATTAACGAGGAAACCTAAAGAATTCACTTTTTATTGAATTAAGTACTTATTTTTAATTATTTGTTATTACTAAGAATTTATTTAACTATTTATGTATTTCTTAATGGAAAAAATAACTTATGATTTGATCTATATCTATTCAAATATTTCAATTAAGAATGAAAAAATAAAAAATAATTTAGTGAAAATCCCGATCTCAAGGCTCATGGAAACTCCATTCTTAATAAATACTTTTTTTTTTTTTTTTTTTTTTCTCAAAGGAAATTTTTATTTTCCTTACTATCTCTATAAGTTTTATAAAATGTAAATAAGAATTCCACATTTGTGAATTTCTACAGTTTGGATCGAAATTTCATACAAGAGTTGTAAAATAATCAAGGAAATGGTAGCATATTTCCGTTTTTGCTTCCATTAATATGGTCCCAAATTCAATATAATCCACAAATTAGAATATTTCCTTATTCTTTAACTCTGTATGTAACTATTAAAATTTTTATTTAATGTATCAAAAATGATATATTTTATAATATTCAGAAATTTTTTCACGATAATAAATAAATATTTATTGATTTCATTGAAAAAAATGCAATAATAATTAATAAAACGGATTTAAAAAGCTATTGAAAACAATAAAATATTAAATAGTTGCGACGAAAAATAAAGCAAAATGATAACTGGAAATCCGAAGATATTTTATTTTATTTTTCCTGGATATAATTTTATAACACAGTTTGTTCAATTTTATTGCTTAAATTATAATCAATAATCAATAAGAAATAGTTTAAAACATTCCGGTATTTAACTTTAACTTTGTATCACGTTTTACAATTTTGAAATACTTCAGTTTTGAAGAAAATAAGAATGGTGGTGAAATAAGACTATGAATGATTGTAAATTAAATATGTTTGATTATTATTCTTGCTAAATTTAAAAATCGTAAAAGATTTTTGATAGATTTGAAATTAAAGATTACGTTTTAAAGTATATGTGTAAGAAAAAAATTATAAATAGAAGCTACATAATTCAACAAAATATAACTTCATAATAATTATTTTGTGCTATTTCAATAACTTTAATTGAGAGAAAGAAAATTATTAAAAATTCAAATTAATTTTTTGTAGTCAATTAAATTCAACAAACTGGAATTTTGTTTATTAAACATTGTTGAAGTAACTTTTAAATCTAAAAATAAATAGTAAATTGGTTCATTTCCTATATTATGAAAGAAACAATTAAATGTTTTATTATTTTATCATCGATTACGTAGTTACGGCTCAGGCAACCAAACTTATACCACATGCCTTAAAATTTGATATGCATATTTGAATCATAAATATTAATAAAATTTCATAGACAAAATCATTATAAATATAGTTCATATTATTTTCAATAGCATTGAAAAGGAGAGCAAAATTGCATAAAATGAAAACATAATTTTATTTTACCTTCTAAGGGAATCTCATATTTATATTTGTTTAATAAATGTCTTTGAATAAAAAATGTATCTTATATTAAACCAATGAAATCTTTTTCTTAGTTATATTTAAGATTTTTTATAAAGTACAAACTGGAAAGTTATTTTATAATTTTTTATGAATTTAGATTTACAGCTCAAAGTCGAAAATTTTAGCATATATAGTAATTAAATTGGTAATTTTATTTAATTACTATATATGCTATGATTAAAAATTTTATATATTTCACTCAGCTCAACAAATGAGATAAATTAAGGTATGCTTCAATTGTTCAGATGTAATGTATAAACTAAGTTATTCTTAACTGTTATTATTCTTAAAACAGTTTTATTGCATTTAGACAAACAATTTGAAATATCTTTCATAAGCCAAATAATGATACTGGAAAATTTTAACTAATAAAATTAATACAAATTTACTGTATATTCACTTAATGCAACATATATATTTAAATATTAATTTTAAAAGGAAAGCTTTGCATTGTAAAGTTGATTATATAAAATAATTTTGAACTATATACTTAATTTTATAAAATATTACATAAAATAATTTTGTACAGTTTAAAGGTAGTCAAATTAACTTCATGCTGTTTTCCAATTATTAGGTTTAAATAATTATAATTTTAAATTAATTTTTTTAAGTTCATCAAGTAAAAGTGTAGTTCTTTGAAATTTTAATCATATATATTTATTATAGGTGTCGTCAGTTTACTGATAAAATTATAACCTTTGAGCTATTTAATTTTGTTCCGATAAAAATTTTTGTTATGATAGTAAAATTATGTTTCCTACGTAAAAATTTCTCACGTACTTACATTCCAAGAATTACTAAACGTATATATTTTTTAACTTAAGGCATACATTTTTTATAATAGTAATTTTTTAATTCTTTAGCACTCGTTCTTTTTTGCTTTAATATTTTCTGATATAGATTTCTACAAATTCTTAATTGAGTTTGATTGAAAATGAATAAAGAAAAAAAATCATATTTTTAAATCTTAATTTAAAAAAAATTAAAAATGTATCTTAATATTACATTCGAATAAAGAACTAGACATTAATATGTCAACAATTTTAGAGCAATTGAGCGTGTTCTTTACTTCTGCATTTTTTTAAATATTTTTATTGGGAATTTGATATTTTAAAAAAACTTCTAAACTAAAAAATTGTATAAAATTTTTAAATTACAGAATACTTAAAAACATTAATGCAAAATTTTCTCCTTTTTTATTTAAAATTTAATAAATTTTATATGTTAAACTGTTTTTCAGGAAGAAAAGTTTTAAATTTCTAATATCGTAAATAATTTTTTATTAGTTTTAATTAAATATATGTATATATTTGCTTAGAAGAAAAATCCTGATTTACATTATTTTTTACGTTCAAGATCTGAAGAATAGCACAAATTGAGTATTAACCAAAACAATCACCTCTAACTTGAATTAAGTATTTCTTTAAAGTTTAAAGTAGTACACGTATCATAAATAATCTAACTTGATTTACTTTGGAAATTTAAAAATGAATCAAAGGCACTGTTATGAAAAAAGTTTAGAATAATTTTGATCCCACAAAATGATACAGTACTCAATAATTTCCTGAAAAGAAATTTTATGAAATCTTTTTTTGAGTAAATAACAATTGAAGATATTTATTTGTTTCAATAGTAAAAAAATCTTCAAACTTATAAAAAATCTTCAAGCATATAAAAATATTTTTCTTGTCAACATCACTTGGTACAGAAAATTATATTTCGTTATTACAAAATTAATTGAGTGTAGTTTTGTTTTGTTATACTTTTCCCTTTAGATATTTTGCAATAATGTGATTTTTTTCATTAATTAAATTTTTGATTGTTTCAATTCTTTGAATGAATATGAATTTGCAAATGCGTTTTCTGTTAGCAATTAAGACATTTTCAGATTTATAAAATGATTGTGTAAAATCTATAAAAATTAAAAATATTATCAAAATATTTTTTTAAGAATTCTTTACTTTATTTATACTTTACGTTAACTCACATCTGTAATAAAGTTACGTGAGCATATGACGATGATATAACGTTGGTGGAAATCATATTAAAACATTTACCTTCTTAAAATATTTTTTGATAATTTTTTTTCACCATTCCTTATTGGTTATTTGTAGAATATCTATTTATTCAAATGTAAATTTCAATATAAGATTCAAAATATGAATTTATTTTTGATTTTTAAACTTTCGATTACTTTCGATAGTTTTGGAATTAAATATAGTTAAAAAAAATCAAACATTAATATGCATTCCTAGTGGAATAGTGAAATTAATCATGTGATCCAAGAGATAAAGGTAACCGAAAGGAAAGAATTGCTCCCTAAGCTACCAATTTTAAATTAATCGCGAATGCTTTTATTCGGAACTAGTTTTATTTTTTATTTTTTTTTTATTTTTTATTTTTAATTATCTATTCCATTAACACTTAAAGGAATATATTTTAAAGAAATATTAGGAAATTAATTTCAAGTGATTGTTTCTATGAAGTTGACATAATCATTAGTGACAATATTTAAAATTGTAAATGAATTTTTTTTTTTTTAACTAGGACTAATGTTATTGAATTTTAATGAATTATAACTTCACAAAATTTTAAAATTTTAGATAATTTTATAACTACAGGAAATGAAAGAAAAGGATATTTCATTAACAACAAACACATTTATGAATTTTTTCATCTGAGATTAAAATAAGTCATGATTAAATTATTTAAAACCATATTAATTGTTACGCATCTGATGTATGTTTGCATGTAATTGATAAAAATTATTTAAACATGAAAGAAGTGAAAAAATAACAATTTCAGTTATCTATTATAGTAACATGTTTAAATACTCGAACTAATTTCTGAAAATTAATCATTTTAATTTTAGCTCAAAACATTTAAAGAGGTAGGATATAATTTTAATTTCTTGCTCTAAATGGTTTAAGATTGATAATTTTTTAAACTAAAATATGAATGACTGATTTTCCTAAAATTACTAATTACCATATTATTAAAAAAGCTTCTGTCTAATTATTTGCATAAATAATTTTAAGGGATATTTAAGATGTCACTGCACAGTATTCGTTTTCATCCGCTTTACGAAACACCGTCTTACAATGCGAAAATAAAGGTAGCGAAAATCAATAAAATGTCTGCAAATAAAACTATTAAATTCAATTAAGACCCAATGAAGCTGAGGCAATATTTTTATTGTTAATACAATATAGATAATCTGCTTTACAATATTTAAAATTCACTCGTTTGTACCTTAATTTCATAAAATGTAATTTTATATGATTCATAGTATTTAATTATTTCTAAATTTTTGAAAAAAAATTTACTTAACTTTTGTATGCATATTAAGAACATTAGAAATTAAATTTTTCTATCAATAAAGTATTTTATAAAGATTTCATTTCATGACGAAAAAAAACACTATTTATTTTTTTAAATTTTCTATAATTTTTTTTTTTTATCTAAGTCGTTATTATATTAAAGAATAACAGTGGTTTCCAACGAGATGGTATATGTTCCATTTGCGGTGTATCAGAAATCACTTAGTAAAGGTTAGCAAAAATACTTTAAAAGATATGCATGAGTAAAATCGAATATTTATGACTGGGATTTATTAAGTATTTTAAGCATGTTCACATTATCAATTAATCGGACGATATTTTTTTTTGGTCTGACGGTATATAAATTGATTTATAATAAATATATTTAAGCATTGATTCATTAAAGAAAAATTAATTTTTGCATCCACATAATTGCAAATGTGTATATTATTGAAAAATTTAAATTGATATTGCGATTTTTTATTATAAAATTTGTAAAAATAATTAATAAAAATTATTTCAGTCTTAAATATACATTGTTATATTTTGAAATGATGGAGAGTTCAATAAGGGGTAATTCACTTGCTGCTTTCAATCGAATAAATCTATTTTATCTTTTCTTTAAATAATGAAGTTATGGAAATTTTTTAATAAGTATGTTTTTATGTCACGATATATATATTAAATAATATGTTATAATTATTTAAGTGTTTTAAGGCACCAATTTAACTACAATACTAATTCTGTAGCCTTAGGATTATTGCTTTAAACAATAGCGATTTACATGGCTGAGAAAAATAAAATAAAAATATTATATATGTAGAATACTTTCTCATGGACAATGTCCAGAAATGGGTTATTTGTAAAATAAAAAGTTTTATTAAATGATTTCTGCATCTGAAAATTTACCATTGGCTTTAAATGAATTCTTTCTCATTGCGTTCCAAAGATTTCAGAGAGTTGATACCAAATCTCCTTTTCTCCCATGATTTGAATCTACCTCACAGATGTTAAAATTTTACTGATTGTTGTTTTGCTACAATATTAATGAAAATAAAAACCCATATTATTTCTACATTTATAAAGTTTCTTTCTTTTAACAACCGTTTTTCAATATTTACTTTTTATAATTTCTTAGTTGACTTAATTTTTAGATTAATTAATTTTCATATTTTTAAAGAGAGATATTAGCTAATATCTAAGCAATGATATTTAAAAGAGTCTCCATTTTAAAGGTATTGGCCATTAATAAATTTTAGAATGGATATTTTCAAAAAAAAAATCTAAAAAGGATTAAATATGTTTCAATTTATATAAACAAACAATAACTTTAGCCCTTTTTTGTATCCATTTGCTTCAGAGAAAACATTTGTCTGCTGCATAATTTATGGACTCATCGTTAAATTTTTATATAAAATTTTCTAACATCATCCTTTTTATTAACCTAAATATTTTCCAATCCAATAATTTAGTATAGATCATTAAAAAATTGAAAATTTTATTTATTCGCTCCAGTATGCTCATTTCTTCTGATTGACTTATTTCTCCGTAATTTTTAATAACGCGTACTTAAAATACCACAGATTGGAATCCACTGTTTTTTGGAACATTACAAGTATTCTAAATACGCGTTCATTTTATGGGTGCTTTTCTTGCGTCATGAATATCATTTTATATCAAATAATAAAAGGGGAAGTGGTTTGAGGGTATGGGGTGGCAGAAGGTACCTTGTGTTCCTGAACTCTCCGGCCTTAAAAACTGGCGTCGTGGTGCCACCGGGCAGCGTCATTCCACATCGTCGTGCCATTGCCCCCGCTGAAGTTGCTGTAGTTGGCAATGTAATTGGGAGTCTGTAACGAGAGCAGCCTCTGATTAGGAATGACTTCTTTTTTTTTTTTTTTTCAATTAATACGTATGCAGCCTGAGTGGCCAGGTTAAATAAGCATTTTTATTACAAGTGCCCAAAACGATGCGAAGCGCTCTGCCAGCCATTAGCTTAGTATTATTTATAATTAATTAAAATTCTGAAGTATCTACTTTAATGGCAGATTATTTCGTGCCCGAATTTAAATTTTGATTGAGATAATAATCTGTAACACGTGTTTCGTAAAGCGGCTACCAAACTGAATACGTACTAATCATTATTTAACAAATATTTTTAACTAAGCAAATTTCATAAATTAATTTATGCATTTGCAAATAATAATTTTGTATTGTAATTAGATAATCTTAATTTTATGTAACTAAATAGTACTCATATCTATACTCTTTGTGTTAGATGTGCTTATTTGCGTCAATTAAAATGTCAACAATGATAATAATCTCTAACCTAGTCTTTCACACATCAAAACATTTAAAATGTAACTATATGTTGTTTAAATTTTAAATACATATTAATGTTTCAGTTTATTAAATTTTTTACTAAGCTTTTATCATTATATTTGACTTATGATAAGAAAGAATTACATAAATGTATTTATGTACATAAATGTTATTCATTTACATTACATAAATGTATTTATTATTTATATTACATAAATGTATTTAGATGTGATCACGTTATTTTTCTCATTTATAAAAAATTATCAAAGCAATTTTAGTTCTAAAACGGATAAAAAATAGTAGAATAGATGGAACATAAATTTGTAATGTTGACACGTGGATGCCGTCAACATTACAAAAAATGACTTAAAATTTGGCAATTATCTCTTGAAATGGCAATTTGAGTCCATTATCTGATTATTGTGGCATTTTATGATTTGTGCCATTAAAACTCCTGATATTTTTCATGTAAAGAAAAAAACGTTACAATGGCTGTAAACCTTTTGCTCTTAAAAAATTGAGGATAAATAATTTATTTTAGTTAATTAAAATCTTATTTCTCCATTAATGAAAACCTTTAAGTTCAGTTATACTTTTGTTTTCTTATATGATAAATTTTATATCTATAAATAATCGAAATCATTTGATGAAATATGGAAGGGATATTCGAAATTTTAATGAAAAATTTCCCCAAATATATTGTTTAGGAAAAAATCGTGTTTTAAAAATAATTATAATTAACGGATCTAAATTTTTCACATTATCTGTTAATAAATAACGTATTTTGCAACGTGTGTAAGATATATGTTTATAAATTAAAATCTAAAAAAAAAATTAAATCAACAACAGGAAATAAATCATTTGTAAGTAATCGCTTTATTTCGGATGTAACAAAACGATAGAACTATGGAATCCCACCACGGTTGGGCAATGGGAGGTAGACATTGTATGTATTCAATGCGTGATAGATGCATACAAATATTTTATGTTCCTTCATATATAATGCACAAATGCATTCAAGTGTCTATGCATAATTTCTTCTGGAAGCCAAAAGATATGGATAGTAAAAGCCTTTTTTGCAACAGCTTTTAGATATTAAGATAGTAATTATATGTTGACAAAATGTTTATGTATTTAAATTTAGTTTGTCTTTAATACTAGATGTAGATCGATCAAATTATTAGTTTTGACACTTTGTGAGGGAAGTGGTGTATTATGAAATAGTTAAAAATATACTTTTATACTACAAAACAATTATATCAAACTATAATTTAAATATTATAAAATTTTTCCATAGGTTTCTACAATGTTAAAATTAAGTGTGAAAAAAGCTTTTATGTGCTTTGAAAATAAATTCACAGGATAACCTTTGAAATATTATTATTTAGTTTTCATTTTAGATCATAGCACCTTAACTTAACTTAAAAATTTTAAATTAATTTACAAACTATAAAAAGTATTTTAGATTTATTATTTTTAATTTTAATTCATTACATTCTGTGATAAATGTTATTTATTTTTCATATTCCATAGAGATTTTATATTTTTTTCATATCAAATCGTACTTTTGGGGTTAAAGAAAAATTAATTGTTACTTGTAAAAAAAGGGTTAGATTTATTTAAATAAGTAAAATCTAATTATTGATAATTTATAAAAAATCAATAATAAAAAAACCCGCTAGATAACAAATTTACAAAATGAGCAATCATCCAACTAAATAAATAAAATAGATTAAACTCGCAAGGATTTAACTCTCTTTGCTGAAATAGGAAAATTCAAGAATGATTTATCTGTGAATAAAGACATTTTTGAAATCTCTTCCTTAACTGTAATCCACTAGACTGCTTTATTTCGTCGAGAAATATCTTATTATAGATAATCTTTTGTGTGCATGATTCTGTTCATTATATAGGTTTATCTTATTACAATTGCATATAACATACGATTCAATAGTCAAATATTGTTAGAAGGATTAAATAGTTCGTTAACTCTACTAATTTTTAAAATACTATCAAAGCCCCTCATAACTTTAACATCATACAGTGGGGAGTGCAACTGTCAAAAAACATTGTAAGGTATTTTAATGTCTACTGCATAAATTGGCTTCAATTGAGACTTTTCTTAGACAATGTTCCTCATTCACTTATCGCAAGGGAGGACGCCTGGAACACTCAACATCACCAAGTGCAGCAAATAAGCATACAGCCGTGCGAAATCCATATCAAATTATTCAACAATGGCTGAAATTGAACATAGAATCTTATAATTTAGAGAGAGTGGCGTCTTTTAATCAGGCAAAGGTGAACCTACTTGCCACATTAGTTAAAAAATCTTATTGTAGAATACCTTTTGAAAGTCTCAAAATGTATCCTATATATGTCATGAAGTCTTGCCTTTTTAAAAATGCATTAGGCAAGAAGTTAACTGCCTCCATGTTGTTTTGCGGGTTGAAAACAGTTCGCAGCATTTTCAATACATTCATAGTTATCCTTTATGCAAAAGAGAAGAGCAATTAAATTCTTCGGATATCAAATTATATTAAATGGAATCAACCAATCTAACATGTTACTTAATTCTGAGTAGAAATTTTGATATGTTAAATTTCCACTTCCCGTATATAATATATATATATATATATATATATATATATATATATATATATATATATATATATATATATATATATATATATATATATATATATATATATATATATATATATATATATATATATATATATATATATATATATATATATATATATATATATATATATAAGCATATATATATATATATATATGCTTATTTATACCTATTTTTTATTTTATATTGGTTTATTCGCACCTATGAACTGCTTTGGACAATTCCTTGCAAATTAGTTGCTCAAGAAGGTGCATTACTTAAATAAAAATTTATAATCTGTTTTAATTTATCACTTTAACTGGATTTTTTTTTTATCGAAATAGGTGTTTGGATTATTTTTCTAAAGATACTAATATCTTTTCATTATTTTTATCACACACATAAACTATTCTAATTTATTCAAATATAAGATTTCAAAGAGCTGATATGACCAAATTTTAATTTTTAATTACTCCTCAAATAATATGTCGAAACAGATTATTTTTAAGTAATGTATTAAATATCAATGTTTTAATCACTCCTTAAATAATATATTATAAGATTATTTTTCAAAGTATATTAATCAACATTCTTAATCCGATTTTATAAAATAGTTTATCTATGTAATCGATATAGTTGTCACACATTTATAACAGAGGGGGGAGACAATTATTGGTCACAGTCTTTCTTAAATATGGAAACCAACACTCACTAAAATATAAATAAAATTAATATTAAGTGCAGAAGCGAATTGATATAAGATAAAGTCACACTGATAAGATGCTTACTTGATTCATGCCACCCATGGCGGCCGCTGCTGCTGCCGCGCTGTGCTGTGAAAGGGACTGCGCGAGGTTAGGCTGCCTGGATAGGGATGGGCCCAAGGGTAGTCCTGGAGTACCCATCTGGGACATGGGCCACCTCGTATCGGTTGCAGGCCCAAAGGAACAGAAGCCGTCACCCATGGATCCGAAGGGGGGCAGGGAGTGGGAGGGCAGAAGAGCCCCTGGACTGCGGAAGACATTTGTGGTCTTCTTGCGTTTTTTCCACTTTGCTCGTCGATTCTGAAACCACACCTGAAGTAAGAAGAGAATATTCCTTAGTACATAAATGCTAACAGATGGTTTTGAAACAATGATTATTCCACAGAAAATAAATTTAAAAATAAAGAAAAATATAGTCTCACCTTTGCACCTGAAACTGTTTGAAAATTTAATAAATTTAATTGCACAAAAAGTGCCGGGTATTTGAGAATACGCAATATTTTTAGTTATGTTCTGATATATTGTATACATAAGAAAATGCTGACCTTTAAAAGGTGTCCAAATCTTTATTTTGCAAGGTAAGTTTGGCAGATTTAATGTTAAGTTTTCATGAATAAACCAATCCCTGAAATAACTTATTATTTTAATTTTCCACCCGAATATTGTAGTAAATCAGGATATTTTAAAAAAGAATAATGGGGAAACTTGTTCTAAAAATGTTTTGATTTTTTGAAATATTACATTTCTATTTTTCAAAATAGTATAGTTTTGAAGTCTAATTCCTATTCCATGTAAATTTTAAAGAACCAAATATTTTTGGATGAACCTAATTCCGTATATAATCACGCTAATTTACTTTCGAATAATATTTATGCCATAATATGAAGTGAGTTTACTTTAATCCTATAATAGCTTTTAATTGGTTTTTAAGGTGATTTAGTTTCTTTTAGTTGATTATAGGAAAGCATTAAATTTTTGCCTTGAAATCATTTCAAAACTAGTTTCTTGATTTTAAGATGAAAGAATGCAATCAAAAAGTTTTGACTATACTCTATGTTGTTATACCAGACTTTCTTTGATTAGCCCTATCATACACTTTTTTTAAGCAGATCTTTACAGATAACAACCATATTTAAACGTCATTATTGCGATATAACTCAAACACTCTCAGTCTTCTAGATAAACAAACTTTTGGGAGATTTCGCTGCAGCTCCGAAGTCAATATAAAAAATTTAAGCAATCGAATGGAATAAGATGAAATCACAAAATGTTCATCATTTAACTAAACAAAAAATATTGTTTTGTATAAAGACAATTCAAACTTATAGAATAAGATTATTTAACACTTAAAAAGAGTTATTATTTAAAGTCTAATATTTTGAATCTTAAACTAAAACTAATCCTTGGTCATGAGAGCCTATATGTGGACCTAGGCCGACCTCACCCATATGTTTCTTCCTGACCTTGTTGTGCAAAGCATATGTCCCGGTTAGATGGTCAGCCTGATGTGAAACCCCCAATGTTAATTCCCAAGCATGCTTTATATTCAGTTTATCGACCCACTGAAGAAATGAAAAGCTGAATCGACCCCTTGCCCAGTCAGAAGAGTGAACCTCGCACCTATACGTTGGCAGAGCAAAAATGAATGTTACTGTCCAACTTTTAAGTTAGTTTACTTTTTAACATCGGATAAAATAAAGATCAGAAACTTAGAAAATTGGTGTTGATCTAACGATGTGCAGCAAAATCTCATAAAAATATGAATTCTTCGGATCACACACACATTAACTTTTTTACCTTG